>OU343034.1:10671069-10716069 GCA_910593735.2 Ectemnius lituratus
GCATTAGCAACGCGATTATTCTCTCAACACATAGAGAAAGATCAAAATAGCGAGGGAAAGCGAGAAAGAGAGAGGGAGAGAAGGGGGGGGGGGTGTGCTTTATCCGAGAAGGGATAGTATGTGCAGTATGTGGCCCGTGAAGCGGCACCGGCGACGAAACGAAATTTATGAGATCGACTAATCAGTATTACAGATTGGCATGTGAATAACACATGTGCGCGCTAAGAATTATGAAGAGCGACGTAGCGACATCAAGGCACACAGGCTGCCGTTAATGGCAAACAATCATCGCGCCTGCTAGCTGAGCGTCGATGCCGTGTTCCCGAGAACTTGTTACGAGCATAAGAAGAAGGCGTCGAAGAATTCGCGGAGGTGGAAAAAAGTTTACGTTGAACGGTATGGACAAAAACGTGAAGACCGGCAGATATTAATAGGCTGCGTGAGTGAGCGCGGGACACTTGATTCGTCGATGATCCCTAATGACTTGGCTGTCTCCTCGTTGGCTTTGCGTTCGCTCCGTAAATTTGGCAGATGGTGTATTCAAGAGTCTGCATCTGTAGACGAAGGAACATCGTTTTCTACAGCGATAGTTCGGAATGGTTAAATGTTCGTCGACGAGACAATTCGACCCAGCTTTGCTATATCGTTTTTCAGCATCGGCAGTTTGCACGGTCAAAGAGAGAGAGAGAGAGAGAGAGAGAGAGAGAGAGAGAGAGAGAGAGAGAGAGAGAGAGAGAGAGAGAGAGAGAGAGAGAGAGAGAGAGAGAGAGGGGGGGGGGGTAACACGGTGCCAGTTGCATGCGTTAGGGAGAAACCCAGTCGCCCAGTGTGCTCGCCTTCCGTGTTTCCCGACCTCGGCACAATCGTCACGTGCCCGATAAAACGTTCGAGCGATCGCAGCCAAAGGATTTGCCAAGAGTTCTCGTGTTCACTAGGGCAGATCCTTTCGGCGGACGAACACAATGGGGAAGGCGTGACACAACCCACCTCCCAGCAACCCCTTCGCCTCCCATCACTAAGAAAGAGAGTCGAGTATTTTTACGGCGAAGCTGCTGAGGGATATATTAGCCAGAGACACGGGAAGCACACGTAATAGCTAAGCGCGCTTCGCGAATGAGGCTAATGTGCCGGTCCACGACCTGCCAACCGAAACAAGCTATAGAATAACAAGACGGAAGGTGTGCGACTAAGCCACACACAGCATATTCTCGTAACACGGTTGGTGTGTCGCGAGAGTTTCAGAGCGACGATTTTTCAAGTGGCGCTCCCACTCCCACATGCTGAATGCAAGCGGCCTGCCCTAATTAGCTGTACTCTGTTTTAGAGAGTGCGGCTATGGTCGCGCGGGCGCGTCGCCCTATCAATGGGATCAACGGGTGATCATTAGCTAAAGTGCGACAAAAGCGAGGCCAGGTTCGAACAGGCTCACTTGGTATATTAACACGATATGAGTAGCTCGCGGCATGACACATTGACTCGCCAGAATTGCCAGAGCCGTGCAATAGTGTCAAGTAGAGAAGACCAGCAACACCGCCGCTCTCTCGTCACTGCCGCCGCCACTGTCGCCACGATGTCAACGTAAACACAGTTGTGCTCCCCCCCTCTCTCTCTCTCTCTCTGCATTTCCCGCCTTCTCCCGCCCCCAGTATACCCGTCGATCGGTCTACGTGCTAGCGACACGCCAGTAATAGACATTATGTAAAGGAACAACCAAGTCGTAAGAAACTAGGTGGCTCCTGAAATGCGCCAGGAGGGGAGGGAGCACCTTGGATTGACGAACTGGAGGACGTCGTATGTTAATCAGTACATGTGGCACTCGTAAGTCCGCTTAGAGCACCAGATGTCACGAATGCTTTATCTCTAATATTACCATTCGATTCCCTCTGGTCGAACCCGGTAATAGAATGATAGACCAATACTGTGAAGCGGGAAATCGTATGTCTATCCTGGCGCACTCGATTTACTAATGACATGGTGCATATCCCGGACGAAATCCCATTTGAGCTTTCCCGATTGCATTGTTCATTGGGACGACAAATTTTCGGTGCGGAATGCCTCATTGTAAGGCGATTGTATTAATGGCAGAATGAGGAGTACGCGCGGGCATTTCGTAAACTGACCCGGTCGTGGAACAATAAGGATGTCATGTGCCCGCCTGCCTCGGCATCTGCTTGGCCGAGCTCCTCTGCACATTAGCAGAGGACCAACATTGTGCGAACTAGCATAGTCCTCTATTAATCACACAATTTGATACTCATTTCCTCGAGCGAGCATACTGCGCCACTGACACGTGAGCCGACATGCTAAATTATCCAAAAGTTGCCACATGTGGTTACATGCCGATTAAATTACTATTATAAAAGGTGCGAATTTAAAAACGTTGTCTTTCGAAAACTCATGCTACGTCTGCGAACTCCTTCGTACGACTGTCACCGACACGAGACTCGCGCCATCACCGAGCTGTCAAGTTGAACAAACGCTGCGGGCATTGAGCGCGAAATTTTCGAGGTCATTCAATACGCGCGAAATGGAAGGAGAAAAAGCCATCGACAACGATTATCGAGTGTTAAAGCAAGCATCGCCGCACCGATCTAAGTGTACACGATAAACGGCGAAGGCGCGAACGACTTCGACCGCGTGAGCATTCGAAGGAGACAGCAGTTAAAGCTGACTCCAGTTTACACATGTGTGTCTACCTACCCAACTGTCATAATCCACTGGTCGTTTCCTACTGATAATTTCCAAGGAAGCCTTTCGCCCGTCTTTTTTGTCCTCTGGCCGCCTGGGAACCTCACTGCTATCGAGGTTACAGTGTAACCGAGTCCTGCGCACCAATTCCAGAGAAAAGTCCAAGTATATAAAGACTAGAGCACCAAAATATGCGACGAAGCACCTGAGCGTATAGTGACACTATTGTCTGGCGAGGGCAGCGCTTACTAATCTCGGAGCAGTCATCGATGGCTCAGGCGAGCGAGCCCTCCTTTTCAGGGTGAACGACACAGACACGATAGGAGAATGAGAAAGAGGAACTGGCTGCACTGGTAAGCTCGGCGAATCTCGGCAAAGCTTTTGGTCGAATGCCGCGTTTGGAGGTAGTAGGAAGCTCGGGCTTTATCGCGTGGCCGCGTTATCTCGTCTTCAGCGCGGCGCGAACAGGTGGCAATACGCTCGAGCAGAAGTCACGCCGTCCGGAGGACACGCGAGTCTCGTGAGTTCTGTGAAAGCGGCGAAGGAGAATACGCACGCGTCGCGACGGCTTGACGTCGACTGAGGAGCGGGCACCGAAGCTTGCGTCTGTCCGCCCCCTGCGCTGCTACCACTGCCGCCCCTCCACTCATGTGGAGGCGCCACCGAAGCTTGCAACCCTTGGCTGACTAGTGACGGCTACGACTACTTCGCCTGCTCCGCGCTGCTACTACTACTACTACTACTACTACTACTACTACTACTACTACTACTACTACTATTACTACTACTACTACTACTACTACTACTACTACTACTGCTACTACCACTACCACTACCACTACCACTACTACTACTACTACCACTACTGCTACTGCTACCGCTACTCCTATTACTTCTGCTACTACAACTATTTCTACCTGTCTTCGCGGATTACCGCTTCCCTCTCTTTTCAACATTTCTCTCTTCTATTTTCCCAAGATACACCAGCGTTCCAAAGAAAAGCTGCGAGTACTCCGATGAGAAATGTTAAAAAATCATTGCTCTCCGACGCTTGGTACAACGAACCTCGAGAAGCTTTATGTTTCGAATTGTGTAGGCGAGTCGAGGAAAATGTTTAAGTCGCGGAGCCACTATTTCTTCTTCTATAAAATCAAATGTTTGTTGTCACAATGAATGTGCATTTCATCATGGGACGAACGTACTATCCTCCCGTTGCGTAAGCTTACTCTAGCAATCGTCATCGGGAATCTTATTCTGTCTCGTAGTGACTAATACTGGTGAATGTGTAGACGCAGCACCAAGCTTGTCGTTACTTATTACAATAATGGCACGTTCCCGAGCGCGTGGCGCTTTGCGGTGTTGCATAAGCGATCGAAATGTCCGATACGCGTCAGATAGGCGTGCGTCTCTCATGCCAAGATCGATCAACGATAACGTCCTTAAGCAGAGAGGCAGGCGACTGGACTTTTGTATTGGATGCCAAGCACGGCATCGGACAAGACAGAAGCGCAGTGAGCCGAGCAGTGGTGAACTCGCGCTAGGTGGCGGTTGTTATTCGCGCGGAGATCACCGATAGAATACGTGATCCCCAGGCTCCCGCTCTGACCCGGTAACCCGTAAGCAATGACAACTTGGCCAAGGACTGCTAAATGTTTTGAATATCCCGCAGCACGCGGGAATCCTGACAAGTAGCTGATGCTAGTCGAAGAAAAATTATGCCACACCAGTGGGACGTATTCGCTATAACTACTCTCTTTATGACATTAGAATCCGAGCGCGGATGTACACACACAAACCATACATATGTATACCAAAACGAATGACCTCGTGAGCCATTTATCGTCACTGCCACAAGTTTACTAATTTAATGCATACGTCTCCCGTAAATGCTTCATTTTTCTGCGAGCATCATTTTTACCACAATTTTAGAATTTTCTCGCGCATCCGAGAGCAAGCACCACATGTTTCCATATTTCTTGTACTCGCTATCTCTGTGAAATAATAAAGTACTACCAACAAAGGTTTTGGAGATCATAAAATCATGCGGGATAGATGCTTGTGTTAGGTGCCAGCTAAATAAAAATAAACTGATCCTTGCTGATTGCAAACGGCGAGCGTATAGTTTGGTGAGCGGTAAAATGACCGTTCAAACGAACGATCGGCAGCAACTGATGTTTTTTCACGCTAATCCGCCAGGGACACGTACAGGTGACGGACCATGTGAGTAACTTTAATTGTGGAGCCAACGCTGCACAACAGAATATTTGACAAGAATCAACTTTACATCGTGAACATTTGTATTTCACTCTCTCCTGCTTCTATCCGTTTCTCTCTCGCTCTCCCGCTCTTTCTCTCTCGCTCTCCCGCTCTTTCTCTCTCGCCCTATGGCTATGTTCGATCGGATTTGCCAACTTGAACAGACGACTGCCGGTAAATACTTACAGGTACACACGCTGGACGAAACGTATCAATCTGAAACTGGCTATTATAGTACGCAGCCACGAATGCTGGCGTGCGCGCTCATTCCGGCGTATATTAATGCGTTCGCTATGCCGAAATTAGTGCGCTCTAATTATTGGCGAAGCAGTCCATCTGTGACTTATTATTGGCAGTCGTAAATATAATTACGTCTGGTAATGCCGGGCATGCTAGTCCTGTATCATAAATACCAATGCATTCTGCTTGATAATCCATTACACTTTCTACCTCGACAAATTTCACGATCATTTACTCGAGACCTGCTGATTTCCGCAAGATCCTAGTCTGTCACATCTAGAGACAATATATGATAGTAATTAGAGTTGTTGAAACTCACCAAACGCGTGTATGCAAGTGGAACTATTTGCTAACCGCAAAATGTAACGAAAAAGGCGGAATGCCAGGAATGTTACGATGAACAAGACAGTATCTGTCGATCAGAGAAGAAGTGTAATTATACAACTGGCGCCAATGAGAAACAAGGGAGTTGAACAGTGGTAGTCAAGTGTGTGAGTGTTAGTGAAGGACGGACTACCTAAGCAAGTCGCTCACACGTCATTCTGAATGCCGCGAGTCTTTTCTAACCAGGAGAAGCGTGTCGTTGACGGTGAAGTTATCCCAGGCCAAAGTGAAACTTTTTCGAAGTTCACCGGGAAGAGTGGCGCGGAGATTAGCCTGGAGGAGTTACGAGTTTCCGCTGTACAATGAGCGGAATTCAAAAACGTCTAGCCGTGGAAAAATCGATCGCCCGTTTACCTATCAGAGCATTAACAACTTCTCAACTTTGCGCCCAGCTATTAGGAATAAGCTCCCGTAGACACAGACGAGCTGTTCGGTTGGCTAAAGCTACTCATGGACTGCTTGCTCGATCCCAGAACTTTCACTTCGTTAAAACAAAGCCAAGCTCGCTGGCGCAGCGACTGTACCGCGAGGCCAAGCGGAATTTAGAGCGAATCTCCTATTAAAGTGAACTTTATAATTATTATTGTTCCATCGGTGCTGCAATTCTAGTAGTAGCGGTTTCGCAGCGAAAAATGTTCATATGCCACACCGCAGTTCCTATTAGGTGTACACATTCCGTGCGTGCCTTGTGTTGTCTGAATGGCATTTAAGCAGCAAGTGCGAGGAACCGCGACGGTATTCATCTTTAATTGCTTTGTCGTGTAGGCATATTACTTCTCTGGTTATGACGTCTAGTAGTAGTTACAGAATACCCTACTATAGCAGCGTGTTCCGTGTTCCAATTGAACTTCCGCGGAACCTTGCAAAACCCCGTTCAGCATTCCCACCAATATACTATGTACATAATACATAATATCTAGCAAGATTTATTGATCATCGCACATTTCGTCTGAGAGTAGTTTGAACATCACTATAAAATCACAATGTTGAAAGTGTTCTGATCCAAAAAATGTGGAGGCTATTTTTATCATTCCCTGCCTATTAACGAGGAGACCGCGCAATGAACTACCAAAGGAATTAGTGGAAGGACTTTCTTTTGTATTTCAAGCGTGGGAATTTGCCTGAGTGATCAGTCAGCAAAATTCACTAGACTCGACGAGAGAGGAGAGCGCATCGTCGAAAAGAAGGTTCGTGCAAAGTTCGAGCGGGAATGAAGTACGACTCGCCTGGTAGCATTAATTAACCTGGTCGCGGGCGGGTGCGCGAGAACTCCCTCGTTCACGGCAAAGGAACAAAAGGCTTCCTTTTCCGCCGGGTGCAGCGAGAGAGATCCGCGAATTTTGTTTTGTTTTCTCACGTTGCGGTGGACTGCGACCCGCATCGAGAGGGCTCGACCACTACTGTGATTTCCTGCTCCTATTTCGGCCTTTGTCCACACCACGCCGATGCACCCCCGTGTCACAATGGGGAATCGTTCGCAGCAGCAGCATTGCAATAAAAAGGTGGCTGCTGGAAGCGTGGTGAAGAGAGGGGTGGTGGTGGGTGGGCGAGAGTCCGCCCGTAAACTCAATTTTTGCTCTAAACTCGTTTCGATGCGATAGGTTAGCGCTAACACCATGGGACACGCACGATTGCAGCTGGTTACGCGCCGACGCTCTTTTGCATCGTTGACTCTCGCTTATATGTGATCCATGCCCGAATAGCGCTCGACCAAGCACTCCCTTATTCGACTATATGTTGGTGTATGGATGCGCGTGCATACTTTAGTCCTCCATGGCATACCACTGCGACTGCTCCCCCCTCACTCTCTCAATCGCTCTACCTCCACTCGCCCACCACGACCACGTTCAATTTTTTGCTTTCCAAGTTCAACATAAAACGACCGCCAGAATTTTTCTCTATGGGCCAGCGCATACGGATGCGTCGGAATAGCACGGCGCCGAATTGATTAAATGGCACTGCCACCCCGCACCAATCGGAGATACATAGGCATCAAACCAAAGCCGACGTCCGATGGCCGATGCGATTCATTGAGAAGCACAAAAAACTATCTGCTATCTTGTGAGATCAAATTTCGCGGGGAATCAATCTCATGATGGAGTATGCAATCGTATTCACTCTCGCTGCCATGAATGCTCTATGAATCCCCCCCCCCCCCACATCTGTCTACACTGGATTACTTCCAGCACGTGTTTAATAAGAGGCGCTTTTGGTTTCGCTGCCGAAAAGGAGTATGAAAGCTCTTAAGAGCTACCTGTAGAAAATACGGGAGTCTACTCTGCCGGAGAAGAAAAAGTAGAGACCTATTAAAAAGCCCGGTTACTCGAACTGTCCTACAAAAGGGAATGGGGAAAGCGATGCGGAGCTCAGGCGGAGCAGTAAATAAGGCGAGTCCGAGAGCAGCGAAGAAAAGGAGGGTAAGAGTGACCCAGTCTCTCGTCTCCCGGGTAGTTTTTCCTCCGCGGAATAATTTGTGGGCTTCCCCGTCCTATGATAGCCTGCAACACAACCCTTCCTTCCTCAGTACTGTGAGTCGGTGAAACTCGGCTATGAGGAGAGGGCACATTGACAGAAGGAACTCTAAGGAGAAGAGAGGTAGCAGAGCATCGTGGGTATTTGCAAGGACGATCAGACCGCACCTCTGTTTTCTATCGTCTCGGTATCTTCCTTGGGTTACCCTTCTTCTCTCGCTCGCTCTCCTTTCCGTTCTTCTTCAGTCTCTTATCATTTTCTCTGTGGCGGAAGGAGCATGTATCTTGCGCGTTGTCTCCGTGACGGCTCTGAGTCAGCATGGACGCCATGAATATTTCAGTCGATTGCTCGAGTTCCTCTGACGTGGATCTATAGGCACTGCTACCACCGCCAGCACCACTACCAGCCCAACCATCCTTACCATATCCACAGAACTTCACACCCGAATTTCTTTGGCAATCCTAGCCGAACACCATCGCGTAAACTCGTTGCATTCCGACATAGACGAATGCGTTCACCGCGATTTAATGTATGCCGCGTCTGTCGTTTATCGGGCTTTCTTTCTGTCCCTGAACATTTTGATTCCGTCGATTTCTCCGAAATCGATGGCGCACCGGCAGCGCGGTTTCCAGCGTTATTGCGTTCCACTTCGACGACTGTTCTTCAGTACTCCAGTTGTGGATGATTGGCGCCTACGCCCTCTCTATCGTAAATTCCGTCCCGACATAATGTGGCAGTGATGCGAAGCAAAGGTAACAAGCAGATAACACGGCAAAATTGTATAACCGTGAGTCGAAGATGTCAGGCGGTAGACAGTATGGTGTTTGGTAGGAAAAAGTGTGTCCTCAAGGAAAAAGCGAAGAAGAAGTTGAAGAAAGCTGGTACTTTGAAGTCGGCGTAAGCAGGATTTGCGGGGTGGATAGCTCTGACTAGGGGGTGAGGGTAGGAGGCAAATCTGTTCCGCATCTCTGCGCTATATCGAAAGAGAATAATGTAACATCATTGGTGCAGCCACGGGGAAAGATGAGAAATTAAGTGAACCGTGGAGAATCGCATCGGCGACGTGAACGTATACCCGTATTCGCTTAAGCCTCTGCTGGTGCATCCACTCGAATACATCGACGGCGGAAAATAATATTTGTCCGCTGCCAGACTAACATGGAAACGTGCTTTATCGTCCCCCTACGATCACCCGTAATCCTCGATACACTCGATTGTCCCAGTTGGACTGAATCTACTCGATCCGCCTCTTGCGACGACTTTCTTCGTAACGAAGCCATCGATCCGAATTTACAACCGCCCACCAACATCCTGATTTCTATAGACTCCAACCATCCCTCAGTCACGAGATTCCTATACATTTCGATCTAAATTCTACGTTCACCACTTATTATTGAGTAGCAAACTCTTACAAGGGGCAGTAAACCTTTGTGTCTGACACGAATCACTTTTATGGCGTAAGTATACCGAGAATCCGTCTTTTCGTAATCAAGACCAAATTATATCGCTACTCGAGCCCCATTCCCATTTCCGCTCGCTTTTATGAAAATCTGCTCGTCTTAACACGCGCACGTTTCAAGCCTTCGCTCTCTTGGCCCTTAAACTCATCGCATCAAACTATTTTATTACGATTTCAAAGCAACGATCGCCACGAATCATATTCAAGTGGTATTTTTCATTATTGCTACTGAGTGCTCTCTTTTCTTCCGCTGCACTGCCATTGTCCCAACGCATCGTCGAACAACGGCTCGGCATTCCGCTTGGAAGCAAGTTAATTGAAAAGTTGTTGCGAACTTTCCGGCATGTTTCTCTGTTTTATCGCAGCAAATAATCGCGCTGGGCTTGGTAATCGAGTAGAGCTCTGAGCGGGCGAGCCAAGCGCTCGCGGTTGGAATGCCGCCCTCTCAAAAGCCGCGCGCGGTATTTCATGTGAAATCTAATAATCTGGCAACAGCAATAATCCGTTGTTCCCGCGGTACGTTTTATCCCATCGGTCTCCTCCTTCCTTTTTTTGTAACACTGTAGATAAACTGGGAAATCGGGTACAGTGAATTCGGTACTGCCGAAGTTGGCTGACCAGGCAAATTCCATGGCTAACGTGGAACGTACGCAGAGACTGATTCGAATCCATTTTGATCTACATTTAGACGAACGAATAATGATACAAATGTAATTTGAGGAGTTGCTAAGGTCCAAAAAATTTAAAATATACGTGTCTGGGACGACGGACGGGCGACACCAGTCCTTCATTCCACGACATAGAGTTCCGCGAACGCAATACAAGAGAGATTCTGAGGCGAATTAGTATTTAATAGTGAAAGTTTCCCTCCACGAGAAAGCTATCTTTCCTTTGGAGTTCGGGACCGCGGCAACTTGGCTGGCAGAACAGGGTTCGCGCCCGCCGACTGGCATTCCTTTCGCGAATATCTCCGAAGAGGTACGATCCCGCAAATAACAACAGACTGTTACGCCCGTACCAGCTTCCCATTTAAGTCAAGTTTAAACTTCGTCCGAGAAATCCGAGCGAAGTCGCATTGGACTAATTACGAAACTTCCTTACTTTTATAGTATAAGCGCCGGAGCTCGTCCTCCGGTACGTTGACGAAACCGTAATGAAAATTGTGAGGGCGTATGCCATCATCTCTAACCTTGATATACCTCTGCCAGTGTACCTGTATGCACGTACAGGTAATATAGAGGTAATTACATCGCGGAAAGTTTAATACGCGAACAAACGAACCCGCACTCTGAGCTCGGTTCGGGATAACTACCGCCTAAGAACAACGAGTCGTGTCAAGTTCGTTTGCCTTTAAGAACCCATGAAAACAATGTCTGCTCGTCTCTACATCTAAGGCTGAATTTCCTACTTATTAGTAGCCCGCAAGCTCCAATTGTTGCCTGCAATATCATGCAGCGCAAATCACCAACGGAAAGTAAATGAATCGCAGTCGGAATAGCAATTGTTCGAAGGCTTGAAATCTGAAGCATTGGAGTAAATTCGAATAGGAACTGATAGCTTTTGGTCAAGTTTCAAGGCTTTCGTCGGGTGCTTCTTAAAATAAAGTTGGCTGGATTCTGTGAACTTTTGATGATTTCTATCTAATAGGATTGGATTTGACATAGCAAAGAGGAGTCGAATGTTGGAAAGTCTATGATCCATCGAAGGACAAGCGACGAAGCTGCTGGGATGGAGAGAGAGAAAGAGAGAGAGAAAGAGAGTGTGCTTGAAAGGCTTCTACGGTTAGAGCTGCGCTCGGTGCAGTAATACGCACACCTGTTTCGGTGGTATAATAAATGGAGTGTAGGTGGAGAGAGAGAACATCGTCGGCTGCTGCCAAGATTCACATCATGCTTATATTTACTCTCCGGTGCACTCACTAGCAACGTCGGTCGGGGAATTCGCGTCGGGACGCTATGCGTCGCCTCGCTTGCATCCTCCGTGCTCACTCGGCTGCTCCTCCGTTTGTTTTGTCACCTCTCTCGACGATTGTTCCCGCTTTCTTACAACACTCCAGGAATCATTTCCCCCCCGTGGCAGTATACGCTCTTACCGCGCACAGATGGAAACGATAATCCTGTACTGTCTTCCAGAGAACGAATCGATCTCTGCCACTCTGAACTTAGCACGAAAAAGGAAACAAGAGGACTGAAAGAAATTACTTGCATCCCACGGGGTTCTTCGATGCAACCTGCAATTCCCACGGTTCTCGTGTACCAACAGATTTGTAGCTAACTGAAGAGAAGTCAGAGATGCACCTAGCAATCAGAGTAAAGCACCAAGTGCGTCTGTTAAATAGTACGGGTTTACTTGGCAGCAGCCACGGCATATGAGACCTTTTGGTCCATATATCATATACACAGCAACGAAAATTGGATTCATCCCAGACGGCCTGTTCTAACATAAGACGAGCGAGTCACTGTCTCCACCGAAATGCAATGCAGTTAGTGGAATGTCCGATTGTCATCGCTCTATTCTCATGACTCTTCGTTTACTCGACTATGACGCAAATCGTGTTATACCTGCTAAACAATGTTAAGACGAGTTAAGAGATATGCAGAAGGATCATCTGTATTTAATTCCTGTATGTAATAATTATTCTCCATAACGATGAGAAACAATGGGTTAATGATTCAGTGAATGGGATTAATTGGAAAATCAGCGGGGTAAACATGACGGAGGCAGTAGGATGTTCATCGATAGGAGGTTGAGCTTAGAGAGGAAGCAAAGAGGTCTAGTCGACCTGGCGGAGTGGCAGGGTGGTAGGTGAGGGGGCTCACTCGGTGGACTCTGAGCGACTCGAGACCGAAACGGTTAGAAATCGCAATAGGACGGATATAGAGCGAGCAGGTGCTCGCCATTTTCGCCCTCTCGGCGTACAATCCTTATAGATAACGCGTCGTTTGTAACTGTCACCGTTCTGAGGGTAGAAAGGAGAGCGGCTATACCTCGCACTAAGTACATGTGGGCCTAGTGGAAGGAAAGCTAGCCCAAGACGGCCTCATGCGCGCTTGCGAGTGCTTGCGAGCGCCGTGACTTCACACGCTCTGCCGAGAAAGAGGGACGAGGAGCAAAGAAGCACTTGCGATGCTAGAAGTGTGGTAGACAGTGTCCCCACATACATGGGATCGCGCGCACATCGAAAGCCGGCTGGCTGCCTTCTCGATTCTATGGGGCCACGTCTTCCCTCTCTCGTAGTCCGCTTGGCTCGGTTGGCGAGCAAGGTAAGGCAAGGCAAGGCAAGGCAAGGCAAGGCAAGGCAGCGAGGGTCCTCTATCCGGAACGGTGCGCCGTGTCAGTGGAAGTACCGAGTGACTAATGTTACCTGAAGGTGGATTTGTATACCGGCTGGAATCGATAGGAGCCGCCGGAAGTACGGCCGTGAGGGGGCTTGCGGGGCAAGGTGTGTAATAGGGAAGGAGGTCCGTGCGATAGATCCCAAGGAAAGAGTGGCGAACCTTACTACGGACGGCCCTATCTCACCTAGACGCTTCTCTATTTCCCTCTCCGCTCACTATCGTCAATGGTCCTGAAGCTTCCGAGTAAATGCATCTAAGGAAATCCCTGCTCGGGCCTTGAACCCGCCTCGATTCCCAGCTTTCCTTGCCAATTCAATCGAAATAATTAAATAGGTGATTCTTACTGAACGCTTGCCGTTCGCTGCACCTGTTCCACCTATGATACATAGACGCTATGACGCTAGAAATAGATCGCTTGTGCTTCGTTGAATGATTGCCAAGTTACTGTAAATGGGTAAATTCCTGCAGCCGATTGCTAGAACCGAGTCAGTCCTATGGCTACTTCTTGTTTTTCCGAGCAAAGTCTTTCCCGCTCCAAGTTTAAATCAATCCATAGAGTCGCATATAATCATGCGCGCGCGTGAGCCGAGGAAAATTCAGAGTCGTACAAATGACCGTACCGAATGGTAAATAATGTAACGCAGAGAAGAGCTAGCGTGTTACGCGTCGGGGGAAATGTATCGTGTCCATTATACGTGGCCACGTACAGTATGCACTCGTAAATATCATATGCCACCACCGAAGACCAGTGAAAAAAAAACAACAGGGGAAGTGCTCGCTACAATTCGATTCGGCGCAGTGCCACTAAGCAATTTTCAAATTGCTCACGCTACAACCGTATGTTGTCACATAGTCCATTTCTATTTCTATTCTATTTGTCCATTTCTATTTGTCCATTTCTATTACGCCGTTGAAAATGGTATGATTATACGGTGTTGAGTAATTTTAATATAAAGGAGTATTTACCGAGTTTTTTCCATACATTGACATTTATTTATAATATCAAATTGTACCAATAATAGAAATAATTTGAACTCGAGTGTGAAGGGGATGATTAAAAGGCGAGTGACTCACCCTGTACATTACGGGAGCCGTAAAAGGATGACCGTTGTTAGCTGTGTATTCCTAACGCGACAGAGGTGAACATTAATTCCAGCCTGGGGAGACGCGAGGTTTCATTTTGTTCGGCTTCAGGTGTGAAAGGGAATAACCAGTTGTTGACATGCATGCGTAGATGTGGAAAGGGAATGAGCAACGCTTTGGAAGCGATACTGCTTCATACGCTTCCAACTGAGAACGATGGCTACATATACACCGAGACAGTCGCTTTTCTTAGTGCCCTGTATCAGCGTTACGTTAGTTCCCACGCACTCCACTGTCACCGGGATCATTACGACAGTATTCTCCACGTGTGCGTCAATATTGAAAGGCGCGTTGTGAAGCCGAACAGTGCACAATACTGCAATGCTTCCAGCCACCAGAAAAACTCACGGGATTGTCGTTTCGCCGCACAAATACAGCACGAATACAGCGCGAAGACAAGAGCCTTCTATGAATCCGTACCAGATACGTTGTTTACGCTCTATGCCCATTCTCGGTATCTGTCAGTTTGCATGTCTTGCATGTGAACAGGCATTGCCCTATGAATGACAAGCAAGCATTCGAGGAATCGAAGGAAAGTATCGAACACCCTTTAACACTAAATGGCATCTACAGTCACTCAACGTATTTCCAATCCAGACTTTCTCGACGCGTCCGGACTGATCATACGCTTGCTTCCACTTCGATTCACTTCTGATGTCAGATCTTCTCAGCCTATTCAAAGCCACTCCAGCTCATCCTCGATCTCACCATACCATACCTCAGAGACCTTATCGAACTATCGCGCTCCTCTTCAGTCCATCGTGCTTAAGCCCGGACCCAAAATCCTCGATCCTCAACATCAAATCCAGTGATCCCAATCTCAGATGCGGCTGTGCCTGGGTCAGGCATTTAAGGTCTGGGACTTGAATTGGTGTCTCAGGCTTGCTGTTCAGACCTTGGTGATGATTCTGGGTTCTCAATTGGCACGAAACTGCCAAGACAGTAAAATGCAATCTCAGTTCTGTATATGTACATGATATCGCTTCTGCACTCTGGATAAGATAAGATGATCCGTTGGAATGGATCGCTTGTCGTTCCTTATCTTGCGTAGACGTAACTTTAATGAAGTTTCCTCTATCATATTATTCTGAGAAAACCGTAGCTTCGTCGTTTGAAGCCCATCATGCTTGCGTCACATTGAATCTACAAATTATACTACGCCTTCACCTCATCGAAGATCTAACTGCCAATCATGCAATATTATTCATCCGTTTCCTCAAGTCTCCTATTATTTAGTCATAAGCTTCGCACAGAAGAATAACTATACAGACAAGAATCTTCCTGAAAATTTCTGCTGGTTTGATGGAAAAGAAAAAGAAAGGTTATCCTTTTCAGGAAATGTCAAAGAGCGTTATACCGACTAATGTGCGGTCGTAGTAGACGGTTGAAATGCCCAGTCGAAAATACGATATAGCCCTAGTTGACTGGACATCTGGAACGCAATGAAAATAAAAGCGCTGCCCAATGTATTTTATTGTTCGAGAGGACAATAAACTAGCACAGGCAATGGCGGTTCTACGTCTTGTAAAGGGGGTTCATCCCTGCCAGGGCCAGACGCATAAACCATAAAAACACGTGCTACCTATGAAATTCCCTGGCAAATGTACGAGGGAGTAAAATCCATGGGGTAAAGCCAGCCCTGAGCGTGCGTACCCTTCCGGGATGTGCAAGATTCTATCGGTTCCTTCGATGTGCCGCGTGTCTGTGGACATACATCTAGCGGATTTCGGTTATGGGAAGAAGCTGTCACGCGAAAACGATTGAACTAAAGAAGAAAAGCAGCGACAATTTTAACTTGGACAATCAACGATCTTCCAAGTACGACAGGCGCGATCGGCATTCTCGTTGATATCCTTGCAGGATTTAGATCATGTTCAAGGCGTCTACGAGTATTAATATTAAATGTACCCTGGCGATCAAAAAGCACGGTACTCTCCAAGAGATTTGTAAAACGAAGGAGTCTGCCGACACTGGCAGGATGATCAGAATCTTTCCAAACATTTTCACCCATTCCGGCTTCGTCTGTCAGCACTCTACTCCTGACGAATGTATGTACTCGATGGGTATATATCGACCACGGTGAAATGTAAACTTCCGCGGCAGCCGCGGAAAATATCTTTCACTCGATCCGAGCACTCGTTCCATCTCGGCTGAACAGGGATACGCGCGTTTGAGAGCTCGCGCAACTCTTTCTTCCTAGAGGCATTTTATTATGTGACGCAGTTCACCCGGTAGTATCACTAGGCTGACATGCGCAATTGATCCCCGAAACTATCGCGAAATCATGGAAAGCATGCGCCACCAGGAATCTCTGCACTCGCCGTACATTGGCGGTGTAGACAACATTCATTGGAATCATATGCGGTGTATTCAACTACTCGGCCAGCACGCGCGCTCCCACACATCCTCGTAGCTCCCGTCCTCTCATCCAAAACTCAGAGTGAATATTTACCTGGAACAAAAAAAGGAAAGGCGAAGGTCGAATAACTGCGTCGAGCAAAACTCTGTTTGAGCTGCTGGTAAAAAAAGCTGCGGGCGAATCGCGTGGCCAACACAGCGTACAATGGGAAGCAACGCGGAAAGCGCAGCAGGCGTGGGGCAGATTTTTCAAATACACGACAGCTAGAGAGGGAGAAGAAAGGAAGGTAAAAAAATTCCGGTGAGCGGAATCAATTTTCAAGCATGTTACACTGCGGATACCGAATTTTGCTGTGTGCATTTGATCATTGACTGTAACTGAAAACGCGGACGTGCCACTCGCTGTGGCCGTTTGTCAGGCTTTAAAACAGCCGCCAAGCCACGACCGGCATTGCGAGAGACCTGCGTACTTTGGCAACTTTATCATTCATGCGACCAGAGCGCTTTGTTACGAATCGGATAGTTCAGCGGAACGCATTATCAGTATTGGAAAAGCACCACACACGTATTCGGGCAGTTTGTGTGAATCCATACATGTATCGACACACGCGCATCTACGGCTCGACAGCTTCAATGGCGTATTTATTGCAATTACTTTTTATTTTGGATCTCTTGACTCCTCTGCTAGATTAATGTTTACTTTTTTTCAGGAAAAAGGGGTGCCCACCGACCAAACATCAATATTTGTTGACGCAATGTTGCAAGATTACTCTTTTGACATCAGTTCGCTCTTCATATTTAGGAAACTCCAATTCCGTGTTTGGGACATTTCTGGGCGAGAGATTGATAGTACTGTCATGCAAACTGTTGGACTCAGAGAGAAAATTCATTCTAACGGAAGAGAGGTAGGTTGCATCTGTATGGAATCGAAAGCACACTGTGAACCCTGTTGCATATTGCGTGCATTAAAATAATATTTAATTTATTACCAAAAGTAATAAATATATGGATTATACGTCAAACTTTTGGTTCCTTTTACCAATTCCTTGTGCCCCGCAATATATTCCATGGCAAGTAGCAACGAGTTTCTCAGAACGAAGCAAAAGTCCTTCGACGACATCGGGGACGACCGCGATAAGAGATGTCTTGATTTGTTCACACTCACAGTTGAAAGAACGTATTGAAGACAAGCGGAACAATAGATGCGAGGGTGCTCTGCTCGGTCGAAAAAGTTGCGCGGTCACGCAAGCAATTGTCCCAGAGATAGGACACGATTACAATCGTACTAAAAGTCGTTCCACTACTGTTCTCAGTCACTTGAAACGAGAGAGATTATATCGACGGCATCAAGAGGATCCCAATGTAATCCTGTCAATTCTTGAAGAGGTCGTACAGAAATGTATTCAAGATACTTGTACAAAGAATGATGGACTATTTGCTCCTTAATATTTTGAACCTGGTAATAGGTAAAGACTGGGACAAATAATTATTCAAAAAAGGAAATAAGGATATCGCCAGGACGATCGAAAATAGAAAAATGTTAAAAAGGCAAGAGTACTCAATTACCGAAGATTCGTTAGCTGTAAGAGAGAAAGTATTCGCTGCTGGTGATGCAGATTTTAGGAAAAAAGAATTAAGCGTTGGCCCTCTTTTGCATTAATTAGGTTTACCGACGAGTCATAGTACGACCGCAGACGGAGCACGTATTGTACACCATTTTATCCTGATCATGCTAAGCGTCCAATTAGTGTCACGAGATCGCACTCGAATTGGCTTTTGTCGGTGTGGTGACGGCTCCACGCAATATTGCACGTTAGTTTGCCGAATTATTTCTTCTCAAACGTCACATCAATCGCGCCAAAGACATATTGGTTTATATCGTTTGTAGGATTGTGTTCAAGATTACAAGAATTTCTGATCAAACCTACTTCATACGCTAAATTCGTATTACCTGACTCGTAATCTTTTTAATTTTATTGTTAAAACGGTGTCGCGTTTAGTGTGTTCAGCAATTTTCAATACAAAAGTCTAAACGGACCGACTCGTTGGGATATCATACTGAAAGGCCACGTCCCCCACATTTTCACTCTCTCTTCCTTCCGCGCAACTAATTTGCTAAAAGTAACTGTACAACGTGTATGGAATATGCATGTTCGAAACCACAATATCTGTGCGCGGCCGATCACTTGTTAAGCCGAGCCGGAGATAATTAGGAACAGTCGATGTTGGCTTCGAAGGCGGTGGATGCAGAGGATCGTTTTGAAACGCATGCCAGTTAGCTAGCGTAGAGAGAGAGGCGCGTATCCCGGAGGGGGTGGCTTTGGATGAGGAGGGGGGGGGGGGGGGGGGCTGAGTTTGGGGTGCGGAACATAACAAGCGTGGCTAACGAGGTACGGCAGATTTTATGGCCAGATGGAGATGATACGATATCCGCGATTGATGCTGTACACCGCCGCGCTATACTCTCCCAATTGGATTTTCTCTGCCAATGAGATAGATTTGCCGTCGTTCGCTCATTACGACGCCAAGTTGGCCGCTCCCTCGCTCTCACTCTCACTCTACCCCTCTATCCGTGCAGAAAGGAGCATCCACTAATGTGTCGGAAGAGGCCATAAAGACATTACGCCCGAATTATTGCAAGCCCCAGTAATTATTTCCCGAAGCGTCCCCCTTAAGCAAACCAACTGTGGGAGTGATGGTTGCGACCTCATGGTCGCAACAAGCGGTCCATGAAATATTTGTACCAAGATACACTCGGATACCTGGAAATTCGTCCATCTCGTCGCTATAATTTCTATCAATGTGTCATTTATCTGCTCCTTTCAGTTCGACGACAGTGGAAACTTTCGTGACGATGGAAGACTTATTAAACACGTCACCAGAAGCTATGGAGGGCTGGAAGCGAATTCGACGAAATTCGTTGACGGGACACGCAATTTCTCTGATATGATGACATTTTTAGATGAATGTTGCCCGCAAAGATAGCGAGGATTGAAAGAGTAACGCAGATTTTTCGAAACCCTGTCGCGCTGATTGATGTATTCTTTCGAACTCGAGAGTTTCCTGGGAAATTACCGGCTTTTGCCCACTCGCGTTTGAAATCAATGGGTGAATAGTGTCTCCTTGCAATACATTTATTTACTATGTCATTGGATTCATTGATTTGTGATCGATTCATTTCAGTTATGATTAATGCGACATACCACGAACATCGCAGAAGGCACGTTCGAGGAAGTGTCATGCGATTCCGGCAAAATGAATAAAAAAACGAATTACAGCAGAAAACGGTCACTCTTAAACGATGTGCATTGCCATTTCATTGGACGTGCATTGAAAAAGTTTTCTTTTTACACTTTTCTACCATCGTCAATGGTAACACGCGAGAACCCCTCTCACGTTCACTTTAACGTCCGCCCGGTGTTAGCCTTACGTGGCTTGGTTTAGGTACGCCCGGCATGGAAATTCAACGCTTGGAAATTTCAGCGAGCGTGAAAGTTTCCCAAGCGAAATCTAGGTCGGATTGACGTGACTGCAATGGCGGCACGTGAAAACGTCGATTCGCTAAGGCAAACTTCGAAAGCGACCGTTTTTTTATGGATGAACGCTGGTGAAACGCGCTTGCACCCCGGCACATCCCGCTATTCCTCCTCGTTTACTGTCAAGATGATGAGCGCCAACAGCACCACGGATCCCTCACTAATTCTCTTCCGTGTCACGGCCGGAACTTGAAATGCTACTACTCTATTGCTGTAGTTACTCCCACGGTGAATAACAATAAAGGACAATCGACATCAGACCTAAAAACTGTTATCAAAAAATGTCGTTCAGCTAAAATTGAGCTCGAATCAAAATATGATATCACTATACATATAGCAAAGGGACGCCATCGTCCACACAATATTGTACTTCTAACCACCCCATTGATGGATCGAATAGAATCTGGGAACAGGGTCTTTGGTACTCATTGAAAAATTAACAAGCTTATCTCCAGGCCATGACAGTTCTGTCAGTCACATTTCTAATTTTTAACATTTATCTGTCAGTCAGGCTTTGCCTTCGTTCGGAACGCCCACCCACGCAGGGTACGCATTAAAATCGCATAAAAACGATGGGGTTTGCTGGACTCGGAGGTAAGTCCAGTAGAGAAGGGTGATGTACCCTGCTGGCGCGCGATATGTCCATCATTCCAGCCGAAAACGTGAGTCCGATCCTCTCCCAGAACTTACGCATTGTCCAAACGGAAGGGCAGAGAGTACGGTTGATGGCAGGCGCAAAGTAAACGAAGAGAACAGGGAAGAAACCATCCGCGAACTATCTGTTCGAAATCCACAGCAAAATGTTTTATGTAAAGGCAATTTTTGAATAATGAAATTCTACTTAAGGAAACAAAAAAGACTGATACTTCATCTCCTATCATCGTTGTTTTGTTACAACTCCTGCCCTGTTCTGTATTCGAAATAATGAAGAGAGTAGGCATGGAAAGGTGAGCAAAGGGAAAAAGTAGCTGCTCTAAAACGATTAAAGAGAAAAAAGAGAGCAATGCCGATGCCTGAATGCTAATCATCGGATCGCGTTCCTCAGTCCCTGCAACTCGACCGATTCCCTTCGTCATCGGCATTCATTGGATCCCTTTTCTTTCCACCTCCTATTCCGAAGCTTTTCCAAAGCGAGATAGAAGAAGTTGCGGGAATCGTTTACGGAGAGAGAGAGAGAGGGTGAGTGAAACGACTATGATCTTTACGGAAACAACGGATAGAAGAGGTTGCACTGAATTCCGGCGGGTGGACCCTCAAAAAGGAAGGTAGATGGTATCCTTCATCCCAGACAGTACATCGCCAACTGTCGCAGCCGGACACTTTTCATTATGCTCTCCTTTGTCCTACGGATACTCCCTTTGTGACTCGACTTTCATTTTGCAGGCGAGAGTGGCATTACTGCACGCGCCAAAGATCTACAGAAGGTCGGCTGCGGTGGCGACCCGCGCGATTATCGACGCTTTCCGTGTAAGGAAAAAGTTGTTTCTGTTTTCGTACTTAGTAGAAGTTCCAGCGAACTACCATGCTCGATAATAGGTTTTGTGTGACTAATCGGTAACTATCAAGTTCCACTCTCAAACCTATAAGTATTCTTTCTACAAAAAGTACGACGATATAATGGAAAGAGGTACCATGTACCAATACTTGGCGGTTGACGCGTATGCGCTTCCAAAATCTGAAGGGCAAAGAATTAGGGCGGAAAAATCTCTTTGGTAGAATGGTATTGCTCGAGTAGAAAATACGAGTAGCTTTCAACGGGAGCAGGTGACTGCATGCAGGAGACAGGGGCGAGAAGGACGATGAGTAGTGCGCGCATGCACGAAAGGGCTTTTAATGTACTTATGGGAAAGTAATGGAAAGGGTTTGCTCAGCGAACACGTCGCTCAACGAAGCGGAGAAACAAGCCGGGCACAAACCACCGTGCGCTCGTTCGTCCGCCGGTCCGGTGGTCGCGTCGCGCGTCGGCCCGCTTTATTTGTCCGACTCGGTGTCCGGACTTTTTAATGCATCTCGTGTACATATACCGCTATTCAGAACGGGGGGGAGTAGACCCTCGCTCGGGATACGTGTGTACCGAAGATCCCACTTCCTTTGTCGACTGCGATCAATCATATTTTTTCGAAGACAACGAGAGCGAGTTAAGCCACTGCTACGAAGCGACATTGACTATTTTCTTCGCGTTAGAGAATCACCCAGGCAATGGCTCGTCCAATCTGCCACTACTCTTAAATAAAACGCACACGTCTCACGCCGAAAAAGTGGAATCAATAATCAACATAGGATAATCGAACTATCCTATGTATTAGAAAATTAGAAATCGGCATGGGAATGCGTGTGTAGAGCAGGCCTCGTGAAGGTTTTGCAGGGCACCTTCCCCCTTCAGGGAAAACCCAGGGGTCATAAACCCCCAAACCTGGCCACGCTGACACAGGTAACCTGACGCCTGACGGCGAGTGATATCTGAGAGCATCACTCTTGGACTGACTTTCAGCCACGACATTCCTGTATTAACTTGAGATCGCAATATATTTGTACGCCACATCTCTTAATCGAATTCCTGATGTGTCACATTTATTTCGGACACCCATACACCAACTTAAGACGCCGTATAGTCTTACATATGGCAGCATTGTACAATAAGGAGATCCGAATAAAACAGGAACGGTTTGGGACTTGCCAGAGTACGCGGCGCGGAGACGTCGCAATGACGAAGTAAACATTTCCCAACTTGCGGATTCATACTAATCCTCAGACAGCGTTTAAGGGATTCCATAGACGCGCCGATGCTGGTGTCAATTACAAGTTTATTAACATACGCTCGGTGGTAGTACGGCTGAACCATTGCTTCTTATATGACGCACAACATCACACGAAATTCCATCCCTCGGTACTGCTTTTACAGCGAAAGGCCTGGCAAATATGAAGTACATACATGCGACGATGCTTGAGCAGATTGATGTCCCATCGATAATTAATATGAGAAATATCGTATGGGTAATCCGAGCTTCCCTTTCGTCAAAGGTCCAATAATCTTTTTCTGTCTGGTTACTGTCGCTCAATGGCGGAGACTGCAGAGCGGTGTCGAAGAAAATCACTGTGTAGCGTGGATGCTCAGTGCCCGATGACAGCGACCGCAGGGATACGAAGTAGACACGTCGGTGCTGACGAATTGAAATGGTAGGGAAAGGGAGAGGAAGAGAGAATGTGTGTGTGTGTGTGTGTGCGTCTCAGAGTTACGTATATCTCCGTGAGAGCGTAGCGGAATGACTATTCATTCGACGAAGGGGTTCGTCCCTAGCTATTCATGGTCTTCGATGTCACGTGTCCTTTCAAATAGGAGGCTCGCGTGTGGAGGTCCAGGCTGGGCGGCTGGTCGGCCGTGTGTTCGGCGCGCATGCACGTCGTACGTATGTACACATAGCCAGAATGGTAGGAGTGTGCCATGCATATACGTAGAGAAGCGAGCGGGCGTGTGGCGGGCGCCGAGCTGGTAAAAGGGGACGCACGAGTAACCAGTTGGTCTAATCTACATGCGGCACGTTTCGACGTTTCAATTTGCTTTTGCACGGAGGATTACTTCCTGACGAGTCACCTTTTGATTTCGGCCGAACCGAGCGACCGGCCGTAGTTAAGTTCCGAACGCCACACGCTCGGCTCCTCTTCCTACTCTCCTACCCTCGAGTTCGGATACACGCGAACAGCAGTAGCAGCAGCAGCAGCAGCAGCAGCTCGAACGCGAACCAAATTGAATTATATTGCAATGAAATAAAAGGGAGAAGTGAACTCGAACGATGGCCAGTTACTCGCTGGTAGCGCTCGCAACCGCGATATTTCTTCCAGACCGCTGAATTAATTGGATCGGAGGTATAGCGCAAGCAGGAGTAATCCCATCCTAATCTAGCTCGCTTACACACGCGCAAACAAACCTCTGGTTTGATTGAAATCAGGAAAAATTTAAACCACGAAATCGGGCTCCGGCTGCTAAATGAAAGACGCGGGCACAAGAATAAGCTGCTTCCATACCTGTGATATACATAAAAAGGGGAGAAAGTGCGACAGAAACAAAATTTCCACTGCGCGACGCATAGCGCTCGTTTTTCACGAGAAATGAAGGCTTAAACTATACATATAACGGAAACATGTGGCAGGTGTATTTTGTTGGTGTGTTCGTTAGCGGGGTGTGTAGAAAGTGCAGAAGAGCGGACGGGTGAATACACTCGGATCGCGTCTTGTTCGTTGCTCGACAAACGGTACGCGATCGTTTTCACCCCAGGGTGCCTGTAAATCTCCCAGGCGTAAACACGCTGGCCGAGCAGAACAGAACGCAGCGACGGGCGCAGGCCACATAAATTGGGGATGTCGCCCTGCAGATCAGCTGTGACGATAACCGCTGGCCGTTCTGTCCCACATAAATAGTGCGGCTATTATTTGCATGTACTTGCAACAAAAGTCTGAGGGGTCGCTACTTTGTGGGGCATCCATCCTATTACCTCTACGAATGTAATACGGTAAGAGAAAGCATTAGTATTCGACAGGTTTCAGTTTTTCTGAATTGCGTGGGGTTGGCATACTGCAGGTGGACCAAACTTTTGTCAGTGTCCCCATCAGAAATTTGCGAAAAAATGAACTTTGAGCTCGGAGTCTGGAATTTATATCACTTCTTTCTTGATGCAACAAAAGCATTCTCCACCAAATTTCAGCCCCGGAAAATGTCGGGAAGCCTGGAAAACGTGGAAGAAACCGTTGAAATCAGATGAAGATCATTATTCAGGAAGGGTTTTCCAAGTGTTTTACCGGTACAATTCCAGCATTTCTGCCACTGGCTTTATGTTTTCTATCCGTGTTGATACCCCAACAATCGATTCATGCACCATTCTTTAAAATCTCAGAACCTTTGAAAAATCGAAAGTTTTTGAAGGGGTATGCGCACACGCCAAAGTATAAAGAAAATCTATACAAAACTGTTTTTTGATATAACTACCTTAATGGCAGGGAGCGTGAACTAAGTCAATATTGGAAGGTAATCTCGATATCAATAACACAGAGCTATTTATCGAAATGTGCCACAGGTTGGCTAGTGCGCAGATGTAAGGTGAATATTAAGCCCTCGGTGAGCTTCGACGTTAAATGTGGATTCGGTCGACCTTCCGCAGAATAATTAAATCGAATCGCTGAGTTACTCGGCGGCAGGGGCAAGGCAACTAGCGTAGAATGGCGAGAGAGGGAGAGAGAGGGAGAAAGGGGGTGGGTGGGAGAAGGTTGCTAGGGGTGGAAAAGGAGGGTGGTTTTCTCCGTGGACTCTAACAATAAGTTGAAAGGTACTCGAGAAAGCTGGCAAAGGGACGACGCCCGGATTGTTCGATGGTAATTCGTGTACACCGTATCCAGAAACTCGAGTCTTCCCTTTTATCGGATTAAATGCACTTTAAACCGGTAGGGAGAGAAGGGAGGAGGGCGATAGTCGTAGACATTATTCGAGTTTTTCAGTCGGCCGTCCCTTCCCTTCACAGCAGTGGAGCGTGCGCGCGCGCCCGTCTAGACTCGTCCAGCCCGAGCCAGCCAACCAGCCAGCCCCTCTGTTTTCATTACGACATTAAGAACTTTCTCTCGACAAACCCTCGAGTTAATCCATCCGGTAAACCGTCCTGGAGCCCATGAACGAAAGTGGCCGCGTGTATACACGATGTGTTAAGCCCCAAGTCAACGAGTCGAGCTTATGCCATTTGCGACCGATCTCGTCACCCTAAATTAATAAGACCGCACTTCTCTGTACCTCGTTTCCACACCAAATTTTGGGAGCCCCCTCACCAACGACCCCTCAATCTGTATTGAATTGATCAAACGGGGGACACTATATTCTACAACTTAATTGCATTTTCTATCCTATAGGAGAACACTTTTTCTGTCTCCATGAGCTTTCAGCACTCCGTAAAGATCCCCACGGATCGAACGCACGAAATATCGCGCGTCATAACAAGCTATCAATTGGCAATTCACCGAGATCATAATAAACTCGAGGAGACTAGCAAATTGCCGATAAAAGGTGAGAGGGAGAAGAAAGGTGCTCTCTCTTTCCCGATCGAGGTATCGAATGCTAACTGGTGCGCCGATAGAAGATCCTTCACGTCGATGGATGTGCACTCATCTCTTCGCCGCTACGGCAAGAAACCAATCAGGCGAGCGAAGATAAGTCTTCCGATAATGGAACCGCAGGAACATCCTGGCTCTCTTGTTGCCGGCACTCCGGCATTACCAGAGGCCGTCGGCGACATCGAACCACATCAAGATCGGTTTGCGCCAAGGCATAGCAGAAGCCGGTAAGTCCAAAGATAACAAATGCAGAGTTGTTTGTTATCAGGGCCTTCGGTTGTGCCTTTTAATCGGGCGAGCTTAGAAGCCCTGAATATGAAACGTCCGCGGAGTTGGACTGCAATTTATCCGCTATTCAAGGCATCATGATTTTTAAAAGCCCGACCTCAATGAAATTAATTCGACAAGTTCAAAGTGTTCGCAGCAGTACACCGCACACCGAGCATTGACGAATAGAAGATAAATTACTGTAAACAGTAGTTGCAGAATTTATTTTAACTTGCCGATTTTAAGAACTAGGATTAATTGTGACGGTCTTCAACGGGGTCTCATTATAAGTTACGGCACACCAACTTGAAATTATACCGAACGGACGATAATTAACCGTCCGACAGTGGAATAGTCGACATCTAATGAAGAATTAAATTTTCTTATCGCGTGCTCTCCGCAATTTTCTGCTTTAATCACGTCTGACGAATTTGCTCGAGGAAAGTCCATGCTTGAATCGAATCGATATGTCTCGTTAGCCAGCGGATGGGTTCGAGCGGAACGAGGAAGGAGGTTTCAAGAAAAGGAAGGACCCTCCCAGGACTGAAGAAAGGTCAAACCGTTCGACAAAGAGTCCTTCCAGAGACATCACGGCTTTGGAATAACAAAGTGTCCTTCGAACAGCACTGGCAAACTTCCTCTGATTGGCTAAATAGATATCCGCTTTCTGACTCACGTTCGATGGGGTCATCATGGAAAGAATTGCTCTCATGCGCTTCTCCTCGATTCTTCTCGAGTCGCTCATTAAATTGATTCCTGTCTTAAACGGCTGTTACAGCACTGGACACCAGGAGTTCCACTAATCATTACTAGTTCCTCTTACATCTTGAATCATTTTTCTTCAGTATCTACTAGTAGAAGAACACCAGCGAAGTCAATGCAAAAATATTAGGGATTAATATATCGATGAGACTGGCAGTTAAATCTACTAAGTTCTCTAGGCAAGTTTAACGAAATCTAACCACCGAAGAAGGACGGGGATAATCCATTCTTAATAAAGGAGCTGGCCAGCTAAACTTTTAAAGTACATTTTCCTCGCGGCACGTCAGCCGGCTTGTTTCTTTCGAGAAGGACGAAGCGGTGTGGAAACTTCTAGAGAATACAACAGTTACGAAAACTTTGTTGCTGCTACAGTTCTAAATTAAGATGTTTTCTATACTACATTGAATGTTCGAAGGAAATAAACTTTCCTGAAGTAAGATCAAAGGTAATGTGCTGAGATGAGGTGAACTTTAACTAGTAGCTGCCTTAATGAGTTTCGATGATGTCCGATCACGATCAACGCAGACATTCATTTGACCCATCTGCGATTCATAATACCTTTTAGTGAGATTGTTTAATGCGCTATGATGAAAAATAGAAACATCGGAAGAGACATGACATATTAGCTATCACAATACGTCTATTATGCAAACATTAAAAAATCTGTTCGTCCGAAAGCTCGTACGACCAATCTGCCTACGATACCCATGCTTCGTTAAAGGATAATACAGCAGCAATCCTCTAATTTCCAGAGAAAAGTCATCTTAAACTGTAATCCCCGTGGCTCCGGAAGGGTGTAGCACGCTTGGTTGTAATCGGTGAAAGTTTCGCGATTTAACTTCTGAATTTTGTACTTACGCTGCGGTCTGAAGAATATGCAAGATCAAAGCAATTAACAATCTCGAGAAATCAAAGGGGCTGGAAAATAGAGTTTCTTACGGATAATAGAAGCAGAGTAACAATGCGAGTATGCAAACTCTGATGTTAAAAATGTGACCTCACAAAAGTTGTTTCACCAGCCTAATCCATTTGACCAATCTGCCTCCTCCAAATTTCTGCAGTTACAATAGGGGAGAGAGAACACGCACTGTAGAGAAGTATCCATGAAAACTGGTAGTGGAACTTGGCAGATTTATTCCAGCAGCGAAAAGTTTTTAACTGCTGACAGAGGTACAGCGTCACCTTCAAAACTTATTTTCATAAAAAATATACCGAAGATTGTATTAAAGGGGAAGAAATTGAGTTCAAAGGCACATTCATCACTATTTGCAGTAGAATATGATCACCATCACGGATTGCGTTCATTAAATGTCATTATCGCTGTTAATTGCAATCGGTCCGATTTATCTTTGATTTGGAATACTTTGGAGAGGACATCTACAGCTCCAGAAAGAATCGAAACATGCCAGCAACTCGGTCGAATGACCCATTCGATCGTACGCGAGACTGCGAGAGTCCTAAGCTGAAAGTTCCCTGGGAGAATAAGCGGTGTGCCAACCAAGGACGTCGTCGGATTTGCTCTCGGGAAAAAAGTTTCAACTCGTGAAATCCCGGTGTGGTTATGAGGAGCGCCTTATCTGCCGAGCGAAACTACCGTCACTCGGTTACGAAAAGTTATACCGAAAGTTTTGCCTTCTTAGCCTAAAAAGACGGCGAGCATCGAGGATAGAACTTCAGCTATTGCGGACATACGCATACGGGAACACGACGGAAGTAACGAAGATGTAGCAAAATATAAGAGTGATTTACGAGCGAAACCCCGCGGGAATGGTTCCCGGCACATTAAGGGCCTCTCCAAGCACCGATCTATCTCTTGACCTTATTGGAGAAGAAGGAGATTGCACAACTCTTATGACCATTGGTGCTCGATGCTATTTAAACACTGGATTAAAAAGTCTGTGATTAAAAAGGTGTGATAACTTGGACAAGCATCATTCGTAGTAGTGCGTTCCCTTCTCGCCTGTGGCGGTTGCCTCGATTAGGAGGCAGGTTCGTGAGCCGCTGTAAACTGATTATACACAGTAAATAGTGAGTACGCCCCGCGGGGTGAGGCTAAGTTTGAAACAATTAACGCGGACCTGTTATCTTAGGAGTAAGGTGCCGAGACTCTCGGCAAAGGCGCGAGAGGCTCAAGGGGCCTCGCTGGGAATGGAGCCCACAATTAAATGATTTATGACCAAATTATCGCGCTTGGTTAAAATTCTCTTGTGCTCGTGACCTCGTTCCGCAGCGCACACACACATAGACAGGCGCGCACACACGCGACAGCTTGCCTGAAATCTTGGAAATCCCTGGTGAAACCTGATATCACGTTGGGCTTGATGCGATCAATTACATTTTAATATTTACAAGGCACAATTTTCATTATTTGCGATCATTGGAATATTATCGGAGCCACGTAAACTTGACGGATTTCGATAGTATCAGTTAATTCGCGTAATTAATTCACGCGAGCACTTACAGCGGTGGAAGCCATAGATTCCAGCGGGCGATGAAAGTTGAGTTGGGAAGGACTGTGGCATAGAGCGACGCGAAAAATATAAAATAATAAAAGAGCAATGCGGCGAAGGTGCTCGCTCGCGCTGGTGGAAAATGTTTCAGCAGTTATGGAGGTCGAAGTTCGTTACCGGACGCGTCGCGGAAATGGCGAAACCTTGTCAGTCAGCCCTCGCAGAAGCACTTGGTGGGCCACGCGGGACAGGAAAAAGGCGGGTGAAGGGAGCTGGGGAAGGAAAAGCGGAGAAAATCTAAGCGAAAAGTGGAGGGGGCCGAGAGGAAGAGAGCATTAGCGTCAATATAAATCCTAGCTAGTCGAGGCTAGTCGCTCGTCGAACCGAATTAATTTAAGTCTAGCAAGGTTGTTGCAATTTCCGCCATTTTTCTAGTTCGCCTCGATGACGCGAGATAACTCGTCCCCAACTGATTTCCAAAGACGACGAATTGCTCCCCTTTTCACTGGATTGCCCTTTCCGTACCACCCCCGGCAACTTGATCGGATTATGCGACTTCAAGTATACCAGTCACATTTCATCCTTATCGAGCTTCCATCGGCGCAACAGGCAACTGTTTCGAACAGCCCCGAGGATAAAAACGAACACAGAGAAGTTGCAACTTCAACCAGTGTAATCGACCTCACAGATACGCGCGTCGACGTCCTCGAGAACGGCAACAATATGGAACTTAATGGCGTGTTATTCACCTGAGAAAACATCAAGGATTTTTTAGTTGACGACTAAGTCTGTAGATTATAAATTAATCCTTTCTCGTTTCATGATATTTCCTTAGAAGCAAACCAAAATGGCCCTTTCAACTCCGATGGCCGGTAATAACGAATCCTTTCAGTGTCAAAGTGTAAATGATCTCCTAGTTTAACGGCAAATTTTCCAACTTTCCACTACAGTGGAACAAAAGAGTCGCCTTCTCCTGGAGAAACTTGGACAATTCATTTGAAGTCGATTAATGATTGCAGTGAAAGGACGGTACTTCCAATCGATAATAAGACAGGCGTAATTCGAGACTGGATTCTTGAAAGTATATGTATAGATAGTCGAGACCATGCTTCTTCTTCGTTTGAGCCTCTTGGTAGAAATTTGCTTCGTTCCTATGTAGAGGGAAACTTTCGCAATTTCCGATTGATCGATAAGGGGCTGGCGCGGTGGAGCGACGCAAAATTCAGAGAAGCTCGAATTTCTTCCGTCTCGAGAACTCTCAATAACACTTTTGTTATCAACTATGGTACAGACACTTTGCTTCGTTGTTCCCAAACTACTTCTATCAGTTTTCGGCTTGCGTTCATATTAAATTTCACGCTGAACATAACTACAGGAATCCGGGCCAAGTCAGGCGCACTTATTGTTAGACTTATCGGCGAAAGGTGGCCGCAATTCTCGATGCCAGAGACTTCAACCTAAAACAACGCGATTTATTAGTTAACCGTAATCGTTATATCGCTGACTAGATTTGTTAGGTCACTCTTCAGTCTATTCTACTTGACCCGAGGTGACTAGTCCTTTATTAATTGGACATTGCTACGCTTTAAATACAACTTTCCCGAAATAACATTGTCGTTCTCCTCTTCCCTCTTCTATCGAACGATAAATATTTGGCATCTTACAAGCCGGAATCTAGTTCATTCGCCTCGGAGAGATATAATTCGATAGGGAAACTAATTTTATGCGAGTTATTTCGAGCCTTTTGACAGCAAATGGCAGTGTACTTTCAGGATAGCAGAGCAAAAGGTTCTGCAGAGAGGTAGTACCGCTTGAAAGGCGATGAATTTAAACCGAACCGTCCAGAAAACAGCTCGAGACAGAACGGGGCAAACAAACTCGACTTTTGAGAAGATCGTGGCAACCTATCTGATTTTGCGCTTTGGCAGAGCAGTTCGAGTGAAAACTGCGCCACTGCTCAGCCCGTTCCTCGTGTAGAGGAACACCAACCCATACAGGTAGAACGATTGAAGACTGAAGGCGAAGTGCCGGGAGTACTAATCGCGTTCCTCGCACAATTTACATTTAATCAAAGGGAAAGCCCATTGGCCACGCTTCGTGCTATTTGCTTGCCATTGAAATCTCCCTCTCTGGCCATCCACCCCCCAAGTCCTCCTACCACTGCCGATGCCCTCGCTCTTGTACTCACTTGCGCGCTCTCTCTCTCTCTCTCTCTCTCTCTTTCTCTCTTTCATAGCCCTTGTGCGATTCTCGTACGCTCTTCCTTCTCAACTGCTTCCACGAATCGCTCGCGTCGTGCGCGGAATACGTAAAATCGTGCGCCCGTGCATTCTTTCTATTACGGCATGCTCTGCCCCTCCCCTTTCAATCTCGACGCATTCACCACGAATGCCTTTGCGCTTTCTCGCTCCTCGCTCTGACCGTGAACATTCCGCGCTTCGCTGGATCGCTCCACTCCCGAAAATCACGGGTGCCGACCCACCAAATCCGTAATTGACGAAGCTACTCTCGGTCTGCGTAAAAGTTAGTAATGCTCTCCTTTTAATGGCACTAAAGCCCGTCCGGATACCGAGAACATGCGCTTGAACAAGAGAAAAGATAGTAGGCCAAGGGAACGAACATGTGGAACTGAACCAAGAAATATGAAGATTGTCTACGCATATTGCCGGCTACAAACAAGTACGAGACTATTGGGAACATAAAAATGGAGATGACTCTTTTATAGCTGAGCGTTGGTAGTAAGTGTCAGTTGGTGAATGCGCCAAGGAAGGGGGGAGAACGAGAGAGTGAACTAGAAAGGGGTAGGAAAAGAGTCCAGCCAGCATATGTATAGCCCTCCAGCATCTGCGATTTTCCATTGGCGTTCCATGTCCTTTCACAGAGCGATTCACGTCTTCCTGCCTGGAGCGGTGCGAATCTGTCTGATAAAACATCCGACGGACCATTAGCTAATCCTCTAGAGGGTAAAACAGTGCCGCGTGGGCGACGGTCGTGATGGTGGCGGTGCAGAGCTCGCTCGTCCCGATGGAAAAGGAGAAGCGGTCGGACGAAGGACTAGCAGGCAGGCAGGCAAGCTGGCAGGCAGGCAGGCAGGCAGGCAGGCAGGCAGGCAGGCAGGCAGGCAGGCAGGCAGGCAGGCAGGCAGGCAGGCAGGCAGGCAGGCAGGCAGGCAGGCAGGCAGGCAGGCAGGCAGGCAGGCAGGCAGGCAGGCAGGCAGGCAGGCAGGCAGGCAGGCAGGCAGGCAGGCAGGCAGGCAGGCAGGCAGGCAGGCAGGCAGGCAGGCAGGCAGGCAGGCAGGCAGGCAGGCAGGCAGGCAGGCAGGCAGGCAGGCAGGCAGGCAGGCAGGCAGGCAGGCAGGCAGGCAGGCAGGCAGGCAGGCAGGCAGGCAGGCAGGCAGGCAGGCAGGCAGGCAGGCAGGCAGGCAGGCAGGCAGGCAGGCAGGCAGGCAGGCAGGCAGGCAGGCAGGCAGGCAGGCAGGCAGGCAGGCAGGCAGGCAGGCAGGCAGGCAGGCAGGCAGGCAGGCAGGCAGGCAGGCAGGCAGGCAGGCAGGCAGGCAGGCAGGCAGGCAGGCAGGCAGGCAGGCAGGCAGGCAGGCAGGCAGGCAGGCAGGCAGGCAGGCAGGCAGGCAGGCAGGCAGGCAGGCAGGCAGGCAGGCAGGCAGGCAGGCAGGCAGGCAGGCAGGCAGGCAGGCAGGCAGGCAGGCAGGCAGGCAGGCAGGCAGGCAGGCAGGCAGGCAGGCAGGCAGGCAGGCAGGCAGGCAGGCAGGCAGGCAGGCAGGCAGGCAGGCAGGCAGGCAGGCAGGCAGGCTGGCAGGCGGGTGGGCGGGGAAGGAAGCAGAGAACGAGAGAACGAAGAGCGAGAGCAGCGGCGGAGTGGATGCCACCAGGGAGATTTCAGGGTGTGCAATTGATTGGCGCGCCCGGCGATGCCGGCACCACCGTTCGCCGACGCCGACGTCGGTTGATTAGAATGAAGCAACACGGAATCCCTCTCTAGCCGGCTAATGGCACGCCGCAGCCTGTGTTTACTGTGATCTCGGACTTCGCTGTATGCCGCTCGCTTCGCGATTTGTCATCTGCAATGCCAATGAAACAATAGTCCACAGGAGATGGATGTATTCGATGACGGGCGCGATATCAGACGTCACACCCGCTGCCCTGCTAATTGTTTCGGGAGAATCCCTCCAGTAACGAGGCAACGCTCGCCGCTTTAAGATTGAATGCCCATTACAACGGTTCTCCTTATATTCGTCCTACCAATCATTTGCATATCGATAAACGTTTCAGAATGCTAATGCTTGTTAGCTCTCACTATATCAGACTTCCGATACTTTACATAAAACCCTCCAATTTCATTCCAAATGCCTCGCCGATGTAAATCGGATTCGGAGTTTTGTTTTCAAACATTATTAGATAATATACCTCCACTCCACTCACTCGACTAACGAAAAGTAGCTTACGGGTTTAGAAATCCATGTAAAATCATGTAGCGCATAACCTCGAGAAGTAAGAAGTACCAATTTATATCCACCACATGCGTGGTAATTCGCTGGCATGAGCATTTTCCCAATGAGGATAATGCCAGAACTCGATTGAAATCCAAAACCACCAATCAGGCTTGGTTTCCAGTGCAGGAATTTGAGAGCAGGCTGGGTGGGGGAGAGAAAGAGAGAATGGTAGGGTCGTCATTGCAGACAGGAACAGAGACATTAAATAGAATTATCAGAGTTGGCATCTTCTCGCTGAACGAAGTCCCCCTTCGATCACTCCTCTTCCCAGCGGTGAGCAAACAGAGCGACGACGTCGTCGCTTGGCGCGGCTCAACTGAACATCATCCTCTCGGGCTCAATCTCAATAACAATTATTTCCGTTATTAGAAATTTAATAAAGGGTCGCGTCATCGTCGGCTCCGGCGGCTGCGTGCGCAAGGGTCGACGAAAGAGCCAAGCCCGGTGACGGCATAGCCTCTTAACGATGGAATCGCATCAATAGGACCCTCGCACTTTCCATAATGCCCGGCCTTCGCACTCCGCAGGATCGACTGTCCACGCCGGGCGCCGCGCCGGGCGCCGCGCCGGGTTGCCAGGGGCGGCTGAAAGCGAGGAAACTTGGAGGGAAGGGAGTAACGAGGTGAAGATCTCACCCGGATTGCCCGATGGCCTGGCGTTCACCAATTGAAAACGTTTGCCTTCTCTGCCAGAAAGGTGGAATTAAAGGGATATAAATGAGCCCCAGAAGCCGAATGAACCGAGCAAAGGACTCAACCGTTCTGAACGGTGCTTCACTTCACAAGGTAGAGGGGCGCAAGGAAACTAGTCTCATTGTTTCGTATATGGTAGATATTATTGGAAAACGACTATATAAATTATAATAATGAAAGTATACTTGATAATATGATTAAAACATGCAGACTGAATAAGTATTTCTGATGCTACATTAAGAATAAGTTGAAAGTAATTGATGAAAGAATTGGGAGGAGTGATTCACGTACAAGACGCGTTAAAGGATGTAAATGAGGGAGGCGGAGGACGGCGAGGGGGATGGAAAAGATGAGCGATGCTTACGAAAGCGTTCTTCCCGACACGAATGAAGAAATGTTAAATAATGATGGAAGCCAAAGGGGAAAAAGTGCAGAAATTAAGGGAGGAGAAACGATGTGCTCTGAAAGATGAGAGCCACCCAGTGCTGGCGGAGTGTTGCAATGCTTTTAAATGGAAATAGCAGCTTCCACGGAAGAAGGATACATACGAGGTGAAAATCGAAGACGACCGCCGACAGATTCATCTGTATTCCGCGGGATGAAAATCTTACGATTATCTCCCGGCTGCGTGCCGAGAGGAAAGAACGTGACCTCGACTCGCCCGAGATTTATTTCGAATCTTCCAGCGACTTAGTCTTACAACTGTCAGAGGATAAAGGGGATTTTAATTTTTGCTCATTCCAAGCGGGTCGAAGAATTTATTAACGTTCTCAATATTCCGCGAATGAGATTTCACTTCGCGAACCTTGCCGCCGGCTTCTATAATTGATGCTGGCCGGAAGAAAGTTACTTCGCACATTCTTATGAAAGTCGATTCACCACCCTTCCACCGGTCGCTCTTTCTACTCCACTCTTCTCCTCTTCGTTCGCTTTTATATTTAAGGGGAATTGGTACCGTCAGTTGAGGATCGTAAAATTTTAATATATACGCTCAATGGGCTTTAATAAAAGCATTTTCAACGGTTCGTCTTGGAAAGGCTAAGACTGAAAGAGGCGGCAAAAGGTCTGCCTGGCAGCACTTCTAAATGAAGATCATTCAGCATGAATAAGTCAAAGGATATAGCGAATGGCCTTGGAGGGCGTACGACAACAGGAAGAGCTCGACTAGCCAAATGTCCCGTAAAGCATATCAGACTCTTGGCAAGAAAGTATGTTATCGTTATCGTGGCACAATTACTACGTGGTCAGTGCGTCGGGTCTCGGTCCGGCGAGAAAGCACCGGGAAAGCGCCGGGAAAGCGCCGGGTTTGCTCGGAGGGCTGCGCGGACGATGGATGGTCCTCTTAATTTTTCCAATAATGGCTCTACCAGTAGCAAGGGTCGACTGTTTATCAAGGCGGCGATAGCTAGGCCGCAAGTCCTTCCATACAAGCTTCCCACACGAGCGCTCGCCCACTGACCACCGAGCAAACGTGGAAAGAAAATGGACGGCAAGGAAACTACGTTGGAAGAAAAAGGAACTAACAGTTCCAACTCTGTTTCGTACTGCTCAACGTGACTGCAGGTTGCTCCACATCATACCTTGCTTGTATCATACACGATAACACTACCAGACAGTGTCTCGTGGAACATTGTATCAATTATTTTTCAGTACTTCCATACTCTCCGGGTCATCAACTGAATGATAACGTGTCTAACCTGCTCAACTACTTTCTACATATAGTTGATGTAACCATCTAATTTTGTGGTAGTAACAGACTGACTGAAATCTAAGATTTTCGCTTTGATTTGTTTTGCAGCGTTATATTAATTAATAGAACCCTGCGAGGATGGAATAAGGGGATGCTTCGGTTCCGAGGGGCAGTTTGGACTAACGAATCGGATATCGCATTACGTTTCACCGTGGCCAGCCGGAAGCCGCTCAAAGGGGTGCAATGAATTAATTTCGCGCAACAACCAGGCGAAATCAATAGGGGACTGGCATTGGTATCTGCTCCGCATAATCATGCTCCCGACCAAGAATTAGTTCACGCTCGCCAGCTCTCGGGCGGCTCTTTGTCAGCTGGAGAAAAACCAAATGATTATTAAATGCAAGAAATGCTTTTATAAGAACGATTCATACCCAATCAGAATACTCCTATAATATTTCCATAAATAAATATGTCGGTGAAATAAGGTTCAATTAGATCGCTACGCCAAGTGAAAGGGCAGTCACATATGAAACTTTGTCGTTCATAGCGAGCGAAACCTCTAAAACGTTATTACACAGCAGTGCAAATGACAAAGCATGCAAGAGTCGCAAGCATGTAATCACTGCATTAAACTCTGGTACATACGAGAATGCCAGTCAACCGGTAGCCAATAGGCAATAGGTGTAATGAGAGTGATAAATGATAAGTGTTTCCACAAGTAATTCCATTCCGACGGTTGACTCACTTCACTCGAAAGCTGAGCTTAAAACCACCAACTCGTTCCCTTTCAGCTCGTCAGCCGAGTATGAGCCTATACGCACTGCGAAACATACTAATCCTCTTAGAACGACGCGACTTCATTAAGCATTCACTGTTCCACGGAGTATCTAATATGTAATGCGAGGGGCGAAGGGGAAGAGCGGCGATAAGCCGCCGCCAGCCTCGCCGAGTAGAATTACTGCCACCGCTGCACCGTAGCCCTTATCCGTTTCTCCGCCGCTTTTTCCGTTGAGCTAACTTTCAGCATGTACATGTATAATAATTTCCCACCCTGCATGTACCTCGCAAATCCCAATATTCGAGTAATACCGTGTATTGTAAGATCGTAATAAAACAGCAAGCCATGAACACATTTAATCAAAGTTGTAAACACACACGCGTTATAGAAATTCTTTTGCATTGACACGCAGTATGCTGAAGCAATTATGCTTGCTCTCTGTGGTAGTTTAAACAGGCAAGCCGCGGTATATAATTTTCCATGGTGAATAGTGATTACGTGGTTATGAGAGAAATAAAAGCGATACGCATTAACGGCTTCGATATTTATATCGTTAAGTAGAAAGTTTCTCGGGGTTGAATCCACGGGAAGTGCGGTGTGCGTTTAGTTACCGGAAATGTCAACGCGTCGCGTTGAGATTTACGTTGACATAACGAGGCTCTTTTATCGTTCTCGATTTCGAGTCGGCAGGGAATCCTTATTCCATGTCACCTTTGATTCGCCTCCGCGGCAGCCTCGTGCTTCCGCCGCGGCTGCTTTGCATGTTTGACTGAAGAAGTAATGGTGGAGTCAGTGCGCCGCGTCGCGACGCCCCGCCGTCCCCGTCGGCGCACGGCTAGGCAGCCGGTCTCCCGGCAATCGAGGGGCTGATTCAGTTCAAAGGGACTGCCAGATGAAACAAACTGTCTCCTATCACCGGTTTGTTATTTCTCCATTACCGGCGACAGAGGAAATATGTTGCCGCGTGGCCCGCCCGCTCTCAGACTCTGACTGGTTTGTTTGCCATAGAAGGCACCAGATTGGTATCTTCTGTCAATCAACTTGATACGCTCGTTGATCCCATTAAAATCGAACGCCAACAAAGCCCTTTGTATTTCGAGTATTTTCCGATTTCTAAGACTCAATGGCAGACTTCCCTAATACCGATCAGTACCCCTTCAATCTGTCAAAGATAACGAAGCGCCCAACTTTTCCTGGAAGCCCCTTCAAAGCTCCATTAAGACCACCAGCGTCTTCTTCCTTCGCAAATTAGGGGCGCAGCAATACGAAGGTCATTATACAGATAAGCAATATGTATTATACTTGTATACATAGGCACGTTATGATACCTTCGAGCGAACAGAATAACGCCAATTATGTACGAAAGACAGTTTCTGGATAAAAACTATCTCGGGGCCTCCTCAATTCCCTTGTTGCAATGATATTCAAATCTGATAGTATGAATTCGCATATATTCCTCATCAATATAATATTGGATTGTTCCGCATGCGCAACATGTTCAATAATACTACAACCGGCCGTGACGACCATCGAACGACATACTTCCGGCGCAATCGAGGCGACCAGCAAATCGCAACCCACCTGGCAGTTGCGCGCACTAAGAATTCAATTAAACATTATATCAGGGGTTTCGAATTACGCTCTTGTTTAGCATGGCAATTTCATTAATGCTGTTTCACCTTCGAGAGTACATATTTCCAGTGAACTATTATTACGTTTGTTACTCAAGGTTGCAAAACAGTATTATTAACGAAACAGCACACTTACTTCTGATTAATTTCTGATTAACTTCAAAAGTTTATACTACGACGCACACAGGTGTAACATGACTGTCCATTTTCTTCGTGGAATATTAGCGGCCTGGTATCTTTCTCGTGAGAATTTGTGACTTGGGAACGCTTTGATGGATCGATTCGCAGTCGATACCAATGGCGGGTAAGCAAGGGAGTGTGGGAGGAAAGGGCGGGGGTGGTGGAAATAGAACTAGAAAGGACCACGCTACCGTGGAAGGCGAGCACGTTTGGAATACATGCATGATCGATGTGTCCATTGATCACGCAGCGCGGCCGCCACATTTAGTATGAAAACTTTCGAGATGTATGACGCGCCGACGAACAAGCACACCATAGAGAGATTTACGAGAGGCATGCACGCGAAAATGGGAGACTATTCCAGCCTGTTTACCTTAAGCAAAATTGCAAGGTAACCGCGATGTGTTTTATTTCGTTGAAAATTCGCAACATACGAAAAGCCAAAGCTAGTATACGTAAGTACATACGTATACTACATACGTCGTATACGTAGAGTAGAATAGCAGCTAATTTATTTTTACACTCATTCTTGTCTTCCTACTTCCTCTTTACACTTCAATGTCTAAGTTGCCAGTCTGAAAGAGGTAAAGCAGGATTATTGGTCCACGGGAAATCAGACCGAAATCTGCACAAGCCTCGCGTTAATACGATACAATGGGGCATCCTTCGCGACGGAAATGGTATGAGTTCGATTAGCATAGAGAGCAGGAAAGGGCCGCGATATCCCATATTGGCAAGTTAGCATCGGGAGGACGCGGAAGGAAGGTGGGCCGAGCGGTGAGCGGCGAACGAGAACGGTTTTCCAGAGGGTTATACGCGGCACGGACTCGTTTAAATAAAAAAGATGAAAGCGCCCAGCATGCAAATCAGACTATCCGTTTTGTTAATGCAAATATGCAAATGAACAGGCGCGCGCGCGCGCGCGCACGCGGCAAGCGCTCCCTGTTGTTTATGGCGCTCTCACCTGCATCCTGCAACGGCGAGGAGAAAAATTGGGGAGGATGGCGAGAGGAGGACGAGGCGAGCGAGCGAGCGAGCAGCCAGCAATGATGTACCGCGGACGTTAGGAAAGAGATCGTGAGGGCGAATAATCGAGTCCTCTCCTGCCTCTGTCCGCGCATTTTTCTTTCGCCAGTGTGTAATATTAATGCTCCCGTAAATTCGCGTCTCGTCGTAACATAACTCAAAGGAGCCACCGTGCTCCTGTCGAAGTTGTGATAGTCAAATATATATTCCCAGACTACGTACATACACACGTGTATACCAACAGCGTTACTCTGGCTATTCTACTGTCAGGATAAATTTACCACAGGAATCAAGCCAACTCGAACGAAATAACAGACCTCCCTGTAATTCGAATATTATTAGCGAATTGATTGGAACAAAGGTTTTTATTGTCAACCTCTCATCGAAGTGTGCATCGACGACTACCAATCATCGCGTTCAACAGATTGATACTCTTCTGTCAAAGACTTTAGTAGCGCATAAAAATCAACCCTTGTTCAACATGTTGTCGAAGTCGATTGAAAAGCAGGAGGGCGCAACGTATTCGATGCTCGTCAAAAAATAGGAACGTCGTCTTTCTTGCGGTCGGTTTCACCGGGAGTTTTAACCGATATTCTCAGACGATAGGGCACTAGGGAGAGTGAGAGATGGAGGCAGGGAGGGGTAGAAGATAGAAATAGGAGAGGTTATCAGTGGTTCGAGAAAGGGAGTCTGCACGGCTGGTTATCCTGAGTAGGCCAGAAAAAGACGACAAGATCGAAATTGCTAGTGCTTGGAGGGTAACTCGATCGTATTAAACTTTTACGCGTATCGACCGCAAGCTCGTTAACAATCTCCGACGCGCAGGTTTGCGCACACGGCGCGTGTGTGCAACTCTACCTGATCCTACGCTTTCGACTGCCCCTCTCCTTCAAGAGGAGAACTTGTTCATCGCGACAGCAGCAGCTCCACTATCCAACGTGTGCGCACTTTCCTCCCGAGAATCACTTTCCAAGAAGTAGGCTGAGTGTAATGGCAAGCTATTATCTCTCGGAGATAAGATATTAATCACTGACTGAGCACGTGCTGCGGAGAGCACAGGGGAAGTGCATATTCTTGAAAGTTCGCTATTTAGCCACTTAAAGGTCCGACCAGCCGGCAGTATGAATATTCAACGCTGAAGGTACTTCCATATTAGACTTTGCAGGGTCGACCAGAGAATCGAAACGTTTACATTCAATCTTCCACGTTATCAGCGCTGGTAAGTGCGAGCAATATGCTCCTACAAGTCCCGGATTCTATCTTATGTCGCAGGACTTAGAAAGGAGAGTAGATGGATTCCAGTGGCTCCAAGGCGACGCTGAGCAAATCGTTAAATGTAATCGCGAAGGATAGCTACAAAGAAAGTTCTCAAACGGTACTGCTCGCTCTAAAGAATAACGTCACGGCAAAGGAATGCCGTAAAAGGCATTTTTCATTCCCGAGGTTCACTCGATTCTTCTTTCTCTTTGGTGGGGCCGACCACCTCCATCAGACGCCTTTTTCTCCTTATTCGACAGCGTTCCCATGGGAAACTCGCGTGGAACTAGTTTCGTAGGATCTCTCTCTCTCTCTCTTTTCGGCTCGTTCGCTCACTCCGAAGAGAAAAGAGAACGGCGGCTGATTGGAGAGGGTGCGAGGTAAACTGTGCACTTCACGGATTAAACGGCCGCAGGGAAATGCCACGGCAACTTAAATTTCGGCGGATCAACCCACTTTTGTTCGTATTTTTTGATCGGCGTGGCTCTTGTGCAATTCAATTCGCCCTTTTCCACCTGATTTCACGGGCGACTTTTCTCCCCCCCCCCCCCCCTCTCTCTCTCACCCCTGTGGCGGCAACAGCTCAAGCTCTCACCTCTCAGCAACGACCTCAGGCGAGAGAGCTTGCTCCTTTCTCGCTGATCGGCTCACTGACAGAATCTGATTAAGTAGCCACTTAATCGAAGAGCCGTTCTGTAGTTCAATGACGATAATTGGATTTATAATGAAGTTTTCCGCGGAAGTTTCTTCCGCCTCTTCTTTTTTCCACTCGTATTACCCTGTTCATCGCCTCCGATTAAAGCATCGAAAATGCTTGAACGTAGCCAAATTGGGAAGAAAAACAAATTATCCTATTTCTTCGGATATTGACATTCTAATTTCCCATATTTGAATCGGTACTCTAGTATGTTGGCTTAGGCAGAATAGGAAAGCATTTCTTCGGAATTGTGCTTGGCGCAGTCAATACCGCGGGCATTATTCGGAAATAGCAGTGTGTGTCGCGCGATGAGAAGCATTCGTTGTGAAGTGCTGCAAAAGCATGTCTGGGCACGTTTCTTGCAAGCAAAATCACGTGGTAGACTCTCTTTTATATTAACCGACAGTACGAGTATTCTGAAACAGCACTAAATGCCTAATCGCCATTAGTTTTTTTATATCTTCAATATTGACAGTGCGAAGAGGTTTCCGGAGTTCGTTCAACGATCAAATAGGCGAATGACAAATTTAGTTGGTCGGGCATATGTGTGCGTATGATTGGCTGCGAGCTATCGATTTAAGTAGTACGAGTCAATATATCAGGCGGGCCCGGTAGCGCGTAAAGGCAATCTCAGACTGCGGAAAGGGGATCGCGTCGATTGTCAATTGGAAAACGATTACTTTATTTGCCTGGCTCTGCATAGATTCCGCGGCCTGTGGAAAAATGGAAATAAAAAAGAGGGCAGCGCTGGAGATTGCGGGGAAGGGTATGGGGACGATCGGCTAAGGTAGACCCGTAGCACCAGGCGAAACGAAAACACAGAACCCTCAAAGAGAAGTACCCAAGGGCAATGCGCATATAGACGAGATTTAAAGATTTGACAAGAATTCTCCGGCCGACGTCTTTTTCCCGCGGGGACAAGCTTTTCCCGCGGATTATGTTCGTCGCCCTTCACACGCAGTGCTCCCACCTACCATCCTCGGGAAAGTTACCGCAATGTAACACCGACTAATCCGCTTCATCATAAAAGATAAACATAGACCACCCATAAATTGATTATGTGCAAAAATCATACGGAAAAGAAACATTTGTTTAAAGATGAACTCGTGTAACAGAGCCCTGGGAACGTGTCACGCGTAAACAGGAGAGAAAACGATCGGACATTGAAGAGCGAGTGACTGTAAGGTTTACAAAGTATGGGCGTACAAAGTAGATGAGCACGAAAGTTACAGGAAGGTGCAAATGACCCTTTCTACTGACACTAATACCGGACGAAAATTTGTGATGCGGTTGGTGCTTCGCATGGCGAGCCGAGGTGTTCAAGCGAATTGCAATGGACTGACACACAGCGGTGGCGATGATGGCAAGCGTGCTAGTCTTTGCGGACGAAATCGTGCGTGCGCGTCTTTGTGGCCGCACGTTAAAGAGGAACGCCCCGTCGCACTTGATTAACAGTGTCAAACACTCCGGACGCCACGATTCTCTCTCGTTCGTGTCACCAGAACTTAATTAGGACCCTTAAACTCCTCTCGACTAACCACCCAAGTTCCCGTCAAATTAAACGGAGAACCCCCAAGCAAATGTATCAAGCACAATACGGAAAATGTTTCGATCGCAAATTGTTTTATTATTAATAAACGAAACAATAATTGCATGTTTTATATGAGATGAGTGTTCGCTTTGCCAGTTCAATATTGAGGTGGACAATAATGTTTATAAAACAAGTACTTGGAGTTCTGTTTACAAGCATACATCCTGGTTTCCATAAAGCTTCACTTGGTTACACCAATGAACAGGAATACGAGCTAAAGGCTGATGCTATAATATCGATTGGCCGACTTATACGACGGGACCCAGTGATTTTGGTCACTTACCAAAGTATATGTGAGCAGGATATCCGGGGAAGTACACTGGCAGGAACAACATCGTTATTAGGATTTAAATAACATGGCTTGTCAGTTAACCGAACACCTGGCGTTACAACAGCTTTGTATATTTCGGCCTAACAGATTGCAAACGAGCGAGCGAGAAAGCACCGAACAAGTTTACATGGCTGGTTGCGAATTTCAGAGATGCCGGAAACCAACACGTTGCCGAGAGTCTCCCCATCGCAAAGTAGTTTAATTGGATTTTCAGCGAGATTAAAGTCCACGCGTCCAGCCGCTCCTGAAGCCTGATTCTGATAATCACAATCACATTAAACGTGGCAACTCGAAATTGAGAATAACGTGTTTTCAGAAAACAATCCTCTTAGCCCAGATTGACTTCTCGAATCTATGACTCTCCAACAATCAGGTTTAATTGGAAAAATTGTAAAAGCAACCGGATAATGAAAGGAAACTTCTCGTGGGCCAATCTTTTTATTTTTTTAGCGATACAACCAATTGTTCATTCACTTCAGCATCCTGTGGTAAAAGATATGATGGCTTTATGGCAGGCAGACAGAACCCCATTCAAGAAATTCGTTCATAGTGCCATATAAAGTTTATGAAGGATCTTTATCGGTTGTCAGAGATGTCGTAAAATGTTCGCATTGGAAAGTCGATAATAGATGAAAGAGATACCGATAGGGTCGTCTACCTGGGGCCAAAGTGATTTAAAAAACAGCGTTTTTAAATCTCACATAAAAAATGCAGATATTGGACGGATTAATTCCTTGCAGAATTCGTAGAAGAGTTTTTTTCGAGAAAAAGTTAGGAAGTTAAGAGCTTTCAGTAAGGATAACTTGTTTTGGGGCCAGGCGAAAGGCGGGGCGACTCGATCAGAATCGGTTGTGCTACTAGCCTCGGAGGTGTCGTTTATGAGACATCTTTAAGCGACCCAGAATCCAGAAAAATTTGTCCCCTATCACTTGGCGCGCAATAAAGTGTCGTTCGGCAAACACTCGGGCCAAATCCCGCAACCAGTAAGAGCCCCCTGGGATTGTTATCGCTATCTACCACGTCACTTTACCACCTGGACGCACGCTCAATAACAGCAGCGCTAGTGCGGCAAGGTGGAAATTTGCAAATTGAAAACCTGCTGCATTTCTTCGGCAAGGGATGAAAGCTGTTTCTGCTAGCTACCATTATAAATAATAGATAATGGGTAATAATAGTC
>OU343034.1:11321069-11651423 GCA_910593735.2 Ectemnius lituratus
CTGCCTATCTATCTCGGTGAATGCTCTCGAATTCCGGCAAATGAGGCTCTCGACTCATGGAATGAGAGACTGAGCCGTATGACTGACAAAATGGTCTTTACTGAACAAGTGCTATCTCGAGATATCCGATAAGGCGAGTGCCGCTAGATAAAAGTCGGTATCTCTAGTAGAAAGTGTGAGGGAGTTGGGTGAAGGTGATTTGAATATCGAATGCATCGATTACCGATTACCGCGCTACTGGTTCCATGGCTCGCGTGCGTGGAGCACTTTGCTCTCAAGAAGAAAAACGAGGTAGCCGTAGCAGCCGCACCGCCGAGGGGAAGGGCGAAACAGGCTCGAAGAAATACACCTTGCACCTGCTGGTTACCGGAGATCCCTTCCCGTAAACAGAACGTCAGATTTTATCCGCCCGTTTAAGAATTGGATATGCATCGCGAGCTTCCAAGCGACTAACTGATTTTTTACGTCGGTTACTTCAATTTCATTATCTAGCTTCGTCGAGATTCTCATAGTTTGTTCATCCGATGTATAACGCACATTGTATGTGTTCATTGCGACAGGTGATCAGTAAACACATTAGGTATTTATATGCATTGGAACAGAATAAGGGGGCATCGTAGAAATAGAATGGTTTCACAAGTATCTCTGTGCAATGTCAAAGCAGCTGGCCGGTGGATTTCATCGTCCGAGCTATAACTGGATGTGGCGTGATGCACACCACGTAAAAAACTGCGGTTATTCATCACTGGTACTGGCAACATGTAGGGATCGCGATTGCAGTGATTCAATTAACTGAGTTTTAATGGAAATACGATTTGGATAGTGTGACACATCTTGATCGTACAGGCTAACCGATGATAAGCGAGCAACTGCCGCGATCTTTTGTAAATGACTCGACCGTACGTATTGCTTACCGGTTACGATAACGTGACAAGTAGCCGATTAAATTTATGTAACGGCACTCCGCCGCGTTACCGTGGGATTATTTTTGATAACCTACTCCGATAGCGTCATTGTACTGTGCGGAGCCTGTCGCACTCGATTTTTCCTTTCACGTTCGTTAGAGACTGGTCACGCTCGAAATGCTACTCACGATAAGTGACTCACCTTCCCGTATCAACAACGCGCACTAAATTTTGCACCTCCGACTTTATCGTCGGTGCATCGAAAAAAGTGGGAAAGGCGAAAAGCTGCTTACATCCAAGTACGAGGAAGGCAATGGCCAAGTCGAGATGAAATCGACGGAAAGTGTATCGCGGGCAAGAGCAACACGTGCGAGGAGAGCGCGCAAACGGCGCGCGGCAAAACGTCACCAGCTCATGAAACGAGAGCACAGTCTGCAGACAGTAGAACGACGGTAACAGCGAAGTTTGATGCGCGGTGCTATCAATAATGGGAGAAAGGAAAATTACGGGAGGGAGTGTGTGTCGAGAGGGAGCGCGCAGCTGTCGACGAACGTGTGTCCCGTCGGCACGATTGCTTATATCGAGAAGTAAAGAAGCGAGCGAGAAAGAAGAATGATGCCCTGGCGGTGGCTTGCAGAGAGGAAGGAAGAAGCGCGCGCGAATATCCCTGAGTGTGGTTGGACGCGCTCGCATATACAGTGAGAGAGACACGCGTCCGTTGGCGCAGAGGCGCACGATTAAAAGAGAAACTCACTCCAGAAATAATGCACAGTATCCATCCAAGTCGCAGCGGCGAGGGTAGGGCTTGCTTGTCCTGGATTACCGAGAGGCGAGCGAGCGAGCGAGCAAGCGAGCAAGCGCGGCCGACAGAAGGACAGCGTCTCGCGCTTAGGTCCTCCAAGCAGTGCTCGTTGCCGTCGTACTCGCCGAGCTCGTGACCGTCGTCGCCGTCACTCGCGACGACGGTAACAACAACAACAACAACTATCACACTTCCGCTCGACTATCCGTTTGCTTTGGAATCGCACTATGAAGAGGCACTCACTGGGCCGCGGTCGGCAGGGATCCGCGTGTCACGATCAACACACTGCATACATCTCCCCCCCCTCCCCCCCAAGAAGCACGCTGCTAGCAACTAGCAGTTTATGTATTTCGCGCAGCAGTTTTCCCGCGTTCAGACTCGGTCTCGTCAACGCACACGCGGCGATGGCAGCGCGGAGAGAGATAGAGAGGATGTGCCGGTGGCGCACACATACACGGCGGGGGCTCTGTGTGCCGCGTAGGGGATTCGGAGAGCGCGCGCGATAAAGAGCGAGACGTCCGTGGTGAAAAGAGGAATACGGATATATACAAGGGAAAGAGCAGTGCGCAATGTCACGAGGGAATATGTGCTGCACGGTATGGAGCACTCTACCCTTGATCTCTTGCAGCTGGGAGATAGAAAATTACACGGTACAAGCAGTGCTACACCTCCGCGGCTTCTGCCAGTTGTGATCTATCGGGGCTGGATTCGCGCGCGCACACTTTTCAAAACGGCAGGACGCACCGGCGGCGGCACGCCGTCGTTCCTTCTCTCTCGCTCTCTTTCTACCTCTCTCGCTCCCTCTCCCACTCTTTCTCTCTCTCTCTCTCTCTCTCTCTCTCGCCCTCCCCTCGCCCTCACTCTCTATCGCACGGTGCCTTCTCCCCGCTACGTCATTCGAGCACGCCTCCTCCTTTTCTAGCTTGCGTCGCGCTCGGTGGCTTCGGCTGGTGCGGTTTTTCCGCACGTAAACGCCGCCGCGGATCAATAATTCACCATACGAATTCACCAGAAGCGGCCGAGCGAGCGAGCGGACTGGCAGACGAGCACTAGGCGGCGGAGCCACGCGTTTCTGTCGCGGCGCGCTCTCGGCTCGCTCGGGAAAACGCACGCAGCAGCAGCAGCAGCAGCCCACCACCACCGCCGGCGATCGCGCCTCGTCCTAACCTGCTTGCTTGAGCTCTCGGTGTACGCTCCAAGCCCGACGCACACGCACCATCTGACTCGACTTGCCCTCACAACTTTGCGCTGCGCACAGCTGATAACATGCGACCTCTTGATAGATAGTATTACACGGCTAACTGCCACTGGCAGTCCACTGTCTTACGTACACCTTCTTCTGCACCGGCTTAACACGACCTTCTAATTTGACAAGACAACTGATCCGGCGGTTCTTTCTCTCTTTCCACACACGCTCGTTCGCTCGCTCACTCACTCGCCTGCATTCTCCCTTTCTCCTCATTCATTTACTCAAGTTTCTCGTGGCTGGTCCCTGCGTTTCGTTTCTGGGCTAAGCCGCTCTCTGCCTAGAGACAGAGAGCGAGCGAGTGGTAAAGGCGGCAGAAAAGAAACACGGGGGCCGCGGAGACCCCACGGTCACCGGAAGTGCGGTGCTCTGACAAGCACTGCACAGTCAAGGTATGTATGTTTGTATAGAGTGGTGAGTCGAGTCACCGATGTGTCTCTCGTGGCGAACATTTGCCGTACTCGTACGTGGTTGCGCCTCCCGCTTTGGGGACGTCGGCGAGGCGCGCACCCGTTGCGATCTCTGTACATACGTATATCTCTCACATATAGAGCATGTTTTCTCTTTCCCTCGGCATCGCCGGCCGCGATCTCTTTATCGCACCTTTGACTGCACGCGCTTCGTCCCTGTCTCTCTCGCGGCGGGCTCCCACGCGCTCCCTCTGTCTCGCTCGCTTTTGTCCGTGCGTCCGTCGGTCTGTCGGTGGGCAGAGCGACGGTGCGTATATCGGCGCCGTCGCTGCTGTCGAATCGGCTCGGTCGGCGCGGCGGCGGCGACGTCGGACGACGACGACGCCGCCGCTGGTGGTGCTGCTGGCAGAGAGACACACGGGCGTGGACGCGTAGACGCGCTCGCTCCGCGAGCTTTCAACACTATTTTCCGTCGTTTCTGTACTTACCACTGGCCGAGCTGACGTGGCGTCGCGGACGCGCGACCGCGGGACCGCTTCACAGCACCGCTCGAAAATCGCACCGTTCCGATTAGCGCGCAGGGCTGCACCCCGGTAAATACGAGCGCACTCACCACTCTTGTTTTTGGTATGCCAGGAATGGCACAAAGAATCTGGACAACGCACACGCCTGCTGCGCAGCCGGTCTGCGCACACGCTCACACCGCTTAGGCGGCCGCGGGAGAAACCAGAAATCGAAAAGGACCGATTACTTACGGACCGGCCCGAACAGGCCATGGCCATCAGTCCCCCACCACCGCCTACTCACTCGACAGTCCATGCCTCCGCTTCCCGCGAGCTGCTTCAGTGCCAACACGTTTGTAATGGGGATTGGAGCTTTTCTCGTTTCCTTCTGCACGCTTGCCCTCTCGCTCACGGGCACTTGTTGAATTTTAGGGGATGCGTTTTAGCCTCTTCGAATGAACTTTCTGATAAACCGCTGCGTACCAATCGGTGAACCGCAACAAGCTTTATTAGTTAGTCTGTCTATTACCTTTTCTCCCATATCTTTTGCTGCTACGAATCTGCAATATTGTTATTGTTTTCGAGTCAAATCATTGCGATAGGAACCTAATCTTATATTATACTTCTATTTTTCTTAAGAGTGATTCAAGAGAATTTATAAAAGGGAAATTGACTATGATAAATCAGTAGTAATCCAAGTATTGTTCCGCTCAGCTTGTACCGGCTGTTTGTAGTTTGCACAAGGGATTTGTCGGTGTCCGATGGGCACAAAGCACGAGTGACCTAGAGCAACCCAGAGCAAGTGCATTGGCTTAAAATTGCCATCTGACGTTTATGGTTGCTAGCCCAATGGAAGGTTTGTCACCCCCGAATACCGTTTTCTTTTGAATTCTCACGGCATCTTAGGGTTTTAAAGCCTTACAATCCACAACGAATTCACGTCTTCGGTCAGTCCTTTCCAAATTGGCTCTGTCATGTAACACTTTTCGAAACTATGATGGATCATGTCTCAAACGTGGGAACATTTTCCGTTCATTGTAATTTCAACAATTGCTGATGTACATTTGACTATTTAATTTGAATATTTCATTTAAATTGATATCTTGTCTTTACGTTTCGATTCTCGCAAATTCTTTTTAAGCGTCAATTTAATCGGCGGAACTTGGTAGGGTGACTGTTGAATATCAGTTTACACGCACGGCATAGTTATCCTGAAACTAAGTAGACAGCCGTGCACGTCTGACCGAAAAATCAGGGGATCGCATGTGCCTTCACATCCGATATTCGGCAGCTGTAAAAAGAAACCGGCTGATACAATCAGTCTCTTCAATGCAACTACAACAAAGAGTGGAGAAGTGGGAGATGCATAAAGGTCAACAGAGATGAGATATACCCATAACATTTTTATGAATCGAACAATCTTCCTGTTGATGGTGTATAAATAAAAGTTGGTTGCAGAAGATAAGCTAATTCCAATTATCGCACCGATTTGTTGTATTCCTCGAGTGCTTAAAATAAAGTTCTCGTGGGAGTTGCGAAAATTTCACGTCAAAAAGATTTCGAGCTCGCTATTTATTTATTTAATTTAACTCATTTCTCCCTTGAGTGCGAGATTGCTACGAGAAACTAAGAGAGATAAGTGCTCCGCGATGTAACAAGATAATTAGGACAAATGTATGCTTCTTCCCGATGTCTGACACAGTGAGAAGTAAGTGATCTTTACGATGCCCTGCACCGCTCATCATTATGCAACGATGCACTTTGCATTCGGTCGCATTTGTTGCCTCTACCTGGAATCGGCGTAGGTTCATCGACACGGCTGGGCTGCACCTGACCACGACAAGAAATTTGCAACGTTGTCGCGCTTCTAGTTTACAAGCTCATTCCTGCAGATTAATTAGGAGTTTCCACTTTTTCCGCTTCATTTGTGCCGTTAATAACTTTGACATTTTACGGAAGCTATCATGCATCATTTTCCATCGTAAGACACGTGTTATTAATACTTTCACCTCACGATACGCAATTTTGCACTTTAATAATTACATATACAAACACACGAAAGTTTTCATAACCCGCAAGAAGATGAAATAATGTCCGATTCCAGTTGCCACTGCTTATATTACTCGGGTGTAAAGTTTTCGTGGAAAATAAGTTGTTAGCATTTTTTCGTCGACACTCCGGCAAGTGAGCACTTTTATTGCAAGCTTCGTGGCATTCCGGTTCTCTTCTTCATTGGCTGTGTCATTTTTAAAAGGAGTTAGAGCGCGCCGGGACCACCTTCTGGAGCGGGAGCCTTCGTATCGTCCTCATAAACTTGGAAAACATTTCTTATAACCGGCGGATGTTTCGCGCGGGTGAGATTCCTGGCGGGTCTTATCACGGCGGAGATTTACTCGCAAAGATGGTAAGGTAGAAGGTATTAAAATATCACGTGAACAGGCGCATTCGGAAAATTCCAGCTGCACCCGGAGACAGGGATGATCCTAGCATCAGAAGCTTCCTTGTACGAGCACTTACTCTTACATTCACTAAATAGCATCCGACTACCACGGCATTCCTTAACTTTCTTTCAGTGTATTTTCAATTCCTCCCATTAATAGAACGAGCGCCAAACCCAGCCATTGATACGCTTGCAATTCCTAGTTCTAGCAACGGTAAATCTTGCGGATAGTAAGTGGTCTCACCGCATCCGATCCTGTAGAGTACAGGGAAACGAGGGTAAGGTGGTTAAGGAAGAAGACGTAGAAGGATAGGAGGGTGGCAAAGAAAGGCGCACCTACCTTATCTGACATACCAAGAGTACAGCGACACATTTTGATCGAATTCCTCTCGAAGTTCAAGAATGCTCGAAGGGTATACCTGCTAGATATTATTACATATTTAGAAGAAACTTTCTGCTTTCAGCTATAATACATTTAAATATATTATTTGTCTCCTTCTCTCTTTCTCTCCCTTGCTCTCCGTTTCTCCTCAAGGTAGCGGTAGTAGCAGTTGTAACTGTGGTAGTGACCGTTCTAGCAAATACACGTATATGTATTCAAGGCTCCACTTGCAAATGGGGTGCTCTCTGCCTCTGCAACCCCTGACCCTGCCCCGCTCTCGAAGGATCGCAGTTCTGCGCGATATCCTGCATATCTCGGCATACCGTCCCCATCGTTTCCGACATTGTTCCCCGGCCCCGGTTCCAGCTCCGATCCAACGCCGAATAATCCCACTCGTTCGACGTCTACCGGGCCCGGCTTTCCGGCTGGATTCCATTCGATTCTGGTAGCGTGCTTGCAGGGTGAGAACCCACTGCCGACCACTATAATTGAACGCTTTTCTCCATCCCGAAAGTAGCCGGTACTCGCTTACGGCCACTGCTCTATATGTATTGCTCGCCTACCAATCAGGTTAAATCCAAGATTTCCACCCTGAAGATTGGCTTGTGCATCATTTTCCGCAATGGCATGCTTAAGATTCAGATCATAGACAGAACAGATTTTTGCTGAGGTTATATCTTTATATATATATATATATATTTGTAAAGATAGAAACTGATGAATATTATTATTCTGACAGTTGTCAACGATGTACAAAGCCTGCAAAGAATTTGTAAGTGAAATATTAAAGTTAAGGTATCAACGCATTGGAAAGGGTTGAGAAAGTTTGTTGTCTGGCGATCAATGCTTGAAGATGATGAGAATGAGAAAGAGGGAGAGTGGACAGTATTAAGATTAAGGAATGCGCGAATAATGGTGCATCGTTACAATTGCATCGATACACAGAATCGCGGAGGAAGTCGACGTTCGAGCCGATAAATGCCAGGCACCTTCCTACGGCAGATTTCACGGCGAATGTCCGACGTGAATAGTATTCGCATGCCTCGAGTCATCGAACGTCGGTCATTGGCACAATCCTAAGAATTGGTATCGAGCTGGAAGCATCCTTTGCCACGGAATCTTCAGTTGCGACACGCGGAATGCCATTCACGGTCCGCTCGCCCGAAATCCGGAGTAAGTGAAGACCACAAGGCTGCAGTGTAAATACTTCCCATGCGGTACCGTCCGCTCTTGCCCCGGAATTCCTTCATAATCAGTGAATCGCAGCCAGTGGATCGGAGCTTATGTACGGCGCGAACGGAAAATCAAGCCTTTGGATAAAAAGAAAGAAACTGACTTTCCATTTACGAAATGTACACAGACGGAGAAGAAGTGTCCGATCTCGATGAAGATTTTCGAAGTGCCCTCGCACTGTTGCATTCCAGCGAAGAAAACAGTACGGAAAAGCTTCGTCGATTACTTGATGCCGCCATAGAGAAAAATCAAGCCTCTAACATTGCCCTCTCAAATAGAGAGTTGAAGAAGCATTCGCGTATGACGAAAAACCCGGAGAAGCCTATCGGTATCGAATCGCAGGGGAAACGTAGTAGCGCTGAATTAGCGTCGCAAATGGGAATTGAGTCCGGAAAACTCTTGTGGCTAGAGTGTCAACCACTTTTAGGGACTAACGCAGCAGAGAATGACACGAAAGTCGTGAAACTTGCTGATACGGAGTACGATGACTGTAGCGGGAAGGTCGATATACCACGGATTTCCATTCCTGATGAGGGTTCCGCCGACGAGCAGCTGCTCTGCAAGGTTTTCCTCGATTATGTTCTTGTACACCATCTACTTTAGCAGTGATTAATTGGCTTTGCGTATCTCACAATATCCATAAATCGAGGATGCTTATTTGAATCAACTGCACAACTGTTAAAAACCATGTTGTGTGTGAAATCAAAGATCTGTAATGGTGCGAGACTGGGTCCCTTGATATTGCTGGAGTGTCAAGACTGTCAGGACGGGTATCATCCTCTATGCCATCAACCGCCGGTTGTTGATATCGATGTTTATGATCCACGAATCGTCTGGCGCTGCTCGAAGTGTATCGAATCGTCGCCTTTCGCTTCATCCACTCACGCGTCCGCCAAGAAGAAATATCCAAACAAGTTCCAATATTCGGATAATGTGTGTATGTCAAACGAACGCACAGTATGCGCTAACAAAACTGAGGAAGATCATCTCCAAGATACTAGGATTGAAATCACAACTAGGAATAGTTGGACTGGTAAGATGTAAAGCGACGGTGTAGAATTATGTAACGAATGATTCAACCCGTATTTCCAGATCTCATGCAAAGTAGTGGTTCCAGTCTCGATATAATATTTCTAAAGGATACGCCGGATGTAGTTAAAGAAACGACAAATATGTCCACTCACGCGGTAAAAAAGCGAATTGGCTCCAAGTTTCTTGTCGTTCGTCCACTAGCTAAACGGTAATAAGGTATTTTCTGTGTTATATAATATTATGGTCGTAATTATTCCATTACACGTGGATGGTGTTTTGCATGGTTCTGAAAATCAAAACGCAATCAAGTATTGGGAAATGAAAGAAGAGATTTAATGTACATATGCGGTAACTTTTATTTGGTAATAATTCCTTACAAGGTACAGGCGAAAGTCCATCGTCAATCAGCTCCCGTTCTTAACAAAATAACATAATCTCGCAAGACAACCTCCGCGAGAGAAATGTTCTAATCACAGTACAGGGCGCATTACTTAAATCGTTTACAGATAATGTACAATATACTACAGCGATTTGCTTCGCGAAAATCGAACGGTTCGTACGGGACAATTACAAGTAAGCTTTAGTGATTTGGGTTGATGCCACTTGGAGGCATCAGAAACTCCTGGACACTATCGAAGAACACGTTGACGTACTTGCGCATAATAAGATAGTAATAGCGAGATCGCTACTTGGGTGGCGCGGTTTCTAGCATAGAAATTTAAACGAAACAATCTATGTCATTCTCGCACTCTAGCAATTTTATCTTTATTCGCCCATTTGTTCGTTCGTTGTCCCTGTATTAAGATCAATGAGGTTTATTTACCTCCGGTGGCCGTGCAAATTTTAATTGTGCACCTGCTGCCCGATCGCTGCGCGTCGAAAAGAGCGTTAATTCCGGAATATCTACCTGAACCGATAGTGAAGAATGACATTGTATCACGGAATTCACTTGTATTGTGACTTTCGATTCGACATAAAGTGGTAGTCGTGGTCATATGAGAAAAAGATTGTAAAAGTCGTGATTCTAAAATGCAGTTTAATGACGAAAGGCGAGTAGTGACGAAACGTTGGCCGCAGAGAAAAAACTGGGTGGAAAGCATTTAAGCGGATATCGTCCTGGCTTTCACTGTTTACTCGATTCAAGCTTCTGAAAGAAATTAGTCGACGTCTTGCTGTGAACTAAACCGCTTTTTGTCATGGACCCTGTTCTTCTGGAACCCACTTGATAGAATAAATGACGCGCTCCAGCAATAGAATGAAACAGCATTTGTCACCTAAACTCCATTATCCTAATTCGTCTCTCCTTCGGTCGTTATCATTTTTAGAATAACACAAGTTTTGGAAATCCTACAACCTCGCTACGTGTATACTGTTCTCTCGCGACTAGGTATTCCGGTATAGGGAAATCCGATTGTGTAAAATATTTAATAATATCTCGACAGATGTCGAAGAGTTGGTATTGATTGCTAGTAAGGTGTGATTCCTGGTGCACATGGCATCTGTGCATGGTTAATACTTCCATGAGAATAGAAACGAATGTTAAAGAGACATGTACGCTTATCACAGAGTTTTCAGTTGTTCGAATTGTTTCTCGGATAGAATCGGCGTGTGTCTGCTGCGTGATTCTCTGTTTCTATTTCTCGGTAACTGGAGATATCGGCGTAACTCTCCTAAATCTTGTCGTAAATTAGCAAAAACTGGTTCGGTAGTAAAATCATGTCGAAAAATACGACCCGCAGGAAGATGCGATACATATAGAAGAGTGATACCAATGAAGACTTGGTTCCGGATTCGCGGCGGAAAAGAACGACGTGGAATTCTGGCTCTGTGTAAGTTTTCCATGATTGCTTCGATCAATTTGTACGATAATGCCGATCTGTACATCAGTTGCCCATAATATTATGACATACTAGAGCTAGAGCCTTATGTGAAGATGTAAGCCAATCTCTGTACAGATATGTTTTCGAACAATGTGTCGTACCTTGTAATTGGACATATTATTAATCAACTTGTCATTGTGATGCATATACACATCCCAGTGTTGCGCAACGAAATTTCTTACTGATGCTCATGTTTGCTTGCTTAAAAAAGTGAATGAGAAAATAACATGTGTATATATATGTGTATATATATTTCGTATTATTAGTAACACTTTGCTATGTATAAATTCACAGTAACTCGCTGATACTCTGATCATGTAACGAGTACCACTGGAAGAACAGTTCAGCAAAGAGTACTCACGCGTCGAAGCAACTAGCATTCCTCGTCATAACTCGTTCTTTAATCACTCTCAGGGTGTAATCACATGTTTTCTCCTTTTTCATCACGAAATCCATATGAGTATTTATCATTAGTGGAACGACTTTGAAGCTTACACCTCACGATGTTTCGAATAATATATACTTTTCCTATCACGATTCTGACATAATTTCCTGCGCGTGTACCAGGGCGCATACATGTATCGACAGGTATTCCGATATAATTATTTGCTTGCGAACTTATTGTTAACTTGTGCCAATTGCTAAGTTTTCATTAAGTCTGTGTGTGAGATCGTATTATGTGGGATCTAATTTTGTTAACGAAGTTGCGTGCGTAAAATGTTAGGTAGGTTTTGCTGATCGTGTCAATAAATATCACTAATGGAATCTGCTCACTCTGAAATATTTAACATTAATCATTAATGTAATACACGTTAAAGATACCGTGGAAATAATCCAGCTGTTGGATTTGGCAAACTACAATTGGTATCATACATATTTGAATAGTATCTAGGAAAACTTAAGAAATGGGGAGTATTTATGTGTACCCTCTTGGTTTGTGTATTGTAATCTCAAGTTATAGAAACATGAGTTTCTCGAAGTTCACGTATGTTAACCATGAGTGGGTGGGTCCAATGAAACTACAACGGTGGAAGAATTTGCTAAGTCATTCCTATAAATATTTACCCATAGATATCTATTTACTAATAATACAAGTAAAATGCATAGGTAAAAGCTCGAGGGAGAAGTGATTCGTTAAAGAAGTCTAAAGATTAACGCAGGTTTTGCCTGAACATCATCAAAACGATGTCAACGCGACAAGTAAACGGTACTCTCGGTATCCTCGGTGCATCACTTGGCACGAATGTATATCTAGTATCTGTATTAGTAAGCTAGCTCCAATGGTTTGTCGCAATTATTTTCCTAACGCGATGACGTACGAGTACAAAAATTAGCCGAGTAATAATAGGAACCGACAAGATATGTTGCGCGAACCACCACGCACGGCTATATGTAATGTGCTCACTCATTGACGGGAATGATTTGTGCGTAATTTCGGTAATAAACTTTGGTATACTATTACGAAGACATTACGCGCTGCGCTAGGGTGACCGCGAACATACTGACGGTTTTTACCTTCCAGGGTAGTACAGAAAACCGAAAACTCCTTATATCAAAATATACTACATAGTTAGTATTTGCATGTAAAAAGGTGCAAAAATGATATATGTATGCAAATTGTGAGTGCTGTCTGGAAGAATGCACATACTATGGGATGTTGGAACTGAAAATTATGATGAATAGTTCCTACGTTACGTTTTCTCATATTTTGAATTATGTACATGTATTGAATATGTCATATGCATTTATATCCAGAAAAAGAGTCTTGACTTTAGATATATTGAGTAAAATAATTTAAACCAATGTTGTTTGATACTTGTGGACGTCAACCATATACTTTGGTCATTTAAGTTTTCTAGAGAAGACAGACTTCGGTTGTAATTTCGTGCTTATATGTTTCATCGAATTTAATACATAGTTAATGTTGAGATATTTTTTAATGCCTGGCGTCAATTATTATACAGACTCGACCCTACATTTTCATAGTCCTGTTACGAAAAATAATAAGGTGATAATATGATAGTATGATATTTGTTTACCTTAAGTTCAATCTTGCATTACAATGGGTCTCGTATGAGCCACCTACCAAAGTATTACTCTATCTCGTGTAACTGTACAATGTTTATAAGATTACCTAAAAAGTGCTCACATCCATTAGATGGATGCATGTTTATTGAACATGAAAGAGTCGATATAAACGCATCCTACATGCTAACAGTGCATTTAAACTTAGAGAAAATAATAAAAATGCCGCAAAGCGAAATTAGAGATTCAACGACTAGAATAGAGTATTATATGGACTAGAATTCTCACCCCGACACGCTTGAAAAAGTGAGACCACGAAAGTACGAAATCGAATTTAGAATGTACGTTGCATATCAAATTGCGTTTGAATATCAGCCGCATGTAAAAATTGAATGCATATTTCTAGTAGCATTAAAACACACTACCGCTAAATGCTGTTTGTATGTAGGATACTTATTCTTCTACTATCGCTACAAAATGTCCTCTAGAAATTTATATATAAAGGCCATTTTATTGCCTGGAAAGGTACCAGTGCCGTATTTTGGAAGCGCTAGATTTCATAATTTGATATTTTGTTTCCTGCGATTTTGCGCGGCGGGTTACGAACGTTAGCCTCGTTAGCTCTCACGAGAAACTTAGAAAAAGTGATTCTACTCACAAACTCGTTTTCCCGCACAAGTTGGAAGTAAAATGAAGTTGTACCGAAGTACAATCGTATCATATTACGAAAGTGAAACCAAAACACTGCATATAAACATAGTTTATGCAATGTCTTCTACGTGAGACACTTCAAATTTAGCAATAGAAAACCTGGATTGGTAGCACTTCCAGATAAAGGCAGTAGGCACTTTAAGATGACGATAGTATATATAAAAATATCCTAAGCGGTTAATCGATTTTGATAATAGATAAACCATGTCCTACTACCAGCTGTTCCTTTGGGAAGTCCAAAACTGCAGTCACATGAAAACCCATATTTGCAGAAGCAATCACATATTCACACAGAGAAAACCAGCTAAACGCTGTTGAAAGAATTGTCAATTATTCCATTTGTTTCTAGCAACTCAATTTTGATGTGTACTAATTATAATTGTCTAGCAAAAATTGCAGACGGCCATTGAATTAACGTGTAGTATCCGTTTAAGAGTTATATTGGAAATATGTTATATTTCATAGTAATTTGGTAAAATTACACATACGACATACACAAAGGTAGATAATAATATTTCTGTTACTCACCTAAGTCATGACAAAGTAGTCGATGTTTCAGAAAAAATATGACAAGTCCAAGGGTGCTAATGAGACTCATAACAAACAGTATTTGTTTATACTGCAGACTTTTTGCATTTGGAGTTATTAGTCGTCCCAGCCTTACTGCTGTCAGCATATGTGTAAGGGAACTGATCATGAATGCAATGAAAATTTTTTCATGCATAGCTATAAGAAGAAAGACAATGGATAACATATAAAGATTCATCAATATTCATATTTCTGTACTCTTAGACTCCATACCATAATTTTCTCTGTTGGAGATATATGTCACACCACATAGAGCTGCAACTTCAGCAATACTAAGCCAATAACATAAATCTAACAGTCTACAGCCAGTAATTCGTAAACCAACATCTTTGACTAGTTTAATTATTTTGTAATAGTATGAATGATAAACACTGGCTATAACTAAACGGGGTCCAATGTGAAGTGCTATAGTAATTCTCCATAAGTATCTTTGTGGAGATATGCCAGTAATAGCTGAGATTGATGGAAGAACATTGTACACCTGAAATAATAAATGATATTTCTTAATTAACAGCAATACTAGAGCGAAGTATATAAGTTAACATAGCCAACAAGCAATTATACCTTACAATGTGTTTCATGAATGTCATCTTGTTGAAAAATATATGCTGTAATAAAACACACTAAGAGAGTAACAAGTGGAAGGCCAACCGTCGCAAAGCATAACTTTTTAAAAGATATTGCCAGGTGAACGGAACTCTTATTGCTTGCAACATTGTTTAATTCCATGACGGTATCTTCCAACATTTTGTCTAATTGTGCGCAAGTAGGTCTATAAGCTCAAATTAGAGCTTAGTTAGATTGCATTGTCTGAAACCATCTTTGGCTTTCCCATTAATCATGTTTAAAGATACACAATATACTCCGAGGTTCCATGATATGCCTGGAAGAGCATGGAAACATAAACATTTGGTTCATTAAATGAGCTATTTTCATAAAACGGTTAATCACATCGGCAATTTTGTATAACCGATCAATTTGGAGTTTTAATATCTTGTAAACAACTTTGTCACGTTGCACTTCCGAAAGTATATGGGCAAATGACGATCAATTTTTTATTGTGGTATCTCTGTTAATGCGCTACTACTTGGAAGAACAAATAAGTGATGGAAAATGTCACGTTTTAGTTAATTAAAATTCATTTATGAAAATTGCTCCGTATTATCCAGTTACTCCCGATTTAGGAATCTGTTCTGTGTCGTAACAATTACGAGAGACGGATGTCAGACCTGTTTATTGCATGGGATTTCAAAATGACAAAGACATTGGAAGAATTGGCCCATTTTTGGAATTGATTTTACGAGTAACCTACTTTCTCTATTAATAGCAAACAAAGGGCCACAGTCACGGTGGGCGCGAAGTTCGCGTGACGTTTCGCCAGAGGCAATTTAACATCTTCGCGACACACGGCTATTCGGCATTGTTTATGTTGATGCACCACCGCAGTATACTGTCATGAAGCTCTAGAACAGTGATCGCGTACTGCAACACCGAAGAAGCAGAAAGCTTTATGAGAGCTATGGTTTATATTCGCAGTTCAAGTACAAGATTATTATTCATTACACCGACTTGTCAATGCTCGCAGGTGATATATGCGACACTAGTCGAGCAACGATTTTTGAAGTCGAATTGAATATTAGCTTGGTTTTAATAATGTCGGTAGAATATTAATGTTCAGGAATAATTCTAATGACAGAAATCCGAGCAACTTACCAGTTTAATAGATTGCAAACGTATCGTCTGCTACAGTCTTACTGATCCCCTTTCGAGGAGATGCCATCTGTATCCATACTTTCCGATAGAGCTTTCGAGTTGCACCCCGTAATGGCGCTTCTGCAAGCTTCTGCTGTAGGCGCTTGTTTCAAATAGAAGTGACGTGAGACTCGCAATTTTCCAAGACTGCTTGTATTATAAAGAAGCATTTAAATTTGATACATAAGAGTGTATGATAATATACAAAATAAGGGCCGGTTTTATTAAAAATACAATTACAATTGATCTAAATAGATTCCGATTATGCGCGCTCTCTTTGGCGTGGCTCTTCTTCCATTTCATATTCAATTTCAACTCTTGGCCGTGCTTTCTTCTGTGTCTTGACTTTCTTGGTGACTTTTGGTTGTTTCCCTTTCTTGCTTGTGGATGGTACCATATCCTATAGATGATAATCATATTAATGATGCAGTTTGTACATATTTTATTTGAATAGGAGGATTTCTTACTTCAATATCGCTTGCTTCAGATTCAAAACTGTCTGACAATTCAACTTGTTCTCTTAGTCCTGAGTCACTATCCTCATCCTACAAAATTATATATTTAAATCCAGTGTCTTATACTACACTTTATACAGATCCTAAGATTTCTTTTCAATTACCATTGATAATTGCTCGATATCTTCATCATATTCATCTTCATCATCAGAGTCTGCTTCTACATACTGCTGTTCATTGGCGATTGTTTCTCTTTCATCACGCTCCAGTTCCATTTCTACCTCTTTCTCAATTCTCATATCATCTTCTTCTTCTGCCTCGCTTTCAGCTTCCCCTTCTTCCTCAACTTCCACAGCTTCTATGGCTTTGTCAAATACTTTTTGTGGGAAGTTATAAATGTCATCATACTAAAAGAAAACAAAGAAGCGAAGGATGGGTCAGTTATGAATTTATGTAATAAACCCTGTGTCTTTGACAATAAATTTACCATTCCCTTCTTCAACCTTTCCATGAGTTGTTTTTCTATCGCATTTTCAAGTCTGGCAGCTATTAATGCTTTGTCTTCCCTGCGTCTTTCCCTTCTCTCTATTTTCCTTTGTAATGGAACAATCTTTTTCTGCCTTCTTAATCTCAGTTTCCTCATACGAATGAGGTACTGGGTAATCTTGACAAATCTCTGTTTGCATTTTGCCTTTATAAATCCTGGCCAGTATAATAAATTCTCATTAATTTGGTGAATGGCCTTCTCAAAATTACGTGATAACTTCACTTTTTCAAATGAGTTTCTCAGAAAATGTACCCTGCAATAACAATCGATATAAAGATTCCTATTTCCTTTTACATACCATCCAGTTATAAAATTATACCTTTCAGCTGTTCTCATATACAGGTAAATAATACCATTTTCTTCTCTAACTGTAGCATATTGGCTATTTGCAAGTGGGCAGGAGGCCCTACTGCAGAAACCCGTGAGATTGTATTCATTCCGGCAAAATCTCTGTGATTTAGTGCTGCAATAAAATATTGTTACATGATTATATTCTCCTTATTTCAATGACTTTCTACTGTAAATAGAATTTTACATACTTTACTTTGAATGAACAAAAGGATTTGTTGATTATACTCCACACAACCTGCAATGATACAAACGTTAATCTGCTAATTGTGTTCAAGGTGGAATATACAATGTATTTGACTTACGTCGTCGTGCTGCATTTCTTATTTTCACTAGGTTACACTTTATGTACAGCTTTAGTTACAATTATAAATAACTTTTACAATCGAGTCACAGCAAAATACACGCACGTGTAAAAATCAACCGGGGTTAGGTGTCGACCATGTCGACAGCATAAACTTTGTGACAAACATACTACTATTGATTGCTGTAGTTGACGTGCGTAGAGCCACTGTGGAATTCTCAGAAGCAAAACTCCTGGATACTGTCAGTCGGTATCGCAGTTCGAGAACTCCATCCTTAGTTGATACAAGCATCTATAGCTAGCTGTTTTATCGACAGTTGTTCAAATATTACCCTAGCAATCTTGTTTATATAATAAAAAAATATGTTTTTAATTTTGATAGTCGCAAAGTAGAGTTTGTAAATTTTGTAATGTATTTTGAAAGAGCCGCGCAATTGCTATATATTTGGAAATAGTTACGATCAGATATCATTACTTCAAATCAATATATTTTAGGCAATATAATTAATAGAAATGAAGAATTGCATTCATTCCACTTTTGTGTATATATTTTAATTTGAAATATGAAAGATTAACATTTTTAATCTTGAAACTTATAATTCCTATCTCAGTGATATGCAGCCTAGATGTCACTTGCACGACATCTTGTCGCACTTTCAATCTGGTCATAGCTTCACGCGGAAAGCAAGTTTCTTAATTAAGAGGCAGCCGAGTCCTTCTAACAATCCTTGAGGCTGCCGGCTTCTACTTTCAGCCGACGACAATATCGTGAACTCTTTGCATGACATTTTTGAGCTGTCGGAGCGCCCGCCGGATTAAGTTCGTCGAAAACTTCCGAGTCACGAGGTTCTCATTAAGAAAGGAAATATATTTTTACTGTCTACCCAACTCCATTTTTTATCGAGCCTGCTTTATCTAGGCATGTATTCAAATGTGCACCGGCGAAAGGAGACAACACCCAGAGGCTGAAAAAGAAAAGAGAAGTATCAACGTTCTTTTGCAATTATTCTAACTTGAACGCGCCAACCACAGGAAATATCAGGGATTATCAGTTAATCGTAACCGTAATTTTCCAGAATTTGGTCATCTATCTCCGGACAGGTGAAGAGACAGACTTCCGGCAGACTGACGAGTAGAACGGATAGGGCGATCCGCACACTTAGACATAATGGAAAATCAAGCAGACGGAAGGAGATCGGACGAGTACGGGAGGGTTGGAAAACCGAGAGCAAAAGCATAGAACACACGATGATGTTGTGCGTGCATGGTACAGGGACGTTTGTACACGTTCCCTGCTGCATGCCGAGAGAACGCGCTTCCGCCTGATCGCCCACATACATTTCCGTTAAAATGTGCATGTTCTGTTCGTTTCATTAATTTTAATGTCCGCCATATGAGCATTATGTTCGTTTCTGCGCAACATATGAATATATGCCATTCGCTTGCCTTTCTCTGAGACAATCCCGTTGGTCCCCGGCATTTCCCTCTTTCTTTCACATGATGGCAGCAATGGAATAACCGCACGTAGAGGTGCGTGGCGATATACGAAGATTGCATGCGACACCGATCTACGGAGCTATTCCACAGGCTAGCTATGCGAGGAAACGGATGGTGGTGGTGGCACACGCTTTTTCACGTGTTGGTTCGAGACTGTATGCGAGAGTGCGGGCGAACTCGTCCATGCGAACGCGGCCTCGGGTTGGTTGATATTAATTAATAATCAGAAACAGATGCGGCCTCAGCTCGCTTGCTCGCGCGCTCCGCTTCGTTTCGCCGGCGCGGCGAGCTACTCCCGCATGAATGCTGCCTTCGAAACGATAATTATTTAAGTCCCTCCTTGCCTCCATCAGCAACACCCACCCCACCACCGGGGCACAGCCCGTTCACGCATCTTCGTCCCTCGTTTTCCCCCCTTCCGTTCCCATCTCATCCTTCGGGCTTCTCTCCGCCGGCGTGCTAATTAAAGAGCATTCGCCTACGAATTTTACGCGGCTCTCGCTTCGTTATGCACGGCCCGTTAGCTCCGGCACCCTTTTCCAGGAGCCGAAACCCCGCGGGAATACACCGAAGACCTTGTGCCACATTTTATTTTCAAGCCGCCTTCTCGCTCGCCACGCGCCACTTCACCAACCACCACATCTTCTTTCCCTCTTGCTCCCCCTCTCTGTACTTGCCTCTCTACCAGTCAGTTCGTCTACAGACACGTGCACATCGTGAAATGCCTTTCCAATTAATCGACAAATCGGTTGGTACCCCCTGTTCCAGAGGGATTCGGTAGAATTACAGTGGCTTAAAAATGAACACTAAGACATCGCTTACGAATTAGGAGGATTTGGAGCAGAAAAGTTTTCAGCCCACAAATGTATCGTCTTCGTTAGAATTATGTCCCTTCGGTTGATTGCTCTTAATTGTACACTTACTAGTCTGTACTTTCGATCATAGAATATCGAGAGTGATGGAGCCGCGTTGGCAGAAAGCCGCAGTCGCTATTTATACAGCATGCTTTCGCGTTCGGTGAGTATGTTCATAAATTGGAGAGTATAAGGGCTGCCGACGGCGCGCGGAAGTTAGGTTGTTGGTGCCGGTTGCCGTGTATTCTCGTGTTTCTTCATTTTCAAGCCGTAACCCCGAAATCCATATGAGAGTCACCGATAAGAGTAGAAAGATTACCGGAAGTTTTTCGCTGGCCGTGCCAGAGGGAAAATAAGAGGGAGGAAGAAAAGGAGGAGAATGTTAAGGGTGGAGTTGGGTGGAGGCGATGTGTAAGGGGTAAGGCGGTAAGGCGGTAAGGCGGTAAGGCGGTAAGGGTAAAGAGACGGTCGTGGCCGCGACGGTGGCAGAGCCAGAGCGAGTTGAGGTTCAAGGAAGGAGAACAAGCGGATGGCGCTCAGCCAGCGGCGCTCCCAGTGTCTGCCTTAATATCCGCCACTAACATTATTTCATAAAAGTATTACTATAAATCCAAACTCGCGTTATTTAGGCGCGCTGCCTCCCGCGGGGACTTGCTGTCTGCTCTCGCCATCGAATCTCACCACCACCGTGGCCAGAGGGTTCCTCCTATGCCAGCATCTCACCACCATTCCAAGCCCGCTTTCCTCCTTTCGCCCACTAGCGGCTCGAGCTCTCCTTACATTATACCACTGGGATGAGAAGGAGAAGGAGGAGCAGCAGGGCGAAGGCAACTTTTGCCACCCTCTTTTCCCTCCGCCACATTAGAGATATATTATGCAGATAGTGGAGGCGCCGCCGAGCGAGGAGAAAAGCCTGGAGGGAGCTGCGGAAATTTAAAACTTTATTTACCCTACGCTGAACGATTTCACCACCGCCACCCACCCTCCTCCTCGCCCGCACCCTCGCCCTCCAGACTCCCTCGCACACTCTTCCCTTTCTACCTTCTTACCAACTCCTTCTTCACCCTGCCTTCTCCTATCCACCACTGTCCTCCTTCTCTCGATATGTACATGCATCCACCACATTTTCTTATGTTACAGTTACACCCATGTAGTATTCCCTCATTTGGCCGATGCAAGGATTCGATGAGTAGAGAGACAGTTGCTTTCCACAGGATAATACAACGAGTGTATAAAGCGAATAAAATCTTAGGAATTCATTACAGTTTATTGTTTAGGTGCAATCTCGGTTCTGGAATTTAGTCTTTAACGCTCGTCGCCAGAGCCGACGATCACGAGACAATGTACTGAAGAGTGTTAAATGAGAAATTCGGTGGGACTTCGAGGGAAGCGCTTCCGGTTCCGGCTCTTTGAACTCGCTCGATGAGGACCGGTACTTACACCCTTGAACGAAGGCTACACTTCGTCGTGATTGCGAGCGACGGAGGGTGAAAAAACACGACCACCCCTTTTACACTTTTTTTTCCACCCTCATAGACGCCGGGCGGCCGGCTGCCCGGCTATCAGGCAGGCAGGCAGGCAGAAGTGCGAACCCAGAGGTAAGGAAGAAGGTCGGGGAGTGCCGGGCGTAAACTGACGTGCTGATTAGTCGCGGGACTTGGACCGTGCCCTCGAATTTTCTCCATTCGACGTTGACGAAATTTCTATAGAGGAAGAACACTAGAAAATCACTTCAGTTTTCCTCGTGGTTCCCTTCGATTGATATTCCTTCTGTTTTAACCCATTCCCTTGTAATATGATTTTAATGCAATATTTTCTTCCCCAAGACACAATATTGAATATTGGATTCTATTCTTCCAGGGATTGTTAAATATCTGTTCCCTCGCTATTCCTTATTCCGCCTAGTGGAACAATTGTTTGTTATTTTTATCGTTTTCTAAATTATACTTTTCAGAGTTGTCGGCCAGTAAACGAGTTGAAACACTCTAGGTGCAATTGGTGCCAAGTGGTAGGGGTCCAGCACTAGTCAGGCATAATTCTGTGGACGTTTCCAGAGTGTGCTCGGCGCTCGTGTTAATGAAGTTTCGTCAATAACCGTTGTCACTGAAACCGTGCTATTTCGCATCGGCTGACAAATGAGTTTGCCGTTATTCGGAGGTAATGCGATTCAGGCAGGAAGACGCGGACCGCGGTTAAGTGCACACGAATGGCAAAAAGCGTTCTGGATACACGTATTTTCACAAGCGTTTTAAAGCTTTCACTCGTACGCTCATTAATTTTTCGCGCTCGTCCCAGTCTCATCCCGCGCATACGCGTTAGGACCTGTTCGGACCTTGAGCGCCCAACGAGGCGAACTCGCGCGAACGAGAATCGCTCGCTCGCGCGAGCAACCCCATAAATATTGTAGCGACGCGAACCGCGGGGGGGCGGCAGGGTTTTCTGACTCGTTGGCGCTAATACGAGCTCTCCTGCTGCTTCTGAAGCTCCGCACACAAAGAGAGAGAGAGAGAGAGAGAGAGCGAGAGAGAGAAAGCGAGAGAGCGAGGGAGAGAGAAAGAGTGGGAGTGGGAGAGAGCTTTTTTACTTCTGCAAAAGTACGTGAAAGCCCGTCGCCCGCGCGGTCCGTGTGCACGCCGCAAACGAATTAAGGGAATCCTTTGTAGAGCAGCTTTGACACTTTCTTCCGTCTGCGCCTCAGCGCCAACCCAGCCAATGTTTACGCGGGCGCGTTGTTTCGTCTCTTAAACTACAATTTGTTTTACTGTACAAACAGATATACAAATTGTTTTTGCTAGTTTCCTGCGAGGATGAAACTGAAGTAGTTTTACTTGCCAACTGCAGTTTGCGAAATATGTCTATCGTCATTTCATTGATTTTTGCGATGTTCTCAAATGTGTTTCTCGTAAAATTAGTTTCAACCTTGAAGGATTTGTGGCATGTAAAAAATATGGTAGCGGCTTATTGTTATACAGCGGTGACAACATTTTTCCTCTCCCACATGGTCCCCGTACTTGAAAGAAGAAGGGCGGTACAAAGACCCAGTGGTTTTGAAAATTCATTAGACACATTCTCTCACAAGCTAGTCCATTTAGCTTTAGTGTAACGGATTTTCTACTACATTCATTCTACCCGGCTAGGCTTAAAAAGCTACTCAAAATTAGAAAGAAAGCGAGAAAGCATGCACCAGAGAAAATGTATCATCGAAGTGATGCGAAAGGGGTTGCTTTGCAGCCGGTGGGGCGTTAGTCAAGCCGGAAGGCGTGTGCCCGGGCATTATTGAGGGAAGATTCGTTTCCGGAAGAAAGATCGGCAGAAAACTCCTACCGTGGCGTAGACACGAGGAGACGGCTGGAAGAGGTTTAAGGGTTTCTTCTTCGCTCTCTTCGTGTGCAATCGATTTTTCCAGCATATCGCACGGACCACTTCAGGGGGCAAGAAGGCACGCGTTAACGCCACGCTGGCAGTCAGTCAGAAAAAAGCCTTCCACGAGCAACCGAGGTAACACCACTGCCCCACCCACCGCACACACCCCTTCCCAGCCTAGTTTCAACCCTCGGCCCCACCCGTCGTTTCGCTACTACAATATTTACGGAGTTGCAAACCGTCGAGCGATTCTCACTTAAGCCGACTCGCTTCGCTGAGGATTCGAGATATATCCACTCGACACACTCTGTTCCCCGTTAGAGAGTACACTCTGTTCTCTGTGGGTCCAGTTGTCGAGAAGAAAGTTTCACTGTCCACGAGTATGGCTTTACTCTTTGCATCCTCTTTCTCTCGGACACATCACCACCAGAGAGTTTCTTCCTTTACGCTTTCCGATCGGCTCCCTCGTGGAAGTGGACCATGTAAAGCGAGACCTGCCCCTTGCAAGCGGGTGCTTTCTTCATAAAGTGGAGACTGCATTCGGAGGAATCTCTGTTACATATATACGAATGATTCTCCAGCTTGATTTCTAGTTCTAGAGATGTAGAACCAAGAACTTTTATTGAACGCCTCTATTAGCATATAGTTTATGAGTTGTTGGGGTACAAAGTCAGTGGGTCTTCAGGTAGAACCTTACAGGATGCCGGCTTGTACATTCCTACGATTGGACGATTCTTTTCTGTTGAGAGCCGTTGTGCTATGGCTCGTGGACGCTAGCAGTGGTACTGGGAACGCTCGATTTTGGCCCCATTCGGCGGAACATAGGTAGCCATTATGTTGGATTAGTATTGTGATTGTGTAACCGATGTGATGTGACTCCATTATGAAGTGTACTCACGCGCGCGCCGCATTATGTCTACGAAATGCCATTCAGTATAATCATTCGATTCTGCCCTCTCTTCGGCGCGCCTGGCCAGCATGTGCCAACATTAGGCGTCCATTGCTCGGAGCAGAGGTGGAACAGGCCACGAAGGGAAAAAAAGCAGCCGATGAAAAATTGCTTCTCCACCGGCGTGTTTGACAGCAGGCGCGCCATTATAAAACTCCTCCCACCAGCTACTAAAACCGACCAAACTAAACGTTCATTCCCAGAGGATCCATCGAGCGTACAAGCATCCTCTACGAATCTTGGAAAAATCTAAAGTTCAAAGCTAAAAGTCAGGGCGTCGATATGCAGCTGAGTTACATTATAAGAGACTTTTTGGAAGTGCAGCAAAGTACGCGGAAGGGAAGTCGTAAGGAGGCAGTGGGTAACACGAGAAGTAGGAGGTTCCGCACTCTGATATTCCGGCGGCTTCCTACCACCACCATGCCGTCGTCATACAATTTATTGGTAAACTTTGCTGGCTTGTTAGAGGGTTACGTGCGCTGGGATAAGAAATATCTCGAGTGCTATCCGCCCCCACTTGGTTCTCAAGCTTAGCTTCTATGGAAGGGTGCTGCATTCCCTCTGGCACCTTTGCCCCTTTCGGCCGGTGGGATATGGCGTAGAGCGCAGCTACTCTTTGCCACTGTGTGTCTACTGATAGCTCATGAGAATGCGCTCTATACTGTTAGTATCCGCTAGCATCGGTAACCCTATCCAACAGTGGCACTGCCACTACAAGCAACATCAGCAACAGCAACGTTGCTGGTGGAAGCAGCAATCCCCTTGGCTACAGGGTTAGAACACCAGGTCCGCCGGCTCCATTGGGCCACTGGTCTGCACCACTGGCTTCGACGCTCTGCCAACCACTAGAGCAGACTCCTCCGCTCCAGACCTCCGCGCTCTTTCTTCCTCACTTCGTGTACTCTTCGTACTCCTCGACCCCTCCCCACATTCGAGTCGGCAGACTCTGCCAAGAATATGAATATCATAGGCTTCCCACTGGGATATGCCGCGCCACGCCGATTCTCTTTCGACCTCGCCTACACTCTAATAGCAACGCCGCGGATTACGTGACAATCCTTGAAACTCTTAACCCCGACTTACTCTACCAACACCTTTGTCCTTCGCCGAGTACTTGGAGTTTAGCGACGGTTCAATTTTTTTTATTCTCTTCTGCTAGATTTTACAAAAACAGTTCGAATATTCGTTCGAGGGATACAATACTCTGCCCGCAAGGGACTTCCATTATTGGCTTTCACCCTTCTTTCTCCCACTCAAGCGGAGTTCTCTTGTATCGTTTGAGCAGTTAACAACAGATAACTCCGCGACTTCATGGTCAGCGAGCCTGGTTAATTTCCATAGGAGAATTCCCGGTTGGTTTATCGTATATTAACAGCTGCAATGCGCCACTGTTTCGGACGCGGTTATGGAGTGAGATACTGTGCACTGCCAGTATCTTTGTGATTCGGAGCCACGCGAACGCATGCACCAGACATATATGTATACCCAAACGGTCAAGAGAATTTCCTGAAATTTCGTTGCCACGGATTCTGTGCATTACCGTTCGATAATCATACATAGTGCAAAATAGTGTACATGACTCAGGTATATGTATGAGAATGTTGAGGAAGACGAGTTCTGAAGAAGAGGAGATGATACAATAAAGAAGAATGGTGAAGACTAAAGAAACGGCTGCTAGAATTGAAAGGGAATGGGTGGGGGGGGGGGGGGGGGGGATGAAGTGGGGCGGTTGCGCGGGCGGCGCGAAGAGAGACACAGAAACGGTGTCTGGGACTACAATCATAACAATCTAGTTAAACGTTATAAGGATATCTCGAGCTAAGAGGCGTGCCAAGCGTTGCATAAAATCAAATTGCACGCCGAGCCGAGAAGTTATTGTCGTTCCTCATCCTCCACCTAGTTTCATCCTCGAAAATTCACTGGAGGATGCTCTCTGCCGCCTGGGCTTCCTCCCCCTTGGCGTCTTCAGCCCTCGCCATTCTCCAGCCGGCGAAGCTTCTTTCTCTTCCCTTTGCCAGCCGTGCCTTTCCTTCCGCCGCGACATCGGCACGTTCTTCATCGAAATCCTCGAGCGCGCTCCTGCTGCTCCTGCTGCTGCTGCTGCTGCTGCTGCTACTGCTGCTACTGCTGCTACTGCTGCCGCTGTTCGACGAGGATTCCGGAGAACGCGTAGTGTTTGCCAAGAATGTCAAAAAATTTGGCGGAGAACGACGGTAGACTTTGGCCGGCCTCTTTCCACCCCTCAAAACCTTCGTCCCCTCTCTCGTAAGATCTCTCGTTAGCAGTGAGTGCACAGACTGCCGGATCGCACTAACTGGTGCGAGATTGTTCGCTGAGAGTGACTTTGACTCTTTGCTAGATGTAGGAGACAATAGAAGGGAATATAAGGAGAGCACTTCTCTCGGAGACACCGACATCTCTTCAGGATGGTAGACGTTACGACGACGCTTCGTCAATGATATCGGATGATTACGACCCCGCCGCCGATCCTTGAAATAGGGAAATGGAGGACTCGCGCAATCGGCTTGGGGCGGTTAAATTGAAATTGAAATCACTCGAAATTACTTGCAGCCGCTCGCTTCTACGCTCCCCGTGATCCGGCTACCGAGCCTCCTGATACCCCGTCCCGGAAATCGAATATTACTCTGCGAGCTCCCGAAACAATCTGTTCCTAAAATCTGATTATGCGCGCAATTCCAGAGTCATCGGAGCGTCCAGGTAACTCCGACTGCTTGGTGAGAAAGTTGAAATAAACGCCGACAAGTCGAGCGTGATACTACACTGCGATTCCCACAACAACGCGTGATGGCGTGGCAAAGAAAAAAGTGGAGGTTTTGATGGAAAAAGCCAAGTATCGATAGAAAGAAGTCAGAGGGCTTGGTTCATTAAAGGATGCCCAGCGGGCAGAGTTAAAGCGGCTAGGGAATCAAAAGATCGATTAGAATCGCATCTCGCTGCGGGATTTCTGGTATAATTTGGAGGGAGCTCCCGCCGATCTTACTTGTACTTGCCGTGCACCTTTCCGCTGCCGTGGGACAATCGGAGGGATAAAGGCCGACGCGGGGAGATGCAGTGCAGAGAGGGAGAGAAAGAAGTAAGGAGTGAGAGAGCATGGAAGCTCTTTGTCGCGAGACTCCTTGCATCCCCGTGTCTAAGGGCGCGTCGTCCATCCTCTCCATTCTGTGGAAATTCAATATTTTGGCTATCGAGTTTCGGCTAGAAGGGGCGGCTCGCTTTTCTTTTTCTCCACCTCTTCTTTCGATTGCGCCACCGTTGCTTCTCGCTCGAAAAGTCAGTAGAACGGTTTTCGAATTATCCGCAACCGGTGGAGCTAAATGATCCAGAAAGGTCGGTGCAGGACTCTTTGGAAAGTCTCGAATTTCGACTTTTCCAGGAAGCCAACGCCTTTCAGTGACCTTTAATCCCCATTAATAGGACACCTACGTGTTTCAATCGGGTTTCATTGTGTCCAGTTTGCGCAACCGTCGCGGAAGTATGGATCGTTCTGATGAATTGTTCCCACGCAAATTTGTTGGCGAATCACATGCGGTAGGAGAAGAGCGATCGCCAGTGGTATTCAGAGTGGGGATTGCAGTACGGTTAATAAAGGTCTAAGGTGGCAGGGTCCCACGACGGTGCAAACATTAAGAAAAGGATCACCCGTCGCGACGAACACCGAGGTGGGCGTGGCGGGAAAACATGCAGTCACAATGTTGGTCCAACTACACGACAATTATCGCGAACCGGCTTTATAATTAAGAGACCGAGTGCCTTCGACCCCTTTTCTCGCCGTGTTCGCCGCTCTATCTTGCATCTCTCGGTACCCCGCAGTGGCGATCCGGTCGATGAACAGTACCGATGCACAACTTTGATCCTCTACGGGGCCCGCACTCTCCCTAACCCACCGACAAATCGCTCATAAGAAATCTTGTTACTATAACTAGTGCGTATTTCGTCTTTGTCGCGACGATATCATGCTGAGCTATTGTTATGTCGAACATTCAATGGTTAGTACATTCTCTTCCTTCTTGCATGCTGACAGATCTACTTTTCTATCCTTACAAAACCGAAAGGTTTCTCTTCGATTTCATGAGTTAGATATTCCTAGCGTTAATAATGAGCATAAGTTTGTATGTCATCTGATTTCGATAAGTATTTCACATTCGAAATCGGTTATGTTCTGGGTCCGAATTATCGCAGGAAGGAAGAAGCCTGAAAAGTAGGAAAGCTGGGAAAATCATGGCATTTTCCTCGCGCAGCGGGAACACTGAGCCTGGCCTATTGAGTTGACCGAGGGCCATAATGTACTTTGGTCCAGGGTCATCGTGTAACACGCTAAAGCTCACTAATACGACATTAACGACTTCCTTAATCCAATTTCGTGCAAAAGTAACGTAATTATGTACCAGTAGACCGGAAGCCGGTGGTCAGTTTCCCGGTCAATCCGTGTCCCTCTCGTTTGTCAAGTACTTCAACTCGAAACTTCATTGAAATGAATAGACTGTTCACACCCCTCTTTACCTATTCGACACTGCCTTTCATCTCGTTATATTTTCCCCAATTGTTAGGGGCTACAACTACTTGTTAACATTCCACTATTTTAATTAAAATATGTAAGAACTTGCAATTTTGACAATGCTCATAGTTGCGAGGCAGAATGATTTTATTTTAGTCTGATTTGGTTGTCACTTTGATTGGGGGGAAAGCTATCTATTAAATCGTTGGCAGCGAAGTCTTGCAACAGTCGGCACTCACGCGGATCTGTTTAACAGTCATGGGGACAGGGCCATATGTGTCCGGGGATAGGAACCAAGGAGGATTATCATCAGGGTAGATCCGTTATCTCGGTGGCACGCGCTCCTATGTGGAATCTCCTCGTGTTCTCCCCTTCGTTGCTCTCTTCTTTCTCTCGTCGACGCTCGCGTTGTCGCCTGTACTCCTTTATGGTCGCTACGCGATAATAGAGATGTCATCCTGTCGCTACTTTGACAACCCCATAACACGAGTGCTCGCCTAGCCTGTCTGAAACGTGGCACAATGTTCCCTCGAGATCTTCGAAACTCTCTGTTCTACACAGCCCACACATTCCACTCTGCACATACTTACTTTCCGTTCTAGATATTCCGCTCTTCGCCACCTTTATTATAATGGAATAGGAAAGTTGGCCGCAGTCCATGCTACTTCTTTGGAAGACCATTGTTACCCTACAGTTCCGAATAAAATTCAATATGATTCATAAAGAATAACGTTTTAATATATTTCTATGTTTCGAGCTTTGAAAATAGCTAAGTGTCATGTTCGACAGTAGTAGAAGGCAAGTAGAAAAAATAGAGAGACAAGTATCATAAGTCTGTCAGGATGATTTCGACGGAGTCTCATTTGTGAGAGTTAATGCGATGATCGGGATGACCGACACGCGCAGCCAAGTATTTAAGATCGGCCGATAAGCGGGTCACGTGCCACCGGGTTCCACGGGATATTTATTGACTGCGCCCTTCCGTCCGCCCTCCACGGCCCCAATGCTGTATTGCTTTTTGAAGGACTTTAAAAGCCGTCTTATCGGATCGACGACACTCGACAAATCGTCGCACGATGCCCATCGTGTGACTTTCAGCGAGCCACTTCCCTTTGTCGCTGAGAGCATGGACCAGAATGATAGAGTGCTTTACTCTGTTGTTCAATCTTAAATGTGCATATATCAACCCCGACTGTGTTGGAACGTTTCTAATATTTTCGTACCATTGTCAAATATCAGATTAATACAAAGTTTTAATTATTCTTTTACAAAAATATACACTTACTTAAAAAAGAATCTTGTTTCTAATAGGGCGAGGACTGGCTCCACAACCACGTTGCTACGACTGGTTCCATAGGAGAGGGTGGCAAGCGTGTGTGGACATCGCACGATATTACAGAATTATCGTCACGTCAATGTTATCGGCAACGGGGCTGCGCACCAGAGCACGTAGATACTCGTAGCGATACGCTCTGGCGGCATAATAGAGCCGATCGGTCCAGAGCCACACACCCCCCCCCCCCCCTAAAATGCAAGTTCCCTATAGAATAGTTCCCCCGTGCGAGAGTCCGGTGTCCAAGATAGCACGATAACCAGGTTTAGTACATGCTTACTGTACTACGTATATTTACTAGCGATCGATCGGTGTTACTGCGCGATCAAAGTCCATACTGTATCTAAAGTTCAACGTTGATCTTGTCGTTAGATTAACAATATCACGCTTAACACTTATAACTAAAGTTGCTTTAATTATAAGAGCTCTCGTTATTATTATCATTTTCTGAACGTTATAATTAGGACTAAAATTAATACATTTATGTATGTACAAGGACGGTAAGAAGTCATCTCGAGGAGATTTGTAAGTAGTCAGAGTATTATGCGTGTCAGGCACATCCGATAGTAGTAGTGACGGCGCGCGGCGTCATAATGAGCCGATTGCCGAGTCGGTGCGTCTACGCCCTTCGGCATTGTACGTCCCTGAGAACGTTTGACTCCGAGCGGACGAATTGCAGGGTGAATTTCTCGGAAGTTTGCTGCATTGTCGCGAGAGAATGTAAGGGGAGGCGCTGCGGCGATGAGGGGTGCCAGTTATTTTTCCTACCTTTCTCTCTTCTTGGACCCCTCAAGCTGGCTCGAGCGGAGCCTAACCGAGCCGGTTCTTCCTGAGAAGATTTCAAATTATAGGCTCCAAAACGACACCCCCCTTGAAGTGTGACCCCCGTTGAGGAGGCCATCGCGAAAACTTCCGCGGGATATCCCGGCGTTCGTCCGCCGCGCCGCGCCGTGCCGCGCCGTGCCACGCCGCGCACCGCCCGACCCAGTTTTTGTTCCGCTTTTCTTCTGCCTATATCTTCCGCTTGACTTGCCGATATTATCGACGTGGCCACCCGATCGTGGGTACGCGAGGTCCAACTATCTACAAGCCTAACAGCGATCCTCCTTAAGGTAGTTGTATCAGTACTGTACCATCTAAAAATCAACCGTTGGCCTAAGGAACTGTTAACTTCGCTTTGTATACTGCCGGTGGACTAAACTTTTGTGCCTGTCCCCTTAAAAAATTCGCAAAAAAAATCATTTTGAGCTAGGACTCTGGAATTTATATTATTTCTTCCTTCATGCAAGAAAACATTCACCACCAAATTCCAGCGCCTGAAAAGGTCGGGAAGACTGAAAAACATGGAAAATACCTCCTAAATTAGATGAACTCGATTATTCAGAAGGCTGTTTCCAAGTGTTTTCGGTACAATTCCGGCACTTTGGCTACTGGTTTTATATTTTCTATCCGTTTTGATACTCAAACAATCGATTTATTAAGCGTTCGCCAAAGTCCGAGAACCTTCAGAGAATCGAACATTTTTGCTTAGAAACTGCTTATTGCGACAGCACCTATTGGAAAACTCCGATTTAATTTCGAACCTGACCTCAGAATCCCCCCCAGTAATTAATGGTAATTAACTCTGTCAAATAGCTAATGAATTAATCAGTGTAAACAGGGGTGGCAAACCTGACCACGCTGCATTGAGTGCTCAGAGAGGATGCTTAACTAGAAGGAAATCTCTTTGCTTGTCCCACCGAGGGGACAGCAAGGTGACGAAAATCTAGAAGGAGGAAGATACGTATTATTAGACGAAAGCAAGACGGCTGGCAACGGGCAGCCGAGTGAAAATCGCAGCAGAGCAACCAGACACACGTGAGACGTGTTACTTTGACGACGACCCTGTGTGAAGGGATGATCCTTTGATCTCGCCGACAACTCCTTTGGGTCCATCTTTACAGCTCGTTTTCCGTTATACGAGTGTGTGGATACAGCAGGAGTAGCAGAGAAGTGTTCCTAATATGTTCTTTTCGTGATACTTGTTCGGGTGACTGTATGAAACTTATCTCATTGCAGAGCAGCTTTCATATTACTAGATTGTCTATAACAGACTTTATATTAGAGTAGCAAGTGTCCCGTGGGAACATTGGGGGTAATAAGGATAGTTTCGAGGACATTAGACCACCCTTCTCAGAATTGTATCACGTTGTCGCAAGGTGTGCATTTCATGTGACAGAAGCGGACAAGTAAATTTTAACGGTAAGTCGAGCATCTCGCGCAATAGGATTACACGGGAACGTTAATCCGATTGGTATTGTTTTTCCCAGCAGATCGTGCACGAACGAGCGGCAGTTGCAGCATGCGAAAATATAGGAAAAAGAAGTGGAGTTCTACCCAACAGCAGCAGCAGCAACAGCAGGGAAATACCACGGAGATAAGAGAGAGAGAGAGAGAGAGAGAGAGAGAGAGAGAGAGAGAGAGGCAGTCGTAGACAAGCACTGGAAAGAGGATAGGAGGGTGAGTGAGAGGGCGAAAAAGAGGAGCGTTTGGTTGGGATAGGCGTGCATGTGCGTGAGGCGTTTTTAATGCGTGTTACCCAGCGAAACCGCAATCCGCTTTTGCGGCGGGAGCAGCCACGCCGTCCGCAGCCCCCGGTTGGCAGTTTCCGGTAACGCGCTTTGGCGCAAACCAGCAGGCACGCCTGATTTCGAAATTGCAAAACATTTTCACGCTCTTGTGGTTCCAACGCCACTGGAGGGATAGAGAGAAAGAGAGAGAGAGAGGGTGCCGCTTCCCCCTTCCTATCTCTCCCAACGCTGCTGTCCACCCACGTCAGTAACACCCGTCCTTTGGATCTCTCTGTCGGTGTCCTACAGGCTTCCCCCTTCACTTCCCCCATACCTCTCACCCATCATCATTTCCTCGCTTTTCTGTCTCCATGCTCACACTTTTGGCAGGCAAAATGAAATTTCCTCTCGTGGAATTTGTGAAAACGCTTAATGTTCGTCGATAATAGATACTAATAGATCGATTTTACGAATTCTGGGAAAGTTATGCGCAAAATGGATGCCAGGTCGGTTTGCGGTGAGTGGGTCTTTAATTGCGAATTGTTTAGCCTTGTTTGGATCGCGAGAAGGGAATGCAGGAAATGTGCGCTGGAAGGTCAAGTCATTAAATTATTCCGGAGTGTGAGCTCGATAGGTGTCCGCCATCAGTGTTACGGGACTTTCTGCTGATCGCCGGGAATCTTAGAACATTTGTCACCCAGCGCATTCTTTCGGATCGGTTAATGACGAGAAAACGCATGCCAGTAATGATAAGTACAGCAGCCGCAATATCGTTAACGCTGTAATCTTCTCACCACCTAAGACGAAACTGACTTCAGAATCGCAAATTTTGTGTCTAAAATGGAGTGGTGGAATGTTACGGTTTCATTTGTGGCACGTGTAAAATTGTCGAGTACTCGCGGCAGGACATCGGAATTGACCAGAAGGAGGCGCGTTGCGAGTCACTGACTCCGAAAGACGATCCTTCAGTACCCAACGAATGTACGCGCGAGCGTGTCGGTAAACAGAATCGCTCGGTGGAACGGTATTGGGCCCCTGGGTCGCCACTCCTCGTCGTCGATGAACATTCAATCCCTCGAGGTTTATTCTACATAATATCACCAGCAACAACCATCAACAATTTTTCGAATGGACTTCGCTTTTAGCATTTGAATTTGCGAATTGAATATTCTCCTGAAACCCTTATATGGAAGGTATATTCAGTCGATATTCATCCTGACGGTTTTCTTGCTTTGCTGTAAAGTGAAGTGGTTTGGAAAATGTTCTTTCACAGCTGAATACCGGTACTGGCAAAAATCGTGTAGATTCCAGCAGATGCTCAATTCGCGGGAAATCTCAAGGCTGCTCGCGCATCAGGAGCAGTATACACCTCGTTAAAAGTCGAGTCCCTCATCGATGTTTTCGTCCTACTCTGACAATAGTAATTACAGCAATCGGGTGCTCTCTGACCCGATTGTAAACGGCGAGTGAACCGGAAATCTGGCCACGTGCGTTTCCAAATTTCTCAGTGGCGGGAAGGGATATGGTGCGTGCGGAGGAAGGAGGGATCTGCGATTCAGGGAGCGGTTGGGCGAGTGAAAAAATCAGTAGGACGAGGTGAAAACGAGCTGGAGCGTGCGGCAGAGGAAGAGAGGAAAAGAGAGAAAGAGAGATTGGTACCATTTGGAGCGATTCTACGTCGGTTAACGCAGCGGGGTTACCGCGGACGCCTCGGCGGACACATTGAGGGCGCCCGTTCGACTTGATAATCGCTTGCCATTCATACACTTTTCATTGGATTGCGATTGAGCATTAAGAAACCAGAGAGCCGAGGGCCACGTTGCACCGGTAGGCCGGCGTATTAGCATTAGGAGGCATCATCTCGAGTGTAAACACTGCATGGGCACCATGGATTTAGTCACAGTCTAGCGCCGTGGGGCGTCCCCGATATTATCCTGCCCATGTTCGTCGCATATACCTTCGCACTCGCACGTCTCCCATTCCGAACAGCCACCATAGGCTGCCCACTGCCTATTCTTCCAATGCCCATTACCATTGGGAGCATTAATGACAAGCGTGCCGTAGCCTCAACGGTTCCACCTCTTTCACTGTCAAGACTCAAACCGCCCAGCACGACTCACATCCCGAAAAATCATACTTCAATTCCGTAGCATAGAATTACTTCAACCTTCAGAATTCATGTTTTCTTACTTACGGTTTATAAGTTAATATCGAATTTACTGCGCAGGATCTAGAAGAGAAATACTCGATAGAAAATCGTTCGGAATGCTGACGGAAGGATTTTGGGGTGAAGGGGTGGTGGTATTGGTGGAGGAGCGTTGGAAAAAAGTGGTTTGTCGTCGGTCTTAACCGCGATTCACGGTTAAAGCTCACGACGGCGAATGTCCATGATCCCTTTTATCCAATCCGTGAGGATCCGCGAGGCGTTAAATCCCTCGGGGAAAGCCCCGTAACTGAACTTGCGTTCCAGCTAAGTCGGTCAGCTCGGTCCAGCCGAGCGAGAGGATCACAATACCACCACCAACCGGGGATCCCTCTGTGTATGTGAACCTTATACATCCCTCTCGCTTCTCCGTGTCTTCTTCTCCGTTCAATCCTTCTCTCGTTTGCTCAACTGTTACATGGCTCTGACCCTCCTTGTCGTGCCGGCACGCCCGTGAAAATTAGTTGCGCGAGAAATCCATGCTAATGTCGAGTAATCGGCCGTAATCAGCCGTGAGAACGGAGCAGCGCCATGAACCGTCCACAGATATTCCTGTCACCATCTTTCCACATAGCTTTCCTTCTCTCGTTAACTACCTTCTTCATTGACGACTCTTTTTTTCTTCTTTAAATATACCATTTCTTCGCTTATCCTGTTTGTATAAACATTTATGCTTTGTATTATAACTAATAAGATATAATTTATTTAGACCACTTTTTGTATCTTTGAAAAAGAATCCTGCCGTTTAAAATACATTGTTCTTCAGGTTGCTTTTATGAGCTACGAATGACGCCATTCTCCAATCTCAACGTGGCATTCGTTCATACATCAAGTCCATGGATCATTTGTTTCGCTGTCACTGTCGTCACGTATAAAGTCTACTTTAAACTTTTCCTTCCGTTTTCTGCTTCATATTTTCAAGGTAAACTCGGTAAGTTCGATGGACCGAAACAAATTGAATCCTCTCTGTCTCGAACGAGCAACTTAGCGGGATCGATCGGTCGATCCGATTAGGGCCAGCTGCCCGCTCAGTTATTACTGAAGTTCAGGACTCTCGGTTTGCGGAATTTCGATATATAAACCCAGTTTCCTGGTCATTTTATGTTCCAAAGTGATCAGCTGTTTGAAATAATGCAGTCTTTTAATTCTTTATTAAAATCACCACTGAAGATGGAAATTCATCCACGCACTTATGAGCAAAATTATCTAAGCTTACGAAAGAATATGTAAAAGTATTGAAGAACGACTGTAAAAGAAGAAGATGGAAAAGTAGCAAAGTTGGAAGTTGGTGCTGAGACACGGAAGGGCTCTTTCATCGTGGAGCGAGAGGGCGCAACCCCTTTTACCGGCCAACGCTACGTCTCTCAGCTCACTACCATCCCTGCCACCCTCTCACTCTCCTTCTTTCTCTCTCAGGATTTACCCTCGCAGACTAGCCCTGACTGTCCGTTCATCCGTTTGCCAGTTCAAGGTGGCTGCGTTCATTACCGAAGAATCTACCGGGTGTTATTGTAATACCGACCCTTTTCGTCACCCTGCTCCGACAGACCTTATATTTCATTTCTATTTCCATAAGTTAATGATAAATCCACAATCAAGTAGATGTTCTCAGATATTTCAGTTTTTAATAGGTCAAATTTCTTGAATTCGTCTGCACGTCTGCTATCAAGAAAAGTTACAGTCGCAGCTAGAGCTTTCATTTGAATTTCGTTTAGGGTCGAAAAAGCGTGGCATAAATTTGAAGCACGCGCACGCACGCGGTTTATTCTAGCCGCGCAAATGGGAAAAGAGAAGCAAGCGCCTTGCACCTGTTGACGTAAAGCGTAGCGATTACCAGAGGATTATGGGCGCAGAATTGGACGAGCACGTGCGTGTCTCTTGCGGTGTAAGTAATGACCCGACGAGAGGGTCCGCCTAAGGTTTTTTCTCTTTAATTGGTAAGGGCCGAGGGTATCCCTGCAGCGAAATTGCAGGGATTAACTATCGGGCTTGGCGCACGTGCACTTAAAGGACTACTAATTGTCCGAGTGTGAACTGGTGTATCCAGGGAACAAGGTATCGGTCTCGTTTTCTATGTCATTCCACTAAAGCTGGCACGTTACTTTGAAGATCGGGCTTTCAAGTCTGCCCGTAACCTCAGAGAACGTTATAAAGCCACTGAGAATCTTGTCGCAACGAATGGCTATTGGGAACGTGTGACTCTAATCAAGAGCGATGCCAATGCAGCTCCATTTTCTCCATCTCTTCAGGAAACATTTCATTAGAAGCGGTGGGAGAGGCGGGGGGGGTGGGTGGGGAAGTTGAGAGGGAAGCATAGGGGCGTAAGAAAGATGGATAAAGGAAACGGTTGGCGAGGGAGGATAAGCAGATATTAACCGAGTTCATGGATCGGGGAAGGTACCACTGCGTGGCAACCAGAAGGGGTTTGCTCGCGGCTTTCTTCCCAAGAAGTCCATCTCTCTCGCATACACACCGAAAGACAGACAGTAAGGTGAACCTTAGCCTTAGCTGCCGTTCACACTGTCGGAAGCCGGGTACCAGAGTTTCCTTATCTCGAGTCTGCAAGACTGCCTCCGGTAATACCGTGCGCCGATGGAAACCCTTACGAGCGAGCACCAACCCCGTGAAATATCGCTAAACGGCTTGTACCCCTTCCGCCCCTCTACGACCGAGTCTGCAACCCTTATTTTCTCCCCATCACTCTAGACGTCTGATCGGCGGCGTAGCTCTCATATCGCTGCGTTTCCCTATTTCCTATTTTTTAACCGGTTCGCACATCACCGCCGATCGAAATCGATGTATGTGTGTGCTTGATACGATAACCTCACCCCTCGACAGTCTGACATTCAGATTGCTAGCGACCACACCCGTAACATCACATCGCACTGGCGCAGTTTCATTGTTAATAGTAAAAGAAATATTCTAGATTGAATTTGAACTTTATAGTAATTAGCCATTAGTTGAAAATAGGTTTCTATGGTTGACAAATAGTATCCGTAAGCTTCATCAGTTTCTGCTAATGAGCAATATTAGAGTTAAAGTGGAGGGAAACTGATTGTATCTAAATTTGGCTGTATCTGAAGTTTTAACAAGAGGCGTGTAGAAGGGGGAGGGGTTGACGGGCAAGTAGCAAGAGCTTGATACCTAGAACAAGGAGGAGGAAACGAACGAGCGCGCTTCATTATACGCTACGCTCGCACGCTTCGTTTGTCTCCGGAAGTCGTACTTTAGGAGGGTTGCGAGGCCAGGACTGGTGTGAGAGTCCTCTCGCAGGACGCCAGGGGATGAGAGGAACGCGCGGCAGTGAAGTTACGCCGAGGAGTAAATGGGAGAGGGTGGCTTGAATTAATACAATCACGGGGAGGCTCACCGCTGCCGGCAGGAAGCGCGGCCGCCTGAGAAGGATAGAGCGAGGAAAGAGTGAGGAGGGTAGAAGAGTCGGGACACGTTTAGTAAGGGCCATGAGATTACCACCCCTTTGCTTGTCATCGAAATTATACGCTGCCGACACTCGACCTCGTTTATGACTTCTCTCTCCCTCTTTCTTTCCCGCTATCTTACACCCTCGCCATACGATTCGCCCTCGGTGCAGAGATTTCCCTCGTTGCTCAGCCAACCTACCGAGCGGCAAGACGCCAGATTTTGAAAATTAGTGCCGGGCCTTGGCACGGTCAAATATGGCTGTACGTAACGAGCTGTTGTCATTCCCGTCACCAAACCGGGCCAGACAATGTTTCAACGGGGGCGGAGGAGTCGGGTATGAAAATAATACGATTAAGCCAGCAACACACAGAATGGCAGAGTGTTGGAATGTTGGAATACTCGTAATACTTAACGCACGCCTTCCAACCGTGAAGGACCAAGCGTAGATTACGCGTGTAATTTTATATTCGGTCGGATCTCTGTTCTACTTTATAAATAGAACGGTCGTACGGGTTTTGTAGGTTCTCTCGAGGAAAAGTAATAAAAATACCGTTGAGAAGGAAAGATTTCGATTTTCACTCCCTTCGTTCGGAGGGCGCGAGCCTACGAGCGAAGGCCAGAACCAGGTTACGGGGATTTTTAATAAAATCAGGCGATCGGCGGGGCGTGCCAAATGGAAATATGCATGTTCGGTCGAGGGATTTTGCGGGCCGGAGAGAAGCTTTCCCGTTTGTAAAACGGGGGTGTGACTCGATAACGATGGAATTCATCCAGTCAGTCTCGTCGAAATGGTGGGGGGACCCATGAGGCGAGAGTGAGGGGGATGTGGGTGCTGGGTGGACGGCGAGATCGGTAGCTGCACCGCCGCATGCCCTACGGGATGATGAGAAAATTCGTTTTTTTTCCTTTTATTCCTTCCGCTCTCGCGAACCTGTATCGTAATCAAGGAGGTGCGAGGTAGATTAGCGATCCGATATCGCACCACAGATTTTTCAGCCGCTCTCCACCTCTCTCTTCCTCCCTCCTCTCTCGCCCCTCGCTCCTCCTTGAGGAAATTTCACGCGAGGCCGACCAATACGCTCTCGCTCGATTTCGGCACAACGCCGGATCAGCCTGCGAAGGAAATAAATTCCCTTTGGATTCTTTTTCCCGCAACTGAAACAACGTTTCTATCGCTGGCCAGACCCTCTGATTTGTATCGTGACGCGTCCTTATTGCCCTCCGACAAAGACCTTAGAACTTTCACAGCCTTTCTAGGTGCAAACATACATATCTTGAATTGTCCTGGATTGATCGAATGACGTAACACTGTGCCAGGTGCTAAGCAAACGTGCATCATTCGTTCAGGTATCAAAGTCTGTCACGATAGAAAAGCGCAATGTAGATAGGCATATGCATGTACACGGCGAAGCCGATAAACTTGACGAATGTGGTTGTACAGTCGAGGACTGCTCCTGTCCCAGGCAACGACAAAGTTAGGCGGGACTCTTATGGCCTGCCATTTGTTTTACGGCGCTTCTTATCGGCTCACTGCCAGCCCGTAAACGCATCTTTTCTCCGTTCAGCGCGTGCCCTAACGCATTCCCGTGCCGGCTGTGGCTTCTTGGCACTCGTTGCACCTTCATTTACTTAGCTACTCTCAAGTGAATTAACTGTTTATCAGAGAACAGATTGCCAATGTGTCGACGGTCTTTCCAATGGTCAATCGTTTGAAACAAAATCGATCTGATGTATTGAATTTACATGGATGAAGGAGGTTTATTCATAGTATTAAACTTGGATCGGTAGCCGTCTGTGTATATGATTGGATCGGTGCCCTTCGAGGAAACTCATCAGTCGGCCCCCAAGGTCCTTGAAAGACATCGGGGTTCTCTTTTATCAGCATGCTGCAGGTTATCACCGACGACGTCGGTCCGAGGTTATGAATTAAAAGAAGAAAAAGGTAGGAGGGATGATAAGAACCGCCATCACCCCTGCTTATCCTCCTCGCGCAGAGGGTACGAGAGTAGTGTTGGCGCGTGAGCGAGGTAACGATAGCACGAGAGAGAGAGGGGGGGGGGGGTGTGGGAGGAGGAGGAGGATGGGAAAGGGAGTGAGAGAGAGAAGGAGCCTTGTAAAATGCGGGCGAGAGGACGAGAGAGCCGTCTGTCGTCTTGTATATCTACCCTCGTACGGTGGAAATTTCGCTACGGGGATGATTTTCTGCGGGGGATGGCCAGCCTCGTCCCCGCTTTAAACCTGATTGGATGCAGAGTTATCTCGCGCTGCGTTACTTCCGGATGATTGGTCGCTGTGGTCGTCATGACTACCTCACCACCGCCGCCAACGCCACTGCCACCCACGTGGCTCACCCCCGCGACTCACACCCCCCGTCAAACCCTGGGTGCGACCGAAACAGCACAGAAGCCACCAGCTTCGCCCTCTCCTTCCACCACCACCCGATGTCGCCCCCTCTTCCCCCTCCACCCCCCCGCCTCTACCTCTCTCTCTCTCTCACCCTCTCTCGCTATTTACTGCCCTCTCTCTCCACCCTTCGCCTAGCTGGCACTCTCATCCTCTTCTGCGCCACCTGTTTCGATTTCTCTCCAACCTGCGCCCACGCGACTCTCCGCTCTCCTTTCGCCCGCTCTATCAGCCTTTCGCTCTCCCCCCCCCCCCCCCCTCTTCCTCCACCGTCCTCCCTCGAGCGGATGATGCAGTGTCTCGTTCTATCAGCGCTCCGCTTCGTTCGCCTGCATGTCCTGATAACGCGGACCGTACGGCCACCCTCGCCGCCTGACCATCGCCACTCTGCCTCTCCTATATCCTATATAGTATATCTCTACACTGCTTGTGAAATCATGGTTTTGCGTGTGCAGCCCGCTTCAGATATCTTTTTCCAGCCCCGCACTACTTCCAATCCGAACCGATAGCTAGCCGGCAATGTTTTCCGTTTTCTATTCAATTCGTGTATTCACTAGTTTCACTTGCATCGATCAATGATCGTTGTTAGGGATTTTCTCTTGGATAGTTGTTTGTACATTGAAATTGTGTCGAATGTAGAATTTGAGAGTAGTATTGTAATTAATTGTACACGTAATTTAGCGAATGCTTGCAGGGACATTGCTGCTATTGCACTGAGCGAGAACGCCGTGGTAAGCATTCGGTGCTGTTGTTCCTTTTGATTTGACGGGAATCGTGAATTAATGGTGCGCACGCTTGGCGAATCGAGAGCCTCGCTTCTCGCGGTACGTTTCGATGCTAATAATACGGGCTTCCTCGGCACTGACAGTCAGTTGCGAATAAAACTTAATGGTGGAAACAACGGCTGTCCTGAAGAGGAAATTCGAGAGCTAGAGCCATTCAGAGTTTTATCCAGACCATCAGTGAAATTCAAAGGAAGCTCGGATAGTAATGCCGCGGCTCTCTCGAGACAATGAAGATCGACATGGTATTTTGAATTTTTCGGATGTTGACCCGTCGTATGATACCAGAGCCAATACAAGTGTTGTTACACTGATATCCTGCGTATTGACTCATTTCGATATACTACAAGGAGAATGAAAATGAAGATAGACAAATTACACAAAACGCCATGAACCGAGCATCAACGACGAGGATGCGCCCTTTACTCTGAACAATAAATCTCGAGCGGGCAATGTTACCGAATGACAAAGGATCGAGATGGGCGTGACTCGTTCCCGTTGCTCGTTCAGGTCCTGAGAGATGGAGATGTCAACTTTTGTACGATTCGTCTCGGGCTGCTGGCAAAGTTCTCCCTGTCAAGCCGAGAGCAGTCTCGTTTACTGCTCTCGGTTGTTATAGGTGAGCGAGTGAACCGCGATGCCGAACGTGTTTGCGAAGTCACGCACACTCGTCGACGCGTGCTACGGGCAAACCGATGAGACGACTTATTGTCCAGGACGAGATCATTCCTAGCCGTGACGAATTGACCCTTCATTGGCATCAACCCCGATTTATCTGTAGCCGAGTGTCGAGCAGCCCGCTTCTGCATGGAAGTCACGCCACGAAGACAAATCGCAATCGAGAGTTGGCGCTCCGCTCTCTGTAAATAAGATGAGCCAGTGAGAAAAATAGGGGCCAAGCGAATACCCGGATGGATGGATCGCACTCTCACTTTCAGAGCTTAGTCGGCACACTGAGAAAAATCAACGCGTTAAGTAATAAGCGATGTGGTAACACGTTCCGGCGTATATCCTTGTTGACGTGTCGCGTGCGCGCATATTTACATACAAAAATGTCTCTCACTCTTTCTCTCTCATACGCGGTGTTCGGTTTCGCGAATGTCGGCTGAGTCAGGAACTCGATCATCGATCACTTATTGTTAGCGAAGCATACGAGCGTCCTGTCGCGATTGCACTCATTTGCCCCGACACCCTTTTCGCCGACACACTTCTGTCAATTTCCATAAAAACGCCTGATACTGATAGATCGACAGACTCGCTTCCGCTGGAATACTCCCAACTCGTTCCACTTGTCCACCTGAGAGAAAGGTGATTTCAAGGATCGCATTGTTGCAATGCTAGTTTTAAAATCTAGTAGTCCCACAATAAATACAATTCTGCCCATCAAGATTGTAACTACACTATTGTAATACCACATTATTATAATTATCATCACAAGTTTCACAAGTATACAATAAAAATTTGAATGGGTTCACGTAAGTCTGTTCTTTCGAAGATTTGCTAGAGGTAAAGTAGAATGGATATCAGTAGAAAAGCTTGATTTCTCTTAAGAAGCTTCAAAGTAATTACGCCGCCGGCTCTAGGGTTTCACGGAAAAGACTAGGTACGCGTGTAAACGATCTTCGCAGTCCTAAAAAAGGAGGAGTCTGATCGTGAAACCATGAACCACCCAGAAGTGTAACACTACTCCGGCAACTCGAAAAGCCTCCGGTCTGGCGCGCGCGCGACGTACCTTCGGCCGGTGCGCAGCGAGCGCGGGTGTACGTATGTATGTATACATGTACCGGTGCCGCAGGCAAATCCTAGTGATCCGTTGAAGAGAAAAACGTTTGATGCGAGTATAGGATGGCGTTGTGACCGGTCATCTGTCCAAGAGGGGCTCCGAGACATCTTATACTAGCGACGATAGTTTCAAAGAACGCGCGGCAGATGACTGACGCTGGGAAATGGACCACCTTGGTGCGCTCCAAGGATGAAAGTGACACCGGTCGATCACGCAGTTTTGATCGGGCGCAAAGTCAACCCCGTGAGAATAATTATCGACTGGCTGGCATGCACTTGGCCATCCCAAGTATGCACATCTGTCGTCAAAGATTCTTCAAGTTCATCCCAGTTCTCTTGGGAACCACCTGGAAATAAGACTCCTGAGCCAAATGGTTATTCGGGACTTTCACTGATCAGCAACATTTGCTTGGCGAGATTGTATTATTGGCATTATTATGTAGGTCGCTGAAGGACTGTCTTTAATTATATTTCCCGTTTATTTCTGCGGTCGTGGAACATCGATCGCGTGCTGCAACATTAAATTACACGAAGGAATGTTGCTTCGTCCTTCCTTATTCTCACTGCTTTATATTCTCTCCCTCTCTCTCTCTGTCTCTCTTTTCTTTGTTGGTACTTTTCTGTAGGAAACACGACACGTCGAATCGTTTGAAGCCCTTCTCGTCGAGTTACGCAGGCAGCACGCACACTTGCCACTTCCCGACACGTACACACACCCCTGGTTATCCTTTCCTGTACACGTTTCCGTATTTACACGCATTACAGCCTCGACTCGAGACAGCACTTTGAAGTGTCGCATCTGCGGTTACCCAAGAACACCCTGCGGTGAGTAATGTGGATATGGCAAGGAGTAACAGAGGTAGGGAAAAGGAGAGAGAAAGCGAGAGAGAAAGAGAGCAAGAGAGAAAGGCACTTAATCCCTTCGCACGCTGCGAAGGGTGCAAAGATACATCCAGTAACGCGATTTTGAGCAAAGCTTGGGTTTTAAATCCTGGGACTCACCCATTCACGAGACTCCCTCTTTCAGGACGCTTGTGTACTTGTACACACTTTTGTGGGCATAAGAGTAAGGTGCAGCCAAGCGTAGGCGCCAACAGTATTGTCAGTTGTCTTCCATGTCCTTTTTAGGATCGTCTCATCTTAGATATTGTGTTCCTAAAATGATTTTTAAACAGCTAGCTTGTTAAAAATTGGATTTTTTTTCCAAATTATTTTTATTTAAATGTGTTGGGATAAGTAATATTTTCATTGCTGGTGTACTTCTTAGAAATAGTACTATAAATACTACGTATATTGAAACATGTTCGGATGAATTCAAATATTCATTACGACACCATTCCTGGTTTAGCGCTCATCCTGTGTGCATTGTGGTTGAAAGGCAACTGAAAGCTGTATCCGTATTAAGTACCAGATTTATTATACCCCTTGCTGCGAGCGGGGTACTCGAATTTTAATCCGCCGCAATCCCACGCGACAGTTTACCTCTCTTTTTCGTCTTCCAATTCACAGATCCTCTTGTCCACCTCTCACTTTAGTAATGCCAACTTTTCTCTGTTGTCGTCACAGAACCCGGTGCAGTGGTTGAAAGTCGTCATTGTAAGTCGATGTTAGGTGAATCCACGCCCCCGCAACGTCACCCTCGATTTTATGTGGGAAACTCAGCCTGGCATCGCTCGGATTTTATTCCAAGTGCCCGGCATTCTTCGAACTCTCATCGTCTCCTCGACATAAGCTTATAGGTGAGCAGGTAGCAGACACTTTGCCTTCTTGGCCGTTGCAATATGCTCCTCTCAAAAGTCTTTATGCTTTTCACCTTAAATGTCACATCATTTCTGACGCAACCTACAACTTCTGAAGTGGATACTTTCACGAAGTCGACGAGGACGTCCGCCACATCATACATCATCCGAAATGCAGTTCTACTTCTGTCAGAAATAAAGCCAACCTTTATTATAGTTTTTAAGATACGAAATGTTGAATAGTCATCTGTTGGAAGGAAATTCATAATATGTCGAAAGGGGAGTGTACACGATTTGTTTAAATCAGATTTTGTTGGAGATTTCTAGCATGTATTTGAATTGTTATTGGGTGATAGTTCACTAGTATACTTCACACCCTCGAGGTAAAGCCACAAGGCACTAAGAATGTATGGCATCTGGTCGAAAGTGCGAGAGGGGCACTATGGACCGTGAGTAGTATGCAGTTCCATACTGTATTCTCGGACCTCGGATCTGACCAGGAACATGATTAGTGTACGCACACTTGACCTGGTCGCCCCATTGTCAAGGGGGACACCAACACCATTATAACGATACCGAACACGAAGGCCCCATTATTCGACGCCCTGGGGGAATGTCAGTGCTACCGTCCTGTTTCGTCGCTCTATTACGCTTTTTCGACAACATTCTGCTTACACATGCAAGCACAATACAGCATTTATGCAAACTTCAATAATAGGGAATCGCCAAATAGTCTTCCTCGATTCCCCTATGAAGATTTATTAATCCAAGAGGGGAAAAGAAGTGGACCTTTAGCTATTCGACAAAGGTGCTTGCGCACAAAAGCTTTTGAAAATATAGATCTTCGCCGATTTTTCGATTGCTAACAGATTGCTTGTCATGTATGCTTTGTGTCCTGAAATTTGTTCGTTGGTATTCTTCCGATTTTGTAACTTGGTCGTTTATCCTCCTTCTTCCATCAACGACTGAATGAATTGAAATCGTTAAAATGGGAAATTTTTATAGATAAATATAACTATTAGGCGAAAAATGTATTGATTTACATCACTTCTTTTTACGTCTTCGGAATTCTTGGTATTCCTAAACTTTCTATTGCTTGTGAACATATAATACCTATTTTAGCCTGCATTGACCATTCCAGAGCCGCATTCTCTTCTCCATTCTCTCATTTCCACCTTCGTATATATCTGTCCAGGGAGTCTTCCCTCCTCTCCTCTTTGGCTGCGGCTCTCGAAATCGCGTCAGCATTTAACCAGCAGTATATTAGGCGAAATATACGCGGGTATCCTCTCACGGCCCATTACTGTTACCTTTGATCATCGCATAGCTGGCGAGTGCTTAGCGCTGCGTCATCAGAGCATGAATTTCTCTCTATCTGCCGGCGATAATTTACAATCCGCGACGGCCCTCTCGCCGTCCAGCATGAACCAGCCGTCTCGTCCTCCTACCGAGTTTCACCCTCTTGCTTTCCTACATTCCCATCCAACAGCTATGTAGTACATCGCTTCGCCGGGCTGTTGACTTACCTATTCTACTGATCATCGTAGTAGTAGTAGTAGTCGGACGCCCCGTCAAAGCGACGGAGCCTTTATCCGATTGTTTAGTCTTTTTCAAACACAAACAGTCTTGATGCTTTATTACACATTATGGAATTATACATGATACTGTTTGAATCTTGAATGCACAAACTGATTGAAAGAAACATTAGTCGGCGTAAATTCTAGTGAGAGTTAATGAAAGAAAGGATTAGCAATGCAATATTTAGAGATGGAGGTTTAAGTTATCTGATTATTACTGATTATTACAAATCCTATTTTCATACAACTGTCGTTCAAGTTTGTGAAGTTAAGAGACAAATGGACCGCACTGAGTTAATTTTTTTAATCTTGCTACTGTATATTTATTCCAAATTAGTGGTGTATGATTTGTTGGAAATTTGGAATGTCGGGTATTTTCGTTGTCGATTGCCGGAGCATTTGGCCGGTATCCTTGCTGTTGTCCGAGAGAGCGGCAGCCTGTTGCATGTTGGCTGGCATCGGTTGACGTCATATCCACCACCGTAACCATCCTGCTCGTAGCACGGAGTGGGGAAGAAGAGCGAGTTAGGGGAATCGTCGGTGGTGGGGGGATGAAAAGGGAGAACATAACGCTCGGAGGGCGTGCTCGACAAAGGCGTGGTTACCGTGTCCCCACCCAACAATAAACAAGCGACTCCAACATTAATTTGTTTGTTTTACCCATGCGCCTTCTCCCTCTCTAGTCCAGGTTTCTCCAGGCGTCTTCATCCTGCAGTGGGATCGCTCCTCACCTGTCCATGCTGCTGGACCTACCTGCGAGGAGCCCGCCGTCCACTCTCTCAGGATTCCCGCAGACTTACAAGCTCACCTCCGGCTATTTTCTCAAATAAAAACTTAATAGCCCACTTACTCCCTCTGGCGCATCCATCCATCGCGTGGCATCCTTCTTTGAGGAAGCGTTTGCCCTACTTACAAGTTACTGTCAATGTTGACATTTAGTAAGATAATGTTACTCCACCGGAAGATCCCCTGTCGACATCTCCAATTATTAGTTCCATAATAAGCCTGTTGTTATAAGAGGCTAGCGAGATTGCAACCCCCTTGCGAGAGTCACCCTTTGAGCCGACGGGTGTAATGACCGAGACAATGTCGTTATCGTGTCAAGTGTCAGCAGATAGAGTGAAGCCTTGCACTTGCCGCGAGACGCGCTCCACGCGCGCGAATATGAAGCGGTACACGCGCGAATTTCAATAGGAATTCTTGGAAATTCTCTCCGGGACTAGGGCTACTGGCAAGATTTGACTTTCTCTTCCTGAGTAAACTCGCGCGCGACTCCCGCCATTCGCGAAGAATAATATTGAGACAGCAGCAATTGTGCAAAGTCAAACTCACCACGAGCGCAACAGACGTTCCGGAGAAGAGCAAATAATGTTATCGGCACGATTAACGCATACGTACCGAACCTGACAAATAATTCCCTCTACCGGGAGCGCAGAGACGTTCACCGCGTTTGTTAAGCTTGGCACGAGGCCCTCATTTTTCGCGTTTATTCAAGTGGTCGGCTACAATTTTCGCTGAATAGGTATACGACAGCTCATCTTAGCTGAGAACTTGTCGGTTTGTCTCCGGTAGCTCGCTTCAAACGAAGATAGTCGGATTTGTACACTTGTTCTTGGACATTCGATCGTACCTAATAAATCATGGCTATTCAAATGTTATACGCTTAGAGTATCTGGTGAAATGTATAAATGAGAGTGTCGATTGGTTGACGTCTAACAGTAAATAGGAAACGAAGTATGCGCGATTTGGCAAAGAGGAAATGGTGTTGTCGAAGGTCTATCGAATCCGGAGTCTTTGGGCGATAAGACTGACGGGAGTTAGCCGACTAGATAATCGGCAAACAGCGATTGCGGGAAGTAGGAAGACGATGTCGATCGCAATTTGAATAATTATCTCTGGCACCGGCATGGAATATCATCCGGGAAGGCCTGGATGCAGGTCCAGCCCAGACGTAAAACTCGCTGGAATCGATCTTAAGAGCCCTGCCCGAGTGCCAGAGGGATGCTCGGAAACGAGGAACGACTTGACCTTGGCTGGATTCACGCGTAGCTGAGCTAACGCAAAATCGAAACGCGTTACTTCCACCGCGTGGATCTCCTAAAGCTGGCTCCACATCGTGACCTGCAAATCTCCGCCTGCTCGTTTGGCAGGCAGGGCTCTCTTGGCTGCGTGTGTTGCGTTAAACTCCTCCCTGCGTAGGTACAGGTTACACGGAAAATTTCGCTGAGGCCTTCTGCCGAAAATCGGAGAGTGCGTTGTTCAAAGTATATCGGGAGCAGCCCTTAAGCGTGACTTCATGAGAGCACTTGTATCGGCAGGGGCGATGGAAGTATCGAGTGCATCGAGCTAAATAACAGGATCCATCGAGCAAAGTTTCACCAATAACCGTCATCATAGCACACGACACGCTCTACATATTTAGCTTCTTTCCTCTAAATCAAGTACCCCCGCCAACTTCATTTTACGCTTCAACTAATCCCCGCTGAACTTGACGCGAATGAAGACACTTTACAGAGGTTCGACTGCCCGAAGAGTAGGCAGATAACTTGTGTAAACTGTGGAGATTGTACACTTTGTACCACACGTGACCTTCTTCCACTGATCTGTCTCATTTAATTCAATTCATATGTAAGTAGTATACACCGTCTGGCCTTCATAGCACATAGCTGATTGTATCAAGCTCTATGATTCTTGTGTAGGTGAAATCCATTATGTATTTAATGGTGATACATCATTGAACCTACCCATTCTTAGAAATTTAATTACGTGATATATTCTCGATCATTGTTTACCTCATCTGCGTCTGTTTGTCATCAATGAAAATGAGACATGAATATTAGATTAAGTAAAATAAAAAACATGTTTATTAATTTTCATGCTTATCTGCTCTTACGAACTTAAGTGCATTCGTATAGGTGTGAAATGTTTTCCAAGACCTACTATTAGTAGTTGGTAACTCTATAGTAGTTAAGCGCATGTGTTGGAAATCTTTACCGGGAATGGCTCCAAGTGGCAAATTCAGTTTTCGCCAGCCGGTGGGCAGCTTTGTGTGAAGCAAGCTTGTGTCTTGGGAGGGTGGGAGAGAGGGTAGACGTACGCGTCGCTGACAGGGGTTGTGATGCAGCTATCTTTCCCCTGAGCCACCACCGCGGCGACGAGCATTTCGCGGGAAACAGAGAAGGAAGGAGAGAGGGAGAGGAAAAGGGAGAGAAAGAGAGGCTGCGGGTGCCCCATGAAGGAAGAGAGGGTGAGTCACCCCGTGCGCGGAGTACTCTTCCGTACATAACACCCACCGTCGACTCATGCGTGACTAGATACCGTTTTGCACAAAGGGGCCAAACGCCAATTATATTTTAATATCGAATAACGAAAATTCCGGCATCACTGCTTATCCGAGTATCCTCGAAACTTTCTCTAATTTTAATCGCCTAGAAAAATCGCTAAACGTTTAAATAACTTTACTTTTACAAACTGCTGAGTCAAGAGTTTCCCGGCAGTCAACATTCCTGCCTTTGTGATTGCAGTGCAGGAAAATTTCAGAGTTTTAGAAACAAGATATAACTGTTTGTGACTATCTTGAGACTATTTTATAGAGTGTGAATGAATGTAAGGATGGTTGGATCGTGGATCTTGGCAGGCGACGAATCGTTAACGTGCTCGAAGAAAGCGAAAGGGCTGTGAGAGAGGATGGAGAGATGGTATATCGCGTGTATCAGTTCGGAATCGCAGGGGAAAAAATTGCTCGATACCGAGCGGCGAAACGGCCGGTCCCCATCTGGCGCGAACCCATCGGCGATGCTACCCTTTTCGACAGGGGGTTGCGCGCGGCAGTCGGCGTCTGCGCGTTTACCGGCGTGCAGCACGCGCCCTCCGATGTGCCTTCCGCACGGTTGAGCATCTCCACCATTCAGAATCGATGATGTCACGAAGCGGAGCTAGCATCCCCTCCTTGACGATGTTGGATAGTTGGTGGGGGTAGCGGTGCACTCCGCCCATTGGTGCCGTGAAGGCAGCATGCCGCGACAGGCCGCGGGCTCAGCAGCACGGACCCAACGAGAGAGTCGGCAAGTCGGTGCGTGCCAGTCCGTGCGTGCGTGCTGCTTTACCTAATAATATTTCCACGGCCAGGAAACCAGCGCGTCGCCGCTGGTTGCTGCTCCGCTCTAGCTAGCCAGACTCTCTCGCTCTCTCGCCCTCGCCATCCCGTCACACTGCCTGCCGAAACACCCTCTTGTATGATCCTACGCTATCAGCGACAGCCACCACGCTGCTCGCTCGGACATCCGTCGATCGCCGATCTCCAAGCAGAGAGCATCCAACCACCGGAGGAATTACACTGCTGCAGAGCGGCACGTGTGCTGCTATCGCGCGGATCACCAGAACTACCCTTGTTCAATCAAACACGACCCTCGCAATCCCGCCGATCGTCAACGCGCACTAATCCCAATCCAAGAAACACGAGGGAGATCAATTGTCCAACATACCTTTGACCGGTACACGTGATTCGCAAGAGGGACCACTATCACCATTGGATTTCTTGACCTTTGGAAACAAGTCAGCCAGCTGTCATTCTGCTACCAGATTAATGTCGTTGCTGGCAACCAGGTAAATCGTGTGAGAAAGCAGTCAGCCAGAAGATCGTGTTTGGCGCGCGCCTTCCCGTGACTCTGACGCGCAACGGTAATCAGTGTCTGACCCGTGAGTGACTATAACTACTGACGATCTCGGACGCTCGTGAGAACTGTGCCAAGTACAAGGTGTTACACTTCGCTAGTACCCCAAGGATTCCTCGTGTTGGTTTGCACGGACGGTGACCCCACGGGGGACAGCGTCGGCCGTCGGCAGCTTTTGGTATGTACACATCTCATACGTATAATTATTTCTAAGTTGCAGCATCTATCTTGCATTGCAAATAGTCCTATTTCACTAATTCGACAGTAACTTCATGATTCAGTGACTATGCTTCGCGCGAAATCTCATTTTCGCCTGTTATCAAGCAACCTTGACCTTAGCTGATAATTAAATGTAGATAAATTAAGATCTCTAAGCTAGTTCTAAAAATAGAAAATTACATTTCCAAAAATACAGTCCTCACTTGTCGCCGTGATAGATGTTTCATTCGTTGGGAGACAGTAGTGATTTTATTTAGACTTAGTCATATCGATTACGACATTCATCGATAAAAGGATCCACGTCGTCATAAGAAAGTCTATTGGGAAAGTAACATGGTTCATGCGACGGCAGACTGCATCGAAATATATGTCAGAATTACCAAGAATTAGATTAACTATCTGTTTTCACGAAGTGGAACCCTTGAAACCGAAGCCTTTACCTCGCTTGCGCCGGAACACACGATATCTGTGCTAAACACCAAGCAACTCAAGGGAATACAGATTACATACGGGAAGCACGTAATACAGTCTAAAGCATCGTGCAACCCTCTCAGCGAACGAGCCGCTCTTACAGTATTGAATTTGATTGAACGGTGCGTTGAATCTCCTCTACTTCCATCCAAGCTTTTTCTCCCTTGATTTCTCCGTCTTTCTTCCCTCGTTTCTCTCCGTTCGATCTGTCTGACACCAGTCGAGTCACATTCTCTGTCTCTTTCGTTCTCACGTTGCAGTATTATAGCGTAATTAGGCAATAGGCTAGAGGGATTCGTCGGGCAAGAAGCCGGGCAGTGAATGAGCCCTGTAAGCGTTGAATGCACGGCGCACAAGTGTGGACACCCCGCGGTGGCATCCGACGTATGCGCGAACTCTTTGGATTGGACCCTTCGTTCTCGAGAGGGCTCGTTTTGCTCGGGGGTCCCGCTACTCTTCGGTTTCACTCCTCGAATTTCTTTGCGCCTATTTCTTTTGTAATCCTCAACCCACAACTAGTATGTAGTTGATCGTCTCGACGAGTGTGGATTATAAATTAACTTTGGATAAGTTGGTTTCGAAGAGGAATTATTGGGCGGTGATTAATCCGAAAATTTCCGAGATACTCTATTATCGTGACAAAAGAGCGTTACGTCGGCGTAATCTCCGAAAGTAAGTAGTGGTTTTCATGGTATAACGCCGAGAATTACGCTAAGGCAAATCGTATTACGGAGCGCGGAAGGCTTCCATAAGATCTATAACCGTTTAACGGCTCGTTAGCTGTATATTATTGACGCGTCGTTAAAGAGCAATGGATCGTACAAATGGTAGTTACTTATTGAAGTTAGTCACTGGATCACATTTCTTAATTTCTTACTTAAAATAACCACTGACTACTTATTACATTCCAAGTAGATATACTTGAATATTTTTTTGATGATTATACTTTCTTGAAAAAGTTGTAGAATCAGTATGATTCTAATGCGGAGAAGTGATTTGTTCTAGCAAGGGAAAATTTGAAGTCGTTGGCCCGCGCAAGCCTCGATTTCTCGCTGCTCGAGTGTAATTGTTAATGAATGTCTGGCATGTAGGCGGGGATGGGAACGCGTGGTGGGCGTAAGCAGTTAATGTTTGTGGGCTTGTTCGCGTATTACGGGCAGGATTTGGAGGGTGCCATTCGTGGCGGTGGTGTCATTAGTAGTGTTTTGCCACAAATGTAAAGCATAATGTGCCGGCAGCTCGTGGATATGGAACCTATTACGATCCGCCTTCTCCGTCGTTTCGCATTCCTACTGGTGCACTCCGAAGAACTTGCTGGCTTGTAGAATATAGTTGGCTGTAGTTGAGATTCGTTTGCTCGAATTCACACAGTATCAGAAACTTTGTCGTGTTGTGTGAGGATATGAAACTCCACAGATCCGAGTCATATTAACAATTATATCAGTGATATCCCAATCACAAACAGTTACGACCCAAACTTTGAGAGGAATGATAATAACTTGATTGAAGATTAGACTTATTAATTAGGATCGCAAAAGTTTAAATATGAAATTGTGCGAGTGATCGATATGTATAGATCGGTTGGATAGGATAGAATATCGTGGAGATGGAGTTGAGTTGGAGCGCGCTAAATCGACAGCTTGGCGTCTTGTAAACACAAGCCGGCGAGATCCCGTTTGCACTGAGTCGCACATAATCCGAGGTAATCCGCTTGGACAATATGCGAATGCGACGTACACCCGCCCATCCCCGTATCATTCTTTTCTGGTCTCCCTTGCTCCTCACACTTTTTTCTGCCTTGCTGCACTCCCCAGATATCCAGCGTTGCGCGGAACTCCCGTGAAAAAAGCAAACGAAGGGGGAAGCATTTCCCAACTGTGCTATTAATGATTTATAATGAGATTGATACATGCGCACGCCAGAAATACCTTGGCGCAGTATCACACATGACACATTTATTCGTCCAAGGGCTCCGAACTCTTGTGTGCTTTGGCTTCTTCTGTGATATTCCAGTTTCGTATAAATAAAAATTAACAGTAACAACATCTCCAAACTCATCCTGATGAGCTTCATATTTGCACCCCGTCGGTGTTCTTCCATTCACGTATTCGAAACAGGAAAGAAAGAGGGTGAGAGAATCGTGTCTTTGATAATTATCTTATTCACCATAACCAGCGCTAAATCGGCAATTCATCATGCACTCTTTACAATCGTACTTCTTTCTGAATACGCGTTCGAGCTGGTACGATTCATGTCTACCTTTTAAATGCACCACGATTCTTTCCATTGACATCGCATCGCTATCCTCTCCCTTAGCGCTGCTGACACTTCACGGCAACCTCCACTGGCGCATAATAACGATTTCAGGACTTGTCGCGGCCTAATTAGTTCACCACTCTTTCTCCCTCGATTCCCTCACCCGTGCCAATCCTCTCCATGGGATTCATAAAGTGCAATACATTCATGCATTCTTACAATACTACCTAATATGGTCGCCTTACCTCGATGACATTCTTCCACAACATCCTCTTCCTGCCTCAAGAGAGAGGAATACAGAGGAATAAGTAAAGTTCTGCTTTTCTTTTTGCCAACCGATTAAACTCTTTATTGTTGTTCGACCGGCCGTCGTTTACCGTAGAATTCTATGATGTTTTAGTCATTTGTTTCCAGTTCCTTCGAATTCCACTTTTGATGATGCAATGCCACATAGTACATTGTTCATTCGAAGAATATTAACTAAAGACTTTCGCGAATTTCACTAATCTGATGACTGGTTTTAATACAAGGCGCAAAAGTTTAGGGAAACTGTTATTTTTCATATATGCCGCATCTCCGAAACATCCACCTACTTGGCAAGGATTTCATAACGCGTGGTTTATTGAGCGAGACACCTCGGCTGTGCTGTGTGGGGATCAGCACGTTCGAGCGCTAATTATCGCACTTAGCACCACTTCCGGCCCTCCGGCTCTCCAACGATACGATTCTCTCGTCTCTTTCTCACTGGTATACCAACAACTGGGGATTGCGTGCGTGTTATGGGTGTTACACGTGCAGGCAGTTGATACCCAAGAGGAGAGCAGGAGATCTGATAATTACGACACTTGAAGCCGGCGTCGATGTCGCGCGCGTGCGGCTCGAAGCGAGATTTCGCGTGTCACGGCGTCAAAAGGAGGATTTCACGGCAATTATTGAGAAATGCAGTGTGACTCGCTGCAACCCCGTCGACCCGAACTCTCATCCCGTGCTTGTTCTCGCAAAAGAACCGTCGATTTTTCTCTTGGACAAGCGTCGCATTTCACCGTAACACCGAGAGACTGCTAATGAGGCTAATTAAAGCGAAGGAAGGGATAATGTATTACGCATCGATCGCATCAGATGCACACAAACCTTTATTGTTTGTCTCGTGATTTATTTTATTCGAGCTTCGAGGAAGAGAGAAACCACTTGACTATTCAGATATAATGAGCGTGGAAATTCTGTTATCCAGTGGAATAGGAATTCAATAGTCGGACGGGGCTGAACAACCATTTCTCTTTCTCGTATTGGTGAGTCGCGTGGAAGTAATCTTGCATTCTTGTTGAAACGGAGCTTGTTTTGCATTCAATGCCAGCCTTCTTGCACTAACGTTGTGGTAGGATAGGAATTCCTTCAAAAATAAATTCCAGTATGTCGCGCCGGGAATTAGGCAATAGCTAGCCAGTTATTATTCGATCGCCCAAGGCAATCGGGTCACACTTGCGCTCGGATATGCAAATCCCACCGATTTACACAGGTGTTGTCGGCGCAAGCAGTTTTCGGGCATGGCGCGCGTGGGAATTGGTTGAGAACGTTATGTGGATACTGATACTCGTTGTAGACAAGCAGCATTGTCATTTTGAGTAATGTAATATTTAATAAAATATTTAATAAAGCAGGAGTAATGCATAAATAACATTAAATTTGTTGTTACAGTGACCGGAAGTGTCGAAAGGCCCGAAGATTCTGCCTTCGCAGCAGCTGGGCGCTGCGGTCGCTCCATGGCCGGGCGCCACCGGCCTCCTTGCCTCTGTCACCGCTGACGACATGGCACACAAGGGTGCGTTTACTTATTTCTTCTCCTTTTCTTACAATAAACTAGTTTCCTATAATACTAAGAAAACGGCGATCTAATAATCGCTTCTTGACAAATCGCGACGATTCAAAATTTCGAACGGCAAGTCTTTTGGATCCCCTTCGATTGAAAGGAGAAGTTCACCTCGACTCGTTCTATCAATCGTGGAAGGCTATTGCGAGCCGTACGTCATTTTCCAATCCGGTATTCGATTAGAGCGAGCCATCGCGGAAACGATTGCGATAAGACCCTCAGGAGGATAGGGTCTGATGGGGAAAGGCCGCGCAAGAAGTATAAAACTTAATGTTCCCGATGCCGATGGATATGGGATGCCGATCTCTCCTATAACCGGCGTTCACCCACTCTCGCACAGTGACTCCATTGGCCTTAGAGTTCCTCCAGCCAGACGATTACGAAGAAATTGTTTTGCCCCGCGCTGGCGACTCGAATTTCATTAATACGTGATCTTCGTCGTAGTAGATAACTCACATTATTAAAGTAGACTCACATAATGACTCGATCATCCGAATTTTTATTTACGTAGGACAACAAAATTAATTATCTGTCTGATAATAAATGAAAATACTAAGAGTAGAGGAATTCGATGTTTCATATGTGTACCGTGAGAAAGTGAAATTCATAGATTTCTTGAGTGATTAGGGTGAGTTATGCCAGGGGTACGAAGCGAGTGTCGGCGATGCCACTTCGTAAAGCTGAGCCGAAACGTCCGAGAATCGAGAGGGAGACGTTCGGTTGATGGCTGAGGCGTTTAACCCCATTAGTCCTGAATGGAACTTCGTGGTGTTTGTCTCCCTCTCTCTTTGCCTAGCACTCTCCTTTCCTCCCTCCCAGTCTTGCTCTCTTTCGGTAGTTGAAGTTTCCGTCACTCTCTCCTTCGCCCTTGCGCGCGCGCACGCTTGAGTTCTCTTAACACGAGGGTCAAAAGAGGATGAGCAGACGACGTCTCAAGGCTTTCTAAAGCCGGCAGCAGCAGCGGTAGGAGCTGCTGCTACCGCTGCTGAAACTGGCTGCTCACTTCACGTATTGATTTCCATTCTCTCATTGCCTTCCAACACTCGCCCTTTTCCATCAGCTCTCCTCCTTTCTCTTTCTACTTAATATCTTTCCAGCACAGATCAAGAAAGAGAAAAAGAAGCATTGCTTGATAGCCGAAACAATCGCGCGAGTCTCTTGTCTTTAATTAAATCAAGGAAATCGACAATGTCGCGTGAAATTCGACCCACGTACATACGTGCACCTAGGAAGTCGGAATACTCGAGGTAAAAAGGTGGTCCCGGTACAATTCGTATCGGGCAAATATTTGTTGTCTGGCAAAGGTCGAAGACCTTGGATCCCTACGCACGCGTGATCATTCTTCCGCGTGTCTGGTAGTCAAATAAGTAGATAGATAAGTCACTCGTACCACCTGCTAACATTTGCTTTTCATTCTTCTTTGCAATAGAACAATGCGCTTCCTATTTTATCGAAACTAATAGACTTCTCGAAGAGAGAAATAGACTTAGGTGAGAAAAGTACTTGGAGAATTGTAGCACCTGTGGCAAGGAGCGACAAGGGTTGATCTCATATTGTCCTAAATCATCGGCGACTCTACAAGTGCGCGGGAGGCGACGAGGCCGGTGGCCGCGGCGGCCTGGGGAATTTGCAGAGTGCCGGTGCTTGGAAATCCGTGAGTTATCTGACCGAGTGCAGCTCAGTGGGGTGTGTAGCGTTAAGTTGGCGTTAGCTCATCGAATCGCCTGGATGGAAGGACGTCGCTCGCCGCCGCCGCTGCCGCCGCCGCTGCCAGTAGACGAGGGTTTTGATCGATCGTACGTACAAATCGCGTTTCCGGATTCGCCCGCCCATAACGCGCTGGCGGAGAGCAAGCCGCGCTTTTCTTGCCGTTCTAGCCCGATCCGATCAAACCCAACCGCTTGGATAAGGAAATTTCGACTGCGCATCGTCTCATTCATCCAACCTTTCCTTGCGACGGAAAGCCGCGCATCTACTAGGAATCTTTGATCCAGGAAGTTGATTATCGTATTTATGAAAAATACTCGCTTAGTCACCTTGGACGCGACAATCGAAGGTCGCTTTGATTTCTCAGCGAAGCATCAAAGTATCAGACACGCTCGACTTGGACGTAAACATTCCGGTTTGCTCATTTTCTATGGCCGTGCTGGCTTAGTCGGTTGGAAAATCTGACGCGTGACATACCGCGCCGGTGCTTGATGTATGCGAGACCGAGCATACTTTCTATCCTACGCACTAATGATATGATTTCTAAACTGAATGCAAACTACTCGGTTCCCCAATGGTATCAAGTGTACATACACGGAGAGTTCCTAACAACTATTGATATGTGGCAGCACACTTGAGCGTGGCCGGAAAAAAGGACGCATACCAGAGTATACCCGGTGCTTGTCCCGTACTTCAGGACTTTCCAACCAACTGCCGACTCTTGTAACTTTGAAATGGCAATTCCAAAACACCAGGGCAAAGCTTCACTCTCTGTTATTGTGCACGCCGCGGATATTTGTACGTTCCGTTTTCCAATAATGTAGTACTCTGCGCGGCGTCAAGCTACTCTGAAGACAGACTGATGGTTATCTTCTTTACTAGTATGTTATCATTGGATTATTACTATCATCAGTGGAACTGATCGTAAAGTATATCTGTAGTTGTTGGAGGATGATCGAGACCAGGAGAGATTGGCAATAGCTATTTCTTTCGGCTCGCAAGGAACGCTTGGGGTGGTATTCCGGAAGTTTAGGAAATCGTTCGACTTCTGTGTCATCGCTTGCAGTTGTCTGTAGGATCGACGTCTCGGCCGGGACGAATCAACCCCTTGTCTAAGTTGAGGGTCTCGCGCTCGTAGGGGATGCCAAGCGGCATTGGCGAGTAGCACTAGTAGGAGAAAGACGGACAAAATAAGAATAAGAAAGGATCGGTTGGCACGTTACACCCTCTACTCCGCCCTCTGTGTCTCTCGCTCCCGACTCGAATGAGAAAGAACTTTCGCAAAGACGACGGTGAGAAAAAGAGGAAGTCAGTAGGAGTCTGAAGCATTGATCGTTTCTGAATTCTGAATAGATGGTAACACCCCGGGCGTTCCTGCACCCTCTAGTCACCCTTACCACCTCTTCCTCCAGCTTCCCTGCCGAATATAACGCACTCGCTCGTTTCGTCTTGCACTGGAAGAGGCACGAAAGGGAAAATATGAAAACGAGAGGAGAAACAGCGTGAGAAACACCACTGGAAACGGGGTGACCGGGGGGCGGGGGGTGGAGAAACCTTTTTAAAACGCTTCTTCGTACTGGGTAAAACAGAGAGGAGTTTCCTTCTTTGATGCTCACTACCACTCCATCTTCCCTCTGGTTGCTTCTTCGTTGAGAGGCGCGCCACTTTTATTCAATTAATTCGTAACTGGCCTCCACATAAAAATAGCGACACTCCTGCCTTTTCTTCAGTTTGGTTCTGTGGATGGGGTGGCAAAGGTGGTTGAGAAATTTCACCTTCAAAGCTCGCTTTCTCTGCCCATTAAGGCTCTCACCGGGGTCTCGCCGTTTCACCCCTTTTCCTTCCTTTTCTTTCCTCCCCTGTGAGAACCATCGTCGTTATCACCAGCAAGACTGACAACCTGTTTGTGCAACGAGCAGTCCTCGCTACTTCCGTTTCATGTTCAGAGTGGAGACCCTCGCACCTTCGCGCCTCTTTAACGCAGACATCTTCGACGACAGCATTCGTTTCATCCAACACTTTTGGCACTCTCGACATTTCATTGCTTCAATGACATTTATAATTACCTTGATTTTCATCTTTCTTTCGTTTTTACTTGGTCCTTCAATATTCGGAACTCGCGCGAGCCACGTATTCAAGAAGGATGGAATCCGATGATTCTTCGTGCCAACAAATCGTTACAACGCGTCCGAAAGTTAGAATAGGGAGCGGACTTTTTCCTCGGCCAGCAGAAGGTCCGCCATCAGAAAAGATAGTCGGCCACGACTGTACGCCTTGCATCAAGTGTATTCGACTGTAAAATTCCCTCTTCAAGCAGAAGCGACTGCCTGGCACATTTCGGCGGGTGGCTTGGTCCATCCTGAAAAAGATGGGAGAGCCAGGTCCCGCTCGTTCTAGGGTGGCTCCGAGGAATTCTCTCGTAGCACACACAACACGAGAAGGAGGACCAAGGGAAAAATTCAGTGTGTATCCTGCACACGTACGAAATCGCTCGATAGATAGATAGCAGCCTTAATACCAACGCTCCTGCTCGCCGCCTGCGGACTCACACCGAAAAATCCTAAGAACCAAGTACAGAAGGAACGTGCCTTCTTACACGCCGCTCACTTTTTCTTTCGATCGACTCTATTCGAAAAAAGTCTCTGTCGCCTATTTGTTCGCTTATTTGACATATCGATACATATCGATTATCCCGTCGATCATAAAATACTTACAAATCATCACTTTCTCTTAACAATACGAGTATCTTCAACTTAACCTCGCAATATTCTTCAGTATTTATTTACTCACTCGCCGAAAAGAGAAATGAAAGTAGCAGAGCATTAACGCGGAAGCTCATTAATACAGTGGTGGAAGAAAAGAATAGCTGGGCCAACGATCCTCCACTGTCGTTGTCACGATGTGAAGCTATTGCGATGGGAATTTCATGAATTCTCCTGGACCGTCGCGAATAATGTCCCGATCGTTCCACTGATTTAATGCAGGGAAGCTGGACTGCAAGAGGCCGGAAAGCGAAGTACAATTGGGCATTCCCTTTAACGTTGGCTCTTGACCGAATTTGTGAATCCCTTCCGCTACCCTAGCTTATACTGCTTTCTTATCTTCTTCCTCTATCTATAAATAACACGAGACACCAACGCTTCTCTTTGTATCCCACAGAAATCATATTATTAATACACTTTTCATGTTCTTAAAATAATCGCTTATATTCATACAATACGTATTTATAATATAAGAATATAAAAATACAATACTGGCACGTGTACCATTGGAAAGTCTGGCAGTCTTGTTTTCCCATAGCAGACGAAGGAGTGTAAGGAAAGAAATATTAATACTCAGGCAAGTTTTCTTGCTGCACTCTTAATTTTCCGTGACACTCCTGTCTGGCAACATTAGTCGCAAGGCAGTGCCGGATAGTGCAATGCGAGCGTCCTTGGACAAAGTAACCGGGTTACAATGTGTTTTTCGCATCCAGCAGATTTCGTTCGCCCTGCTCTTGCGTTGCGAGCAGTCATTTTCTTGATACACCAGTCATCATTCTGCCAGCTTACGTAACACACGCGCCTTGCTCTAAGGAATGACGCTTACATACGTATGTGCGAAGTGCTGCGCACGTGTTAAACAGCGGAGGGGTTGGTGGATGTGTAGGTGACGACGGCATGTCGACGGACAAAAAGCGTGACGTAAACCGCGCCCTTAGATTGACGCCGAGAGAGTATGGGAGAGAGGGTGGTGGAGTTAGGAAAATAGAGACGGCGTGAAAAGCTACCGCCGCGACGACACCGACGACGGCGTCGCCGATGCTTTTGTCCAAGCGCTGGGATACGCGAGCTCGAAAGCGACGCTACGGCATTAATCGACCAAGCGACTTCCCGAAGAATTTTGCGCATAATAAACACACCTTCCGCTTGCGTCCATCTTGTCGTGGCCTAATAACCCTCTAACAGAAGAAACATGATTCGACATGGCTCGCATGCTCAGCAAAGAAGTAATAACTGATCCCTTATATGACCTTTTCTAATAAGACTGCTTTCATCAAGAAAAAACTGGGGACAGAAAAAAAAGCGTGGATTCTACTACTAAGTAAATATTTTGACAATTGGCCCGATCGGGGGCAATACTCTTCGTGCAACCGTGGGTAGATCGGCAAATGTGGACCTAATTTTCCCCTAAACGTTTCCGGAGATTACATCGGTCGTTTGCTCTCTTTTTCTCTCTCTTTCCCGCTCTTTGTCGTACCCTTCGACCATGTTCCTTCAGCGGAGACTCTAGTAAGCTTCCCGATTTCCGAAAAACGAAAACCCCCTTGGCTAGTCGATGAGGGTTTCGACGTACACGACATGATTTTCCCTCCATTCCCATACCTGTGTGATTCTCATTGAAATCATTTGAAAATCATCGCACACTTTCGTCCTATTCAATAATGACTTCTCCATTTGCTTGTCTTCGAAATCATTTACCTCCCGACGAGTATAATTAGTGCAAGCTTAAAAGCGATTTTCTCCTTTTATAGACAGTGCTAAGAGCATCGGAACTCGTTCACACTGAACTACACTCCTCTACTGCAGACGAAACGGTGAAGTGCAATTTCTCCCGCTCGCTTATTTTCCCAGGGAAAATAGTGCAGCGTCGGGGTGTAAAATGAGGGAAAATGCGTGCAGATCGTTAGCAAAGGAGCGCGCGAGCGCGAGTTAACAACGCGATAATGACGTCGTTTGATGGACTAGTAGGAGAGAATTTCATTTGGTTTTTTGAAAAGGATCACTTGTGTTTGCGCGTACCTGCACCTTCCAGACTATGCGGCGTTTACCTACTTGCTTGTTCACTTGGATCCACTCCTAGTTTTGTTTTTTTACTCTTTTCTCCTCTCACTCTCTCTCTTACTCTCTTTCTGTTGCTTTTACTCTCCTCCTCCCTCCTCTCTCTCTCTCTCTCTCTCTCTTTATGTATATCCTCCAGTTTCGTCCTGCTCGTCCTTTTTGCCCGGCCGGTTGCCGAGCGCGCTTGTTTCTCTCGCGTTCCGTTTCTCGTTTTCAAATACACGTACCGCAGGCAGTGAAGCAGCGGTGAAAAACTTTTTTTGTGAAAAGGACTCTTGAGAGGTTCTCCTCTTCATGTTCTAACGTCCCGAGGCCCTACCACTCGCAGAATAATAACGATTCCACCCGCGCACCTGCTCTCACCCGGGGCCCTCTTCAACTTCCTGACGGCCCCACCAATTTTGTCGAATGCAGTCTGACCCACATTCTCATTTTCATAACACCGCCAAATAAGCCGCTTTCTACCTCGTTCAATCCTCTCAGCTTCGCTACCCTTCCACACTAACACCTTGCCAACTAAAGAGATTTCGGCCCTTCCTTCGCCCACCTTACTTTCTAGGACCAATCTAGTTCTCCTGAGAACAGTCCATTACTTGAAACACCGCTATGGGAAATACCAATAACATATACCGTGTAATTCTTAATTGCTCTACCACAAGATTGCTAAGATAAGATGAAATGGTATTTGAAACTACATAGCCCGTTCCTAGATTGGATGTCTGATCACCGATTGGACCCGTGGCATTCCCACAGCTGATCATTCCGATACGTGGACTAATTATGTCAAAAGCCTCATGGGGACAAGAGAACTCCCATGGGAACAAGCAGGGCGCGACCACAATACCAGACGATGTCATTGTGCACCTTGTACGATTGTGCTTGTACGCTTCTGTTAAAGGGGCCCTTTCCGCGCCTTATTTCCTCGTGGTAGAGATCGACCCTTACGTCCCACCGGTACCAGCCGGACCCTTCTTACATTTTTCGTAATAACCAGCGAAAAAGGGGGCCCTCCCGTTGCCTCAACTAGACGCGTGCAAGCATCTCCCTCGTCTGTCGATCGCGATTAAGTCTCTGTCTTTTTTCCAAATTCCAGCAAGCAGACAGCACGGATTACGCGCCCGAACACATGTCCTCGTCAGTATTGTTGTCCGATATTTCTGCTTTTTTCCGACAAAACATCCCCAGCTGGTATTCGCATGTACTGTGTACTGAGATCCCCTACAAGCGGTGTAGAAATCGGTTCATTAACTCGTTTTCAATGTGAAATGAGGGAAAAATTTCGAGTTGGATTTCCAGACAGTCTAAATTATCATCCTCTATTAGAATGTCAAGTCGCATTATCCAGGGTTGAAGATATCAAGGATCTCTATCGGGATTCCTCGAGAGATAGGTGAAAGTTTTCAATATATATGTCTAGTGGAGCGATGTTCTGCGGGACATTGAGATTCAAGGTTGTAAAGAGAGCTGAGAAACGTTCCCATCCTTTCGCTCTCTAGGATTATCAGCGCTTTCTCAGCAATCCTCGGTAGATGCCAAGATAACGAAGGTTCTTGGAGGTAGTGGACTGCCGTGCGCGGCCGCGCGTGTATGGGTATCGTGTGGAGGCTGTGGACGGGCCTTTTCCACGTAGTGCACCCAGAGAAGCGGCTCTGACAGATCCGTTGGCGTGGAATAACGCGTTTACGAGCTCTTTGTCCGGTCCGCTTTGGGCCACGGCCGCCTTGTGTTGAAGCTGCTCCCGTTCTCGTTGCCGTCGCCGGCATTGCTGCTGCTGCCGCCGCCGCCGCCGCCGCCGATCCTGATCTATTCCCTGGTCTTCCAGCTCGACGGCACAGGTTCGCCTCCAGGTAATTGGATAATTCGACCCGGAAGAGGAGATCCCACTCCCGGGAGCCTCCTGCTTCATCCACCGACGGGATAATCCGCCAAAGCGTACAGAACCTCTACCGACCTCGATCACTTCTCAACATGTATGTAACTGTAACTGCATGTCTGAGCCAATAAAGACGCCTGACACTTTCTAAATAAACTTGGTGTCGCTTAGAATTTCAAACATCCTAAATACAAATCGGCACATGTAGTAAAGGGTGAATAATGGATGTCGCTGCTTGGCATTATGTATAGAAGAGTCAAAGTTCCCTTGACCCGGAGTACGATTCAAGCAGCTGGCGAGCAGTCGATCTTCCCCTGTTCCGATAGAAATAGGTGATCGAGGATGAATCGAGTTGTCAATGTACGGCCATTAATAACGCTAATAACTGTCGGGAGCACACGTATTCGAGAGAAGGTCGAGTCGTTCATATGGCAAAAAAGGAGAAAAGAGGGAAAAGGCGGACAACGCTGTTGAAGAGGAGCTACGCCGCGGGTCAAAGCATGCGGCAGATTGGCTACAAACAGCGACACAACAAATACTCGAGTCTTCATTGTACTCGAGTCGGAAGGACGGTCGTGTCGTTCGATGCTCGACGCGCGGACTAGGGGTGGAAACTAGAAGGAGAGAGATGGAGACAGTGAGAGAGTGGTACTCTCTGCTCGAGGGATCCTCATTTTGAAAACATGTCCGCAACAATGAGGCTATTATGACGATCGTCACTGTCGTTATTCATGCTAACTTCTGGCTCCTTCCTCCTCCGCGGCATTTCTACTCTCACGCGAGCACTCTCTATTCGGTTCTCGGTCCATACCTGCCGGTCAGTTCAGTATGTTGCTGACCGACCGACCCTCGTCATGTCTTCTTCAGTGTGTCTCAATATAGACGTGCCTCGACAGAAGAGACCGCGCCAGAGGGAAGAGAGACTCTTTTCGTCGAGCGATTTCACCGGTAAAATAGACGGTGTCCCCGATATACACACGAGATTCTGCATTGTCGGCAAATCCTAGGATGAAGTGGAAGTGGCTAGTTCTATGAGTTACACCCCGCCGCTGCCGAAAAAAGGCACCCTTCAACACGCCAATTTCACAAATTACCACGGAAGTCTATGTGGTACGGCTGACCCGTTGGTCTTCCGTCTATTCAAGTGTATACTCAATGGATGATCGGTTCATCGAAGAGGGTTAAAATAAATCTAAATCCTTTGCTGTTCATATTTTTATTATTTCATACATTTATAACTTTGTATATGTTGGTAGTATTTCGTAGATGCGTCTTATCAAAGTGATGACTTAGTTTGCAATGAGATTGACCCGAAAGTAAACCAGATAGTTAGATGTCCTCTTTATCCTCTCGAGCGATTATCCTCGGTGGTGCAGAAACGTTCGTCACGAGGTAGGCACTCGAGGTCAAGTGGGCATCCCTTGACTCCTCCCTCTTTGAAGTTGAGGAGCCTGAAATGGCTCCGGGGGGTGTCTCGTTCATTCATTCTCCGGAAGCACTTCTGTACAGAAGAAGATTGAGACACCAACAACCTCGGCTACATAGTCAATGCCAACCGTAATCGACTGTGTAGCAGTTTGTCGTCGCACTTTGGAAAGCACTGTATCCATCCTTACAAGTTCCCGCCACGCTTGTTCTGCATCCATCCCACCTCGAGAACTTTGCTAGCGTAGTTGCTCTCTCGATACAATGACGCCCAAATCACTCCGGACAATAGACATTCTACTACAATCTCTCCGTGATAATGCACTCCCGCTTCGACTTACATCTCGGAATTTACAACTTCAAGAGGACAGGAATACCAGAGAGATAATTGGGGTATTGACGAAATCACTGGCTTAATTCCTTTGGAACTTGATGTATTTTGTCTCATATTTTAAAAGTACGAACGATGACACTGGCTTTCCGAATATACATATACTCTTTCGAGTCTTTGACCGAAAGAAGGTGACTAACGCGTTCGGACCTTAAAGGATTGCAAAAACATGAAAAGCAATGTGTTATCAGTGCGAGAAGAGGGAGGTCGCGCGAATCTAACACATACAGAGTCGCCTTACGCTCGGGTCATGAGTGATAATTGATTGCGTTATGATGGTAACGCGAGGACCACCCTGGCGCGGCAAAATAAGACGAGAAAGTGGGAAGAAAAGGAGGCGCACCGCCGGGGTAGAGAAGATCGGAAGGAGCATAAGCGATGTGAAGAGAGTACAGGCGAGGCAAGGAAGACGAGAGGAGGAAGAAGTCGAGCGGATGATGAATGTGCCGTCTCAGCCGTCGCGTCAGCGAGGCTCTGTTGCTCGTTTGTAAACGAGCCTCCCTTTTTTCCATCGGCCTACGTACAGCCTGTCGCCGCTCTGCTGTCGGAAATCCTGCACTACCTTACTGCCGAAGCGGCAGGAGCGAAGATTCCCCTCCCGCTCATCTCCTTTATCTATTCAACCATTCATCTTTAATAATCGTATCTGCGATAGCCCGCATCCTTCGCGATCCATTGTCCTCTTGCTCAATCGCCAGCGCACAATCAATATTTTTCCGGGATAATCGCCGTTAAACCTGGCGATTTTTAAAACCGAATGAAGACGCTTCGTTGACTATCAATACATAGATTGTCGTTCAAGAAGGCAATAAAGGTAACAAAGCATCCAACCAACCAACACCATCGCGCGCGCGCGCGCGCGCTTCTAAGTACCAGTGAAGGAGAGAGAATTGAAAGGGCAAATTGTCGCCCTTCATCTGCCTCTCCTTAACGAGCGATAATAACACACGCAAATAACTCGTAGCCTATGCACTGTTGGAATCAGCACGTTGCGTGTCCATTGTGAACATGAACAGGGGGAAATATAGTTTTCGCCTACGAAGGCTTGACTGAGTATGCGTGGTTGCGAAGGGGTACACCTTGAAGCCAGTGAAATAGGGAGCTCTCTGAGCCTTCTGCCTCTCTGTATATGTGTTTGTGAGTATTAGCTGGGTGGTGAAGGGGTGCGCTCGAGTGGCCATTCTGCGACAACGTGTTTTGATATTGTAACGTTTGTATTAAATATCAGTCGGGAGGGTGCCACCGTGTCTAGCTTGAAAGCCTGTCGTTTATTAGGACTTCATTAGCCAGACGGATCTCCCTTGCCTCGCCCTACTCCCTTATTGGCTTACGATTAACCGCCTTACCTATCCTCTACCTTTCATCACTCTTCTAATATACCATGCAATTCTCTCTTTACCTAATAATGAATTATATATTTCAAGCGCTATATTTTCCTATTTTCGACACAAATTTCTATTGATAATATAGAATTTTATGATTTCATGGGTTATAATTTATATGGCAGCTTCTTAGAAACTGGCGTTTCTAGCGGATTACAGATATGCATTGAAATCTCTTTTGCCCCATTCGATGGCAGTATTTCGAGACACAGGAGAAATCGTTCGCGATTCGCGGACGCGCGCGAGGCCCATTTTCGAAAGTCAATCGACTGTGAGCCCCCTTTTCGTCGATCGCGCGCGCTCGTAAATCTCCCTTATAACCCTCCGGGTGCCAGCCGACGCGTCGAATTAGCCCCGTCGGGAAATTTTGTGAGGCGACTTCGACAAAGTGCGCCCCCCCCCCCCCCCCCCCCATCCCACCGCCCCTTTTCGCTCGTCTCCCTTCCAATCGAATAAAAACCTGCCGGTGTAGTCATCGCTCGGTAACGGATCATTATTTCTTCAGGTAAAAGAGCGTCTTCGATAGGGTGTTTGATGTCTGTTAGCAATACCGTTGTGGAAAGAATACAATTTGAAAGATTTATTTCCGAAATTCGAATTGAGAGAACTAGGCAGGTTTGATTTAATTACGACAAGCATGAAATCGTTGGAGTCTTGAAAACGACTTTTCCTAGTAGGTCGTCGTCGTCGCCTTTACCGCCTCGGTTTTCCCGACGGATGTGCATCTCGCCGCCCCGTCACCTTCGCCTTTTCTTCGGCTGGTGACTATAGATCGTCACTCAGTGGTTTCCACCCCCGAAAAATTCGGGCGTGGCAGAGTCCTCTCCCTGGCAAAGTATCTCAGCCGGTTTCTCTCTCGTTCGTTTTCAGCGCGGGATATAAAAGATTTCTCTCTCGGGCTCGCTCTCGTACTCTGCGAAGACGAAGAACCCACCACAAGAGCGGCACACGGCGGCGCTAACTTTGGAGCGCGGCGAATGTGTGAGCTCGCCCAAGCGACTTGTCACTGGCACAATGACTGCGAGATTATCTACGATGGGATTCGCTAACGTTATAAGGCCCGCAGCCAGCTTCCCGCTCGAAGAGGTGTACATCCATCTCTTTTTCTCCGACGCATTCCCAGCGACTCTTCTCACCCCCGGCACCCCCGGCACCCTCGGAAAAACGGCGAAATCCTCGAAGAAAAGAGGTGCTCTTCCCTCTTGGCCCCCATCGCCGGGCATTCCCAAGGAGGGTGAAAAAAAATACATGATCTATGGCAGCAGTCCTCCGGCTATTGTTCGGTGAAATGCGAAGAAATCTTTGGGGGCGGAGACTTGTTTAAATTTTTCACACCGCCACGACCCGCTAATTCGAAGAATGAACTTGGACTCCCTCGAAAAGACATTTCTCAAGCGGTGGATTGACCGAATAGTTTCATGGATGTTTTAATAATTGGTACGATGTATGTGTTCTCAGGCCACAGTGGAGTGAACCAACTGGGGGGTGTCTTCGTCGGCGGTAGACCGCTGCCAGACTCGACGAGGCAGAAGATCGTCGAGCTGGCGCATTCTGGTGCACGGCCATGTGACATCTCGAGGATCCTGCAGGTCAGCAACGGCTGTGTCTCCAAGATCCTTGGCAGGTTGGTTGAAATATTACTTGCACTCTTTAATTATCCCGGACACACTTCATCTTTTTGTTCTTACAAATTTTTCTTTGCATAAATCTGAGATAAAAAGTAGAAAGATAACTGCAAAGGATAAGCATGCAAAAGCACGTGATTTATACTACGAGAATGTTAGCTATGCTTGCAATGTCCCCCAACCGACTCTCGCAATTCGCATTCTTAATCAGACCCCTGTAAAAATGGACTTCATTTATGTGCGATCCGGACATCATATTTATCCTTTGCCATTTTTCATTTTCAAAAATCTTGCACATCACCGTGGGGATCAGTAGTGATGGGAGGGTGGGTGAAGTCAGAGAGGACGAGGAATAAAGATATATCTACAGTATTGTACCGCAAATTCTTATTGTTGCAGGTACTATGAAACCGGGTCAATAAGGCCCAGGGCCATAGGGGGGAGTAAACCACGAGTGGCTACCGCTGAGGTTGTCAGCAAGATTTCCCTCTACAAGAGCGAGTGTCCCTCGATCTTTGCATGGGAAATCAGGGACCGTTTGCTTCAAGAGGGTGTCTGTACCAACGACAACATCCCCAGTGTGAGTACTTATCTTCAATTTACTTCATCGAACGTAATTCGAATGTACGTCGAGTATTTGAGTTCTTCGTGGCAGAGAAGTCTGGCGGACGCACGAGAATCCGTGATAATCACAGCGATAATATAAAGCATCCCGCAAAACACGCGTAATGGAGTCGTCTTTCGGAGGGTGCTCGGTACAAGGACACGGGCGTATTGTCAACGCGGCTTTATCTACTCGCACAAAACAGAATCGCATTTACATAGATTGCACGAGCCCGAATGGTGAGAGGGATGAAAGTCAGTTATCCATGAGATGGCGATGGGGACGCTTGTACGAGCTCGAAAAGCGAATTCGTGAGCAAGCAAGTAGATGCAATTAGAATCGACTGTGATAATCTTATTCGAAATAATGCAACTTTTTCTTTCTTCAAATCATGAATGACACAAAATTATTTTCTTGCTCCAGTTTCATAATAATTACTGTGGCGATTGGCAAAGGGGTATAGTTCATGTTAGGTTCCAGCAGTCGGACGAATGAATGGAGAGAGAAAGAAAATGTCGCGTTTTCGCAGTGTTTGAAGAAAATGTTCTCGAGGGGGAACTCGTACAACTTGAAGAAGGTCGCACTCACAAAAGAATCAATTAAGAAATTGCTGGAGAGAGTAACGCACGGATCAAAAGAAACATTTCTGACGGTTCTCTCACTCTTTCTCCCCCCCCCCCCTCTCTCTCTCTCTCTCTCTCTCGTACACACGCACACGCACACGCACACACCTTTTTCTGCTGGATCTCTCGAAGTCTTGCACTCCACCCACTAATACGTTGGGAGTTCACGACAGGGGGTAGCCCTCTCATGGTGGTACCGCGTTGCCATGGATATTTGCATGCGTCCAATAAACGGTGGCTAAGGGGCTCTCGAGTCGCTCAGGGTAAAAAGCGAAAGAGGGTCGCTAAATTCTCTTCTCCTCTCCCGCATCTCACCATACCGCCCTTCTTCTAGACCCTGCTCTCCTTTTTTCCTCTTGCCTTCTTCCTTCGTGATACCTCGCTCGCACCTCCGTAATGGCTTCGGAGTAGACGCGTCACTCTTCTGCACAGAGGCCTCGCAAGCAAAACCGGGGGTGGAGGGCCAACGTTAGCATCTGACATTCTTATCGACGTGAGCAGGACTGTCAAAAGTTCAGTGTACCCGAACACGAGGAATTGACGTGGTTCTCCCTCCAATAAATACAGATCTTTCGTATACCGCACCTGCTATGATACATTTAAGGGTTTATTCATTCTCGTAATGCGTTATAATACGCCGATTAACGCAAACAATTATGGCAAGTGATGGCGATGTAAATCGTGAGCCCCGAAGGGTAGCTAATGCCAGGGACGATTGTGGAATTAAACGTTTTAACAAATTAGACGCAACCCCGGATGTAGCCGGGGAGCCCCGAGGGCACCTGGGGATCAAAGCGAGTCGAGGCCGCGTAATCCCAACCGCGTTTGAGCATCCTGCCAGTGCTTCTGAACTTGTTGTGGCTGAGATTAACGTTTCTTTAATGGCCCGTGTAATATTCCATTACGTACAGTTCGCCCGAAAATTATTGCGTCGACGTCAGGTCGGCATGCGGTTCGAGGAGCAAAAGGAAAGTCGTGAGAGTGCGAGAGAAAGGATATCCTTCGTAACGGTACTCCTAATTCCCCCGATATTTTCCCTCGCTCTACGCCAATTATTCACTCTCACTTCCCTCACCCACATTCTCTTTCTCTTTCTCACTCTCATACTCTTTCGCCTAATTCGCAATACGTCACCGTCTCACAACTGAGTGTAATCTTCCACGAGGGAAGGAATAGGTGCCGGGCGTGTAATCGTCCAATTGCTACCGTGAAATTCATCACAGTTCGATGCGTGCGAAATATCCTCGCTGTCTCCGTCGCATCCTCCTTCTCGTTCTCTGTCAGACCGACGAGTGAAATAACTCGCAAACGAGATTGATTCAAAAACGTTTCCCGAACGAACGCGTTCCACCTTCATTCGTCTACCTAGAGATATACCTGTCTGTCTGTCTCGGCTGTCGTGAATGAAGGAAAGTAGACAATGCGAGAGAGTAAGAGAAGAGAAAGAGCGCAGCTTAAGAAAGAGAAGGAAGAAGGAAGGACACGACTGGAACGAAGGAACGTATTCCAAGCGGGTCCCGGTGATTGGGGGAAATTTCATTATTCTCAGACATTACCCCCGTTATTGTAATGCCATCAAATTGGATACGCTTCGTACACCCCGTGAAACGGGCGGAATATCCTTGAATATCCTCCTGCTCCTCCTACTTGCCCTTTCTTCGCTCCACCAAGGATATCAAGCTAACGTCGTTTTCTTGATATCGAAAAGGCAGCGCCACTACCTTTTCATCTAGGATACTTTTTCAACAGACACTTCTAACGACAAATTTCGATAAGATTGGTACAAAGCGGAATTTTTCCCAAAATTTATTTCACATACATTGCATACATGGTATAACTAGAATTACGACGTAGACGGACATAGACTAGTGAAAATTCTGGGCAAGCATGCGTGAAATGACTCTTTCTCTTTGAGGGATGTGGCACCTAACCGATCGAATTGAGACAATTGGTTGACATACCAAAAATACCCGCAGGACGTAGAGGTAGATTCGAAATGTCCTGCGGAGTCTCCGCTATCCGTTTCGCTGTGGAATACCGGCCGACCCCCGCCGGATTTGAATCTGGCACCCGGCGTTGCGGACGCGTTATTGGTTTACTCGCACCACTGGTTCCGGAATACTGACAGTGGCTCTCACTCCCTAACCCCACTTGCAACGACATTCTCATGACAAATCCATAGTACAGTACTCTCATATCGAAAATAAATCCCGATTTTAATTTCTTTACTATACTCATTGAAACTCAATATCAAACTGAGAGACAAACTCGTCAGATTCTACCAAATTTTTAACGTATCTTTCGCATTTATCCTAACTAATGATTTCACGAAGCTCTCGCTCTGGCTTAACCATATAATCGGAGGTGGGCGGCAGGGCATGCTCGGTGAATTGCAATTCCGACAGGTAAACACGTTAATTGGCATGGCAAACATGCCGAGCGATCTCAACGAAATCAAGCAGATTTAATCCAAGGAGAACCACTGGTAAACGAGATTACATTCGTGGAGCTGTCCCGCTCGTCTGCGGCCAGCCGTCCCGTCGGGGTTAGCGGGAGGAGGCGGTAGCGGCAACGGTCGGCGCTGATGTCTCATCCCCATTGACCACTTCGAAATCTCTCCTATACAAGATACATCGTATTCTCTCAATAGCATCGTCCAAAAATTGGAATTCCTCTCTGCGTTCACCTCGAAACATCGCATTACCACACGCGCATACTAGCAACATCGACAAACCACAGTTGGCTAGCAAGCGTTTTCCTGCCGAAAGTTGTTCCCATTGGAATCCCGGTGTTTCAGTTTCACGCTGACCTTCGTAGCCAGCATTTATCACTGTGGAAATCCGCGGCAGACTAGGAAGAGCGAGCGCCTCTGCCGAACGAGATTACATTTGTCGAGGTGGCGGCTTAGCCAGGACCGCGTTGCTCTTGCTCCCTGTTCTACGTTGCCGTTTCGGAAGTCGAGCCGGAGCTTGGCTCGAACGCGGTCCACCGCACACACAGGGGTGAACCAGCGGTTGAATGTCAAAGCCGCACCAGTACGCTTCCTTCTCTCTCTCTCTCTCTCTCTCTCTCTCTCTCTCTCTCTCTCTTATACGAGCTCTCTGACCATCGTGATATCTGCCACAGAGCAATCGTTCGTTCTCACTCGCCCATCCACTCTCCTGTTCCCGCAGCCAGTGCTCTCCGGCGCTCCATTTCGTTCGGCCGATTTAGGGGTGGAAAATCACGGGTACCACGAGAGGGGCTTGGCTGGCCGACGGGGGAGGCACAACTTGCCGCGGTGGCCAAACGCGCGTCCCTGTAATTAATAGCCTCCCTCTGCCGAGCGACAATCCAGTAGACGAGTTTACGCGGTGTTTCCGTGTGCACGGACATGCCGGCCGATTGTTCATGCTATGCTAGTAGCCTTCTCCCTGTAATCCCCCTCCGAAATCACGCCTTCGTTCCTGCTTACTGTTCGGCCACGATTAGACTATTTGTCGGCGGGTACACGTACGATGAATAAAAGCAGGGGCAGCATAGAAAAGTAATTTCGTAAGTCGAGGTTCGCAATGTAGGTGATTTCGATTGACAGAAATTGCGACGAGTCAGAGGGACGAGGATGCAATACTTATAGTTGGGTGCAAAGGTATCGGCAGTGCTCGTCTATCACTCCTGCGGCGCGAAAGGCATCGTTCAGGCATGGACGCGGTAAGTAACCGCAACAATGCCAACAGGGAAAGGGAAAGGGAAAGGGAAAGGGAATGGGAATGGGAATGGGAAGGAACGGGAAAGGATCTTGGAGGTGGAAGAGCCAAAGTAATGGATGGCTGCTGGAACCCGAGGCGAGTGAATTGTTGGCCCCTGTACGTCCGCCTTGGAGACACCCTCGCCTTGCTCTGGCCGCGTAAATCAATGCACCCCTTCGTCCTCTCGCGCGAGCTACCAACCCCTCCTCCCTTCTGCTATCACGAGCAACCCTTCTGCCATCCTCTTCCCTTGCCTTTTCCTTGGACTTTACGTCCTCTCAGAGAGCACTGGCTAAGACGCCCGTGGCAGCCGTACCAGCCGTACCAGCCGTAGCAGCCCTCTTCTCCGCCAGTTCCATGGAGAGGGTGAGAGTTAGGGGGTGTCGGAGACGTCCGGCTACTGCATTATGTATTTCGCACCGGGCCACCACTAACTTCTACCCTCCTTCGGCCCCGCTCCATGCCGAGTGCCACCTTCCTCTTTCCTTCCTTTTCTACCAACCACCCACCCACTCACTCCTCTTTTCCGTTCGTTCCTTCGTCTCTCCTGTCCTCTTTACTATCGCACCCTTTCCCTTCGCCTTCGCCGAACGCTCGCCGCCAACTTTTTCACCAGCTTTTTTCCGCTTCTGCAGGGTCATTTTTAATCATCCGACTGTTGGCGCCAGACGATGGCCCTCGGTAATTAATTTTCGACGCTCGTAAGCTTTGTGTTGCGAAGAGTCCAACGCTCCTGGGGACTCCGTTTCTTAATATGAAGAGAGATTTTGCGGTTAATAAGGAAGAAATATTTATCGTCCGGTTTCTGCTTTGGAAGTCCTATTTGCAGCGCGTGTAGATCTTCGCCTGGAGTAGAGCCTTGCTTGTTTAATGGTTATTATTATTGGTTGGATAGGAATTGGAAAAGGGCTCGCAGTCGCTCATTGACGAGAGATCGAGCGATGTTATTTACGCAAGATGGCAGGTCCTCGTCCTCGGGCACAGCTGATGGGGGGTGGGGCAGGGGGAGGGGGGGGGGGATACCTCTGTCGAGGCAGTTAATGTCATTTTAACCGCTGACTGCTCTCGCAACCTTACACCAAGCTCTTCGTCGCCGTTCAAGTTCAACCACCGTGTACCGGCTGTCCCGTCCAATCAGGAACGATCAACTGTCGTCCGTCAATACATGAGCATGTGTCGTCCCGTAAGTGAGTCTCATACGCGAACTATGTACGTACCGATACGGACGATATAGCCGAAGGATATCAACTTACAGGTTCGCCGATTGTCTTCAACATTTTCCTCCGCTCACTATCGGGCCCCTCGATCTTCCTGTCAGGTTTTTTCGAAACTGGTCCTCACCTCCCTTCCTCGTTCCGTCTCTCCTTCTTTTTCTTCTCCTCCACGCCGATCCTGAATACCGGCTTGCTCCAACCGAGCACTGCATTCCTTCAGCGGGTTTTTTGATGTTCCTTTACGCTATCTTTTTAACCCGCTTCAAGTGGTGCAGCCAAGTGTTATACCAATCGGCGAAACCTCCTTGGCTCATTCGTTATCGTTCGATTTGCAACCATTTCGGAGTACAGTAGACACATAGGCATAAAAATAATGTACACCAATGTGGGACCTTCGGATCGACATTTTTCTCCCTAAATTAATGATTTCATGTTCTACACTCGTAATATATCCCGTGCGATGACCGGGCGATATCTTATCCGGGAGAATCAGGCACGTGCTGTGATGGTGAGGGACGACGGGGTGTTCCGCACTCTCGGCGAGTATCGCCAATCCGCAGAAGGCTGGAGCAAAGAGAAACTAGGAGATTACCGACGGCCCGTTCTCCATGGTGCAGAAGGCAATAACGGGTGCCGCGTGGCATCCTCGCCACCCCCCTATTACTCGAAGGGGCCCCTTGCCGTTGCTAAATACCGCACCCCTTCCTAGGCAACCACCATCGCCGCCACCACCCCTTCCTCGCCTTTCAGGCAGCCCTTATCGCCACCGAAAACTACCCTCGCTCGTTCCAGATTAAAAGCTGTGATTATACGTAGCATCAGGCTTCCGACCTTCCCCGTCGCTCCTCCCGCAAAACTTTCCCTGGGCCGAACGAAGATGGAGATTGGCCGATTTGACGGATTGAAAGAAGAGCGAACGAGAGCGTGGCATCTTCTTTCCGTCTAAGGGCAGCAAGCCGGCCCGACGCATCACCGCTCTCTATCCACTTGTGTACAATTTGGCATCGCCCTTTCGCTCTTACCGTTGCTTTTCTCTCCGTTTAAATTGCGAATGCCTCGCGTTCCTCGACTTCTATTTAAATGTAATTTGTATCCTCCTCCCGCGACAATTCCTCCCGCTCACTCTCCTACCCCTCGTTCTGCAGGTGGGCACCGCCCACCCTGCCTTTCTCTTGCTTTCTACTATCAGTCTAGGCTTTCTATATCTAGTAAAGCTTTTAAATTCTATTCCCTCTTTCCGAGAACCCATTCTCCTCCATTTAATTAATACCTGGTCGAGTAATAACTAAAAGAATTTCCATTGTATTTCCTATCAATGACGAACATTGGAAAAATTCAATTTCATCCTTTATTTATGTCCCACGCATATTTGGAATTTGGATTTCCTGGTATTCAAGTCCAGCAAATTCTACCGCGCCGGTGTAGAACGAGCCAAGTTTCTTGGTGTGCCGGGTGATAAATCAAACTAGTCATGATAACGTGTAGAATAATGGTTAGCGAGATAACGGTATACCCGCAAGGATTCTCCAGGATGTGTCGAATTTATTCGAGGACTTTTGCTGCTCGTTCATTCCAACATGATTCTATGTCGAGTCAGGTCTGCCATTGGAATCCCGCTAATAAAATCGTTGACGATCGATGAAGTAGTGAATTGCCGCGCGCGCCCGAACATAGTTTTACGATTCCAGGCGTGTCGGTTAACTACATTGTCGCAACAGAGGAATAATATTAACAGAAACAGAAATAGAACCTTGCATCGTTCTTTTCGCCGAACAGCATCCCTTTTGAATTGACGCATTCACTAACGAAATTAGTTGTTTAACTTTCCTAATGAGATTCTATCTTCTACCATTCGGAAAATGCAACGCGTGTAATTTTACGAGACCTTTGGCGACACTGTGAAAGCCTGGAATGTCAGAGAGTAACATTCGAAGTTATCAGATCGAGTTAACCAAGGTTCAACCGGGCGCGCGCGCACTCCCGCTCTTTGCATTTGCAGCCGCGTATAATAGAGCTGTCGGAAATGCAATTGCACCACACGCGCTCCGCGTTTTTTTCCTTTGATACGATCCTGCCAGGATTTCCCACGCCGTATGGGGTGCTTCTATACAACGTCGCTGCTGCATAGGGTGCAGGATTTATACTCTGAATCGCCGTGGCGGCGCGTGCCTCAACGACGACGCCGACGCCGCCACCACCACCGACGTCGGTTTGCTCCACTTTCTGGCGCAACGCGAATTCGTCACGAACCTAATTGCGAATAATCGCCGAGAAATATCGTGTTTCGCGCAGAACGGTTCTCATGAAAGGAGACCAGACTACTCGCTCTATTTTTATCTGTAACAGTATACATACATTTAACATGCAAGGCTTAGAACAATAACATGAAATATAAAAATGGTTTGAACTGCAGAGTGTAACAGATAGCTGGAAATCAGTTTTTATCAACGGGGTTTTCCATATTTTCCAAGCTTCCCGATATTTTCAGGGGCTGAAATTTGATGGAGAATGTTTTCTTGCATCAAGGAAGAAGTGATGTATATTCCAGAGCCCTAGCTCAAAATTCATTTATTTGCAAATTTTGTAAGACCCTTCAAAAATGTTTTCAAAAAACATTTCAAAAAGGCCTTTCAACAAAAAATCGATTTTTCGAAGGTTCTCGGACTGTGGCGAACGCTTGATAAATCGATTGTTTGTGTATCAAAACGAATAGAAAACATAAAACCAGTGGTTGAAATGCCGGAATTGTACCGAAAATACATGGAAAACCGATCCTGAATAATTAATTTAGCCTATATATTACTTGCCCCTAAAGTCGCAGTGTATAATTCAGTTGGCGTACGTTTGAAGGACACCTGTGAGATACCGTTTAAAGTATAATGTATCCCAAGTATCGTATTAATTCAACGTGATTTAAAGAGTAAATATTGAATGGCGCGTTATACAGCTATTATTCAGCAATAACACGCAAGTCAATACGGGGTTCGCGTAACCTGTGATTTAGATGCCTGCACGAGCCTTTATCGCTCTCTTCGCTCCCTATCGCTGGGCGCACCAGAGGGGTAGCTTAATGACAGGTTATGACATTTTGCTTACATTGCCTGTGTGCCTGTGCCTGTGTGCTCTTCACTCCTCGATTCTATACAGGATGCGGTAGCACGTGTCACGTATCATCGCACCCTCATCGCTCCCGTTTTGAATCCCAAATGCGCGAAATGTGAGCGATAAGCATGAAGAGGAAAAAGCTTTTGAAAAATGTCGTGTTACTGTAGCCTTTTGACATTAAAGAGCCTACAAGCTTACAAAACAACTGACAGCCTGGACCGAAGAACGTTAATTACTGCGGGCCGATGTCTGCGCTAATAATAGAAATGATTTATCCCCCGACAGACATAATACGGGAGAGAATAAGGAGAAGCGTGGAGTATGACTTTCTTCATGAAGTGATCTGACCGTGGCAACGATCAGGGGGAGTAGTAGCAGAACTCGGGATGTTTCAGGATGTTTTGACGATAATAAAGCCGCATTGTGCATAGCTCGTTCGGGCCCTCGGGATAACGGAAGTGAACTGAATGGCGAGGAAAAGAGAGCGAGTGGCACCCTTCGTTTCTTCCGCTCTTCTCGCCTAGCACCCTCGCGTCTCCGCATGCATCGTGAGGGAATGCGTGACGATAGGGTGCGGAGGGGTCGAGAGAGAGAGAGAGGAAGAGAGGCCAGGAAATACGCGACTACCGAGGATAAGCACTCGTAAAAATTACACTACCATAGAAGCACGTGCGCCGTCGCACTTGAAAATGATATACACGCTCTCAGTGAGATGTTCGTCCCGAGATGATATTCTGACGAGTATATCCGACGTCCGCCTACCCCCTTTTCAAAAACGCTCGTTCTACGATTTCTTCGCGATTCGTCAGACTCGAGAATACACCTTATTCCCAGCACGGACTACATTCTATGAGTTCTGTCAGTTGACATTTGTCGCGGGCAACCACTGTTACGTACCATTTCGAATATTAGTCGGGTTTCACTGTGAAATACTTTACAGGCATTAGTCGCGCTTCGTTTGGTACCGCGTTGCTAGATGCTGCTCTTTTCCCGACGCAGCGTTGGGAAAAGGACATGTACGTTCTCTTTTATACATCGCAACGTCAAGAGGAGACAAAGGGCTTTGAATTTACAAAGCGAAAAATGTAGCTTGGATGTAGGACGGTTTTTGGGATGTTCCTCATTGACATTTCCTTGGTACCTCTGATGAAGTGCAAAGCTATTGTCTCTGACATAATTCCTCTATTCCTTTTTACCGATTGTAATAAGCCTTCGTGGAGCAGTCTCGGTCTACGGACATTATTTTGTATTCATCGAGGGCTTTGTTCGAAAGTCTCTCTGTTATCGCGCTGGCATAATCGTCGGGCTTGTTATCCCCCTGGTTGTAAAAGGACTCTACCGCTCGCAGGAGGTTTTCGAAGGCGTCACGTGAGCGCAATATTATGACGTCTCTATCCGGCGACCAGCACCCTCTTCAAGGATCGTCCACCCCTCGCTCTCTCTCTCTCTCTCTTCACGCTTCATGCTAATTTCATCGATCCAGTAGCTTCTTCCTTCGCCCCGCCGAGTTTTAAGCTCCTGCCGCGTGTCCTTTGTGCAAGCCGTGCGCGGACCCACCGATAATATCCCTGCTTCCTTTTGTGTCTGTCGCGCGGCACATTAAGTGCTGCCACGCAAAAATCGAGCCACCTTACTTTCACTCCCGTCGCGATCTTCCAATAAAACGCACCGTCCTTTTATGAGTCCCGTTCGTTTTGTAATTACCGACGCATAAGGGGTTCCACATTGCCCAGGAACTTGGACTATTCAAGAGGGAATAGCTTGCATTCGCGTCATACATCATAGTTGACGTAGGACGAAAAATGTGTCTCGTAAGTTTGACATAGTGGGAGAACGAGAACGTTTTCGGTGTCACGACAATACGCCAGGAGCCATTGTGGCATCGATTTCTAGTGCGCGCGACAATTGTCACAATAATGACGAGACTGGCACTCTTAGGACTCGCATTGCCGCCGGGGAAATCAAGGAGTGATATTTGCGGCCTACGTCAATCAAAAAAGGGTCAAACAGCCGCGGAGACACACTCGATGTCACACGGTGGGTCCGACCGGATTGTCGTTGAGCCGGCGTGCTGGCTTTGTCGCGAAGAGCCTTCTCTTTCCACAAAGAACTTCCTATTGTCGTTACGCTTTGACGTCGAGTGACTTTGGCAAAGGGTCTCCCAACAACCAGTGGCGTTTTCCACTGCTTAGATTCTTTCCGACTCGTAGTGCTTCTAAAATATCGGTCCACTTGCGTATTACCGACAATGCCAACGAACTCTTATCCAGTGGTATTAGGATTAGGGTATTTTTTGGTAGCCAATAATATTGGAGGGACATTGGCGTGTCTCGAGTGTCAGGGGATACCAAGGTAGAGTAGAGAGTGTGTCAGTGACGTCTCTCTCTCGTGTCTGCAGTATGTCCCTGATAGTCCGTGGGTTCCTGGTCGCACTGGGGGATGACACCTCCCCACAGTTGGGTCCGAGATGTCAGCCCGTCTCAACGCCGTGGTACCCTGACACCGGCTCTAACTAACCTCGGGGGCGAACCAAAACCTCTCTCTCTCTCTCTCTCTCACACACACACACACACACACACACACTCTCCCTCGACCAATCCCACGGTGTATCTTCACTCGGCAAAATTTTATCTCGCGGATGAAATTTTATTAATGAAAGCGAGCGTGGAATTCAGCCCGGTTTAACATTCGCATTCGGCAATTTATCACGGCCCGTCCTCCAAGTATCGTCAGCAGATATTGGACGCTAAAGAATGAATGGCGGAACTATCGAAGTCAGGAGAACGTGCCGCCTTAGTTTCGCGGGAATTCTTTTACGAGTTCTTTCACGATTTATGCGCACTGCAAGTGACAGAAGCGGTAGAACTAGCTCTCCGAAAGCAGAGATAAATAAAATAATCGCGACTAAGCCAAGTTGCCCTATTCTCCAAGCGATAGTTAAAAAATACGGCAAAAATAACTGCGACCACACCCAACATATACTCGGGTTAAATTCGAGGCGTATTTGCGATAGGAAATTCAAATTGATAACATGGAAGGCTGACAAGCGGAGTAGTAGTCGAAAAGTTGAGCGAAGGGAGGAAGATATGATATATATGTATTTGCATAGGATGTGAAGCAGCACATCGGCGGCGGCAGCCGAGATCGGAAGATCGCAACGTGCGCGTAACACGTCGTACGTGTTTCCGTAGAATCGCAAGTACCGCAAACGCGCGAGTGCGTACTTAGGTTACGTCCAAAGTCCCCTTGGAGTGACGCGAGACGGATATAATTGAAGGCGGAGGTAATTAACTCCCTCGTGGAGTACACACCGGCAGCCGCTCACCGCATCGTTTTAATTACCGCTCTCATCGCATTTCATCGGGCAGAAGCGCACGCGCGCGCGCGCGCCCATGCTCCCTTTTTCTCTCTCTCTCTCTCTGGCTGTCTCTACCTTACGTTATTCCTCCCCGGAATACTGTGTACTCTGTGCCTCTTCCTCTTACCTCGGCCTCCATCTCCATCCCCCTGTGCCCCGTGTTTATAATAAATCCGATGCCAGAGAGAGTGCCTCTTGAGCCACTCTGCAATCTCCTAAAGGCGTCCCTGGAAACTTCGCCACACGAGTAAACGCGATTGGAAACAAGCGAGACTCCTTTTACCTACTGTCTACCTACACAACCATCCACCTACCAACCAATCTATCTCCCTTTTTCTTCCTTCGCCCAGAGTATATTCTCCGTTCCTCTCTACTGTACTCTAGTGATTTCCCTCCCTGGGAATGCCGGCACAGCCACGCCAGCTAATTCAAACAGCAAATGAATTGATGATTCCGTGCGAATCGTTCACGCTTTAACCCTTCGTTCGCCCATGCTATTAGTTATTTAAGCAGTGTCAACTCATTGCCGATTCATTTCCTCTCGCATCCTCAGGTGGCGAACATCGGCCGACGTGCCAGTTTAACTTCCATTCCGGCTAATTATCTTGAGAGTGCAATTTATATTATTGCTAAGAATTTCAACGTGATTACCTTAGAGATGTGGGGATTCGAAGTGGTATAAGGCAAGCATTAATTCCAAGTATCGATGGTTGATGTTGCAGGTATCATCGATCAATAGGGTGCTAAGGAACTTGGCCGCACAAAAAGAGCAACGGCAACAGCAACAACAACAACAACAAGGAGTAGGTGGTGTCGGAGTAGGTGTGGGTGCTGGGAGCCCTGCCGAAAGTGTTTATGACAAATTAAGGCTACTCAATGGACAAACCACTGGATGGCCAAGACCGAATCCATGGTAAGTTAAAATCAATGACATCTCAATTTCGATTATCGATTCCCCAATAATATTATTCTTTGAATTAGGTATCCCTCGGGTGCCGGTAGCCCATTCCCACCTTTACAACCGAGTCTCAGCCCGAGTCATTGTACGGCTCTACCACCGGACCCAGCGGACATCTTGCACGCCAAAAAGGGTAAGTTCTATGAATTTATGTATGCGACCTCCTGAACAGGAAGTGAGTTACACAGAAGGGGGGATTACAGAGCTAAACGCATATATATAAACTGGATAGCAAAACCGTCGGGAACTAGTAGTCGGTATCAGTAATATGTTAGACTGCAGGAACAGTAACAGACTTCTACTACTAGTAAATCAGAAACCATGAGATTCTCAATTGAGTACGCTCTCGAGGTTTAACAACGAATAATTTTATCGATTTACCACTGTTGTAATAACAAAAGCGCCTCTGTTAGTGGCGTATTTAATGATTTAAAAATGGGAACACATCCTTGTTGACTCAAGTGGAATATTGCTGTAGAAAATGTATCTGTCGAATACAAACTGAAAGAGACGAGGGAGATTACCAGCGGTTATAGCGAGTATGAACAAGGTACAGATTTGCTTTATTTATTTAATTAAACTCGAAAAGGTTTTTCCAAAATTTTGCACGGCAGACAGGAAGGGCTAACACTCACTGCTGGTGGCTAGAACGCGTTTGCATGTGGCAAAAGCGGTGAGCTTCGCCGAGCAGGGAAGGCCTGCGGCAGAGAGGCGCGTTTTAATTAATTAATCGGCAGGCTAAAACGATACTAATATCAATGTAATTCCGCCGGTGGGTCCAGCGGTACGCCGCATACGTGTGCAACGCTTTTCCGGTAATAATTGTAACGTTTCAGCGGGTTCCGCAGGGGTGAGAGAAGGACGGAGGTGGGCAAGCGATGGGAACAGAGAGAGAGGGAGAGAGAGTGGTGAGTTGGCTGGAGGAGGATAGGGAATGGAAATGTTGTTGCAGTCGACCGACGAGAACACTCGCGAGCCTGCACCTCCACCGACAGCGTATATTATCCCTTCTGCCCCGTTTGGTCCTCTCCCACAGCCTCTCTTTCATCGCGTGGCCCTGCGCGCGTTCCCTTTGACGGCACATCAAACGCGCGATTTCTTTTGCCAGGGCGTTTTCCTGGCACGCTAGCGTCGGGGGTGCTGCCAGCAGCGAAAAACAGCCCCTTGTGTTTTTTTTCCTACTTACCCCACCGAGTGTTAGGATGACGTTCGCTCGCGCCCCCGCTCTTCCTCAAGGATTCGCCTGTCTATCGCTCGCTCGCCTCCTCTACTATGTACCTTCAATACCTTCTTGAGCCATCGACTTGCAGGAATAATCTCGAATCTAAAACTAAAATGGAATTCCTGCCATTTTCGATATAATATTGATCTGACCTTTGTACCGGATCCAACTGATGAATATGAATTACTGTGAATACTAAGTTACACCGATCAGACGATTATGCATATTACATGAGCGTATGTTTCTCGAAATTGGAGGTGGGACGAGATATCGAAAGCGGAATGGATGTACCGAATCCCCAATTGGAAGAGGGTTATTAGATGAGAGCATGAGTGCTAGACAGAATATTAGTTTGTATTCGAATGGGGTAGAACCGAGGGGTACAATCAAATATGGTAACTGTTGCGAGCGTTCAACCACACGCGGGCCCCGGGGGCCGGATTATCCTTGCATTGCTGCAGGCTTGCCGCCGTTTATAGGATAACCCGTGTCGGGAGGGTTGTTTCCCTACCCTTCTCTCAGTTTGCCCTCTTTCACCGTTCTATCCTTCTCCCGCTAACCCTCGCCTTTCCCCGTTGCTTTCGCTCAAGTATTTTCGGCTCTGCCGATCGAGCGAATCGGAACCGAGAACGCCTAAGGCCAATCATCAGCCGCAATTGCAACCCTCGTTCGAAAACGCGTCGGAAGAAGATTACGACGCAATCATCATACCACTTTTTCGACCAACCATTCTATCTTTCGGCGAACGACTTCTCTACATATTGCCAGACATTTCTATTATCATTCGTGATTTCTCTTCTGATTTATCCGAAGGACGGAAATTCTTGTTCGTCGGAGGGCAAGGAAAATTCGCATTTATTTGGCGGTGACAAATTGCACGGGGGGTAAAAGCGCCAGGCACTCTCGTCAATGTAAACTCGTCACATCACCGTCGTCGTCGTTAGTCTCGGCGTCGTCGGTAGCGTTGGGGTGTCTGGTGAGACTGATCCACAATGCATCCCCCGGCTGCATTGTGCGTCGGCTTGCGCGAGACGAGACGCAGCGGCATGCAGAAGAATTCCATGAGAGGGTGGCTAGGAGCGAAAAGGTAGGAGGAGGGCGGAAGGGCGAGGGGGAGTTGGAAAGGGAGAGAGGCAAAAGAAAGGAGGAGTGGGGAGTGGAGCCGAGCCGAGCCGAGCCGAGGACAACGCCAAGAGAGCGGAGAAGAAAGAATGCGAGAAAGAGGTGAACATTGGCGGGACGGTAGAAGGAGAGCCCGATGAAAGGGACGCACAAGAGAGGCCAAGAAACAAGAGAGACAAGAGTGCAGCGCGGCTTCGTGCTGATCGGAACGAAAGGGGTTCAGGTCGTGGACTATTGTTTTTTCGCCTCCCAGGCCCCGTGCTGGCGCTAGCACACCAACAGCGAGAGCGGCGCGCGGAGGAGAGAGAGAAAAAAAGGAGGGCGCGCGCGCGGATCCTGAATGCCTTCCTAGGATTTCAATATCGCTGACATGTCGCCGATGCTCTCCCGCTCTCTTTCATCCCCGACAGGAAAAACCGATTTCGCGGATTGACGGCACATCGATGCAGAAAACCCCTAAGCGCCCCACCTTCACCACCTACATGCTTCTACCATACTTTAATCATGTCGAGCCACCGATACGATGAGTATCTCGAAGCTTCTATTATTAATTCGGTGCTCCGGAAATTTTGGAAACAGGAGCTTTTATATAGATTAGTTTATGCAACGCTAGCTTTCCTGGCTTGTGTTTTGTAGTCTCGTTGGTATACTTAATTTTTTTGAGCAGAGCGTAGGAAGGATTATTCCGGCGGTGGAGTTGACGTCTCGAGCATATCAGGCGTGTCCCCCGCGATTTGCTGCTTTCAGTACTTTCGTACTTCCCGTTGGAGAGAGGCGTATGCGCAACACTCTGAGTTCGTACTCGTTGATCTCTGGCTGAGATGCAGAGGAAAAACAATATAATGGCCGGCTGGTGCACTCCCTGTTACGGGAGCCCGGATCCACTGAAGGTATTATCGTCGACCTCTCTATCTGCTCCACCTGATCTCCCTACACTGCTTTTTTCCCTCCTTACTCTTTTCGACTGCATCCTTCTCTTGCTCGCGCAGAATCCAGCATAGCCACGGGAGAGCTCAGCCTCGTTTATCCCAGGCTCTCTCGGCATTCCTGCTTCTTTACGGACTCTCAGTCACAGTAGGTACATTCCGTCGCAACGATGCGAAATCTTTTATCATCGGGGCAAGAACAATGCTGCCTCTGCTGTTGTTTTGATCGTCGCAGTTATTATTGTCGTCGTCATCTACACCATCCACCAGCGCGAGCGACGAGCTCACGCGGCTCATCGTCCTCTTCCCTATCGTTTTCGTTGTTCGCGGACGGCCTCGAAGCACCGTCAACGTGAATCCTCATAGAAATACACGATCCGCATATTAATGGCTCCTCGATACCTTTTGTAACCCTTGCCCTCTCTATCTCCCTCGCTTCATCCCTAGCAGCCCTGCGCTATTTCCCAAGCGGTGGTAAGGGAGGAGGACTTTTTTTTAACCAGAGGAAAGCCGCCGGCTTTTATTGTCGACGCGAACAAACGTGGCTGGATGTGCGCGAAATATAAAAATAACCACCAGCCGGCGAGAGTAGCGCGTGCGCCCAGCTTACATTCGTCGTCTACCGAAAGCAGCGCGCTTATCGTCGCCTTTTGTCTCCGCTCGTGGCATTTTGTCTCGAATGATAATCCGCTTCGCTGATAATCCAAGCGAACTACCAACAGAGCTCGCTAGAGGCTCGAACAAGTGCGCTGGAGAATACTCGTTCGCTCCTTTTCGTAGCAAGGCGACTTCAACTTGCCATTCTCGCACACCAAAACTCATACCGCCGTCGTATCATCGCATACACCCGTTTTCGCAAACGTGACATACAGACCGTACACTGCACCCCAATGGATATCTGCATGCGCCACGTACTCGGTGCACCTTTCCACCAGCGACCAACTTCGAACTCGATGCCAACAGAATATCTGTAGCAAACATGCCGGTTGCGTGCTGTTATATCCGATGCATGACATCTCATTCTATTCCAGACAGCAAGTTCCTACAACTGCCAAGGTTTACCTACTCCCTCGAAACTTGCTACATTCCAATAAAAATTGCACAGCAAAATATATACTACTGCCATAGCAATCGAGAATCCCGATAAAACTTAAGATCTGTGTACCATGGAGAGTTGGAGGTTCGAGGCTACAAGCGTAGAAGTATGGCAGGGTGGCTCTCTATGTGATACGTCGTGGGCGACACGACGTATAAAGAGGAATATTTACGAGGAGGTTCGCCTTCGTCGTGCACGGTTCTCCACGGCTGACTTCGCAGTGCAGTACCACCTTGGTGCACTACATCCGAGAGAGAAACTCTATGCTCTATGCATTGGATTTGCAGGTCAGTGGGTTGTCGCGTCGAGTCATTCAAGCCGGTGTCAACAGTGCCGCTCGATTTATCGTGTTCGTCAATCTTAGAAGGCCTGACCTCCCGCCAAGGCTCGGGTTACCATCCACAGTGTAACGTCTTGCTCTCGCCCACCCCCACTGACGGCCGCTATCCTGCAATAGTGCGGCGCTCTCCTTTGTCTTCCGTTTTACTTCCACCGCGCCCGACGATCGCCCCGTTGACGCCGATGAATATCTGCACTGCCGAGCGCAAGAGAAAAACCCGCGTTAGCCGCGGTTCCCGTCGCCCGATATAACGGCCAGACCAACCCCCGACCCGCTCTCCCCTTCTCGCTCCACTCTCCTCTCTCTCCTCTCTCTCCTCTCTCTCCTCTCTCTCCTCTCTTCTACTCTCTGCCGGCCGCCAGTCGGCTACACGCGACGCGACCCACCACTGTAATTGAATACTTTCCAAGCCAGGCCATTTCTTCGGGCCTGCCGCATTAAGTGGATTTGCACGAAATAGCAAACACAATGCACCCATGGTAACTTTGCGGCCTGCGCGCGAACGACCACGCCACTCTACCTCCCTTTCGTTCTTCACTTATGTTCTCTGTCGTTGGTTACTTCGAACTCGACGCACTGTCAAAATCCTCCCTTGAAACACCACGTGCCGCTACTTATGACGCACTTCTCTTATTCTCTTTCGTTACTTTTATATTCTCTCTTTTTGCCGCACCTACAACTCATCCATGTAAAACGCCTCGCTGAACTAGCGTCTGGATTTACTTGGCACTCGGTATAGATTCCTTGGTTGATTTAATTAGTTTTCTATGAATGCGCGTGGCAAAACAGAATGCGAGCTATCGAGGAAAATGGATTCTTGAGCTTTTGCGGTGAATTATATATGTATGAAAGCTCCGTGGTCGTCCGCAAAGAAACAACTATCGTATCATATAGCGTTCCGCCATTTTATGAGTAGCGGTGAGAAACGGCTTGCGTATGTGTAGTACGTCTCCTCTTTTTCACTCGCTTTTATATAATCCATAATCATTTTATTTCTACAAAAATGACATCATTCTGCCACATTCAAAAATGAACACGCAAAGAGTTCATATGATACTAGTACGGCGGTCGGAATAATTGTATCGACGTACAACCCCTGATTCCCAACGCAAGAACGCGTGCGTTTGACAGCGGGATAGTTGCAAATATTTTCCCGCGGCTTGACTTGACACTGCAAAGCTCACCCCTTGCCGCCGGGTGATGAAGGGTGGTGTGTCATGGGTTAACAGTATTTCAGGATAGACTTTGCCGGCGATGATATAGCATTTTACAGATTCGTAATTACTGCAAACCTGCGAGTTATTATTATTCAAAAAAATTAACTACTAATTATAACGAGTATGAGATCAGTATATAATTCAGTATATAATTTTGACTGACTACTTGCTCGAGATGTTCCATTGAGGCAATGCTCTATGAAGAGTATCTCGTGAGGAGGGAACAGAGTACCTCAGAATGGCAGAGGTCTCTTTTCTTACCCAATGCTTCTCATATGGGCGAACAGTCTTACCGTTAAGGGTTGAAAGAGGATAGAGAAAGATGGTAGGGGCTGAATTGGAAGTCAAGATAGTCAAGGAGAGAGAGGGAGAGAGAGAGAGAGAGAGAGAGAGAGAGAGAGAGAGAGAAAAGGCCAACATGCAGAAGGTGGAAGGTATGAGGGGTACGCGGATAGGGTTGACTGATCTGCCTCGTAACGCCAATCGATATACACCACAGGAGCAGTAGAGCTTCGTGTCACCCCTAGGCAGAGTGGAGTGACGCTCTTTTAGGCAACGTTCACACGACTGCATACCCACTCTTTCGTGGCTCAGCCTTGCTCCAACAAGCGGGGGTGAATCTCACGTGACTTGCGTGTGAATAGTCTACTGAGAGTACGTGTTGCCCGCTGTTAAGGAAGGAGGAGCGCGCGAAATTCATTCGGCAAAAGGCATGCTCCCATAACTTCCGTGTCTCGAAGTGTGGGCGGGCTTTCCACCGACTGAAGGAGCAGCAAGGTTTAAGGGGAATATCGTTGGTAAACCTCATGGGATTTCTCCTCTTCTGCAAATTTAGGACCACCTACCAGTGGTTTCCACTGCGCATTCATAAGAAGCTTTCGTTAGAAGAAGAAATTGTTTTATTATTTAAAAAAGAAAATTAATTATTAATCTGTTCGGTGGCTGAGATCCCAATGGGCTAGATGAAAAGAAACCCTTGATCCAATAAACGATCGATAGTGCAAAGAATCGAAAGGTCTTCCCCATTGGACTCGACGATCGATGGTCAAATTGATTGCGCAAGCCGATGAGACATAAGTATGCAGATCAATCACACATAGCCATGTTACACAACGTTGCGCAAGCGGAATGTGATGCTCATTGTACTGCTACCGTCGGCGTTGAGTGAATTATGGACCTCGTGCCGGTAGAATTTTATATGATTCCACGTCAGTCGACCTCATAATCCTGGTACACTTTCTGAACTGCATTCTTTTCTAGTCGAACTCACACCTACACTCTTTAGACACTAATTCACTCAGACATATAACTAGTTTTGCGAAAACTTTTCCTCTAATTTTATTAAGTACCGCTCTTCATACTCTGGATTAAAAGAGTTGACAGGACTCAAAAACACAAGAAACTGGAACGCGACCAGAATAAAAGAAATCGATAAGCCAGCATGAAGCCGTCGAATCCCTCGTCAGGAGACAAGAGGGGGTCTCTTCTTCATTGATATTATAGTCAGCTCCAACTCCTACAACCCTCTCTGTTCCTCTCGCGTTCCCTTCTACTTCATATTAATTCGGCGATATTAATCAAGCAACGAGTTCTCGCGTACAAAAGGCTGCCGATGTTAGTTCAGGAACGTAGGACCTCATTGTTTTGATACCCTCTGGCTCAAAATCGACATGCCCTGTGACGCAATGTGTGCCCCCGACGCATATTGCACTCACACATCGTATTCTACGATACTGAAAACTGCAAGGAACACATACATATGTACATGCGAGCGGAAGGATCACAAAGGCAAGGCTTTTTGACTGGGAGCACGAGCAAGAGCCAAAGCAGGTGCCGGCTACGAAAGAGTTCGACATGCCAGTCGACGGGGGATCCGCAATCACTGTCGTTCCTACGATGCGCGCCTGCATGCTATACGTGGGAGCTACCTATTCTGCCTTTCTCTGTTCTTCATTGTTGTCTTCCCTTGCCGACTGTCGCCACGTGGGGTCCAGGAGCGAACCTGTCCCAACCCCAGGATCACAACTTCTCTCGCCGTCAATATCAGAAAGCGATCACCTTTCACTTCGATCTACACACTCCCTTCCTAAACATCGATTGCTCTAAGAGGTCTCCCAAAAGTGGCATATGAAATTTAATCTCCCACTTTTGTACTCTCGTACCATTGACTCTGTGTGCTCTAACACACCAGTCTTAGACTTCATTTCGACTTTCTACAACGAGGAAAAATCAAACAATCCATGCGGATATATAAACAGTTATTAAAGATGATGCGAATAATTGAAATCTTCGCCATATTTAAATTTCTGCAGAGTGCGAGAGTCACACGGGAGTGCGGAAAAGCAAGTTCATTCATACGAATTCGCCTCGGCGTGTGACCGCTTAGGTATTTCTTTATTTGCTGCTTGGAGGGACACGTGGAGTCCTGTGGTATCGCGACGAAAAGGATGCTGGCTTGGCCGCGTTCCCACAGGCACTACGGGGGCCTCCCGCTATTTTCTTAATCTCGGCCCCCACGCCGACGAAACAAACGATCGAGGACGGAGACAGCGGGATGTCGGCAGTGCTACCACCGTCAAGGAACGTACCCCTTGTTTTTTAGTAGACAGCTCATAACCATAGAGCTTACGGGAACAGGAACAACCCCCTGTAAGCAGTCTGGATCATTCGGTTCTTCAATTGACTTTACACCGGTCCTTTTAGTCGGATCTAGCTTTGATCGCGTCTTCTTAATTCTTCAAAATATGTACAGTAGTTTTGTTTGTCGACACCTTGAGGAAAATTGAAGCAGACGGAGTTCTTGAACTTGATTACAATGGGTGCGCTGCTAGATGTTCCCGCGCAGTGGAGGAAGTACGCGTCCATGAATACGACGGTTTCGAGTTATTGTTTCCCGATCGCGATTGGATTATCTGATCTGCCGAGGAAGTTGACCGACCAACTGCACTGCCGCAACAGTCTTTGTTATCGAGGGTGTTATAATGACTTAATTATAATACCCTCGAATCGTATAGAGTTACACATCGTACACTCAAGATACATGTTGAGTATTCGCAAGGGAATCGCAATATATTCGGTAAAGTATGGAAATAGCGGTGCAAACCCTTGAAAATATATTCTTGAAAAAATGTCGATTCAAATCGTATTACAACGGATTATTTTTTATACTCTGCTGCTACCATCACCCCGTCATCTGCGAATGTCTGATATCGATCGTGAATATATTTAATTCACCGTCCAAAAATAATTGAATTATACCTGACGAAATACAATGGATGATTCAAGAACAGTCAGGAAAGATGGGTGTGCTGTAGAAATAGACACCGAAGAGTGGTAGATACAGGTGACTTCCGGAAAAATGAATATCGCGTGAGAAGAGTGAGCCGGGTGCTTGGTTCAAATGCAGGCGTCCCTACCACAGAAGTGGAAAGTCTGGATAGCAATGTTTAAGCATGGCTGGAAAGCCGGAAAACTTTGTTTTCCTCCAGAAATCTGTCCCATTCCAGTCTACCTTCTCCATTCTCAATTCGCACTCTCTCCGCCTATTTCGTTATCACAGAGTGCTCCTTGTTTCACTTCTGCTGGTCGCCAGTTTAAACGCGCGCGCGGAAAGCAAACATTCTTTGAAAACCAGTTGCCTTTGAGTTCGCCAGTCAGCGAAGAAACTCACTTAGAGTTCACAACTATTATCCGCAAACTCTCCTTAAAGCACTGTGCGGCCTCTTCAGGGAGAAGCCGGATCGTTGGACTGCAATCGTCGCTGACTGCTTGACCGGATTAATTATCCACTCTAAAATTTAGTTGCGGTAAGGCTCCTTCCACGTCTTCTTCAGGCTCCTTACTTACTTGAGCAGATCTTTGTTCCAACTCACCATTCTGCTTTCTTCATAATTCGAGCAAGTTTGGATGGCAAAGGAGAATTGACGAGTTCAGTTGTTATTACTTGAGAATTAATAGAGGTTTCATTTCTTGTATAAAAGAACAACTATGCCGACCATGATGGCGTGGGAGTATGGCGAGGGAAAGCTGTACGCGATTTCCAGGGGGGTGAACATTTTAGTAGGCTGGAACGTGGCTGTAGAATTTCGGGAGAATCTCGTTGGGGGATTGGCTGTGTCGGAGTGAACTTATGAAACGACCAGCCCTGCCAGAGTCGAGCGAGATATTAAATTTCTGGAATTTTGCGGTTAGGCGCGTCTACATGCCAACGGGTCTCCCCAACCAATACACGCTCATGTCCAGAGTTGCGTCCACGTGCCGTGGCTATGAAAATCTTACTCTGATTTCTCTTATTACCTTCCCGGTACTTATTCGCTTCGCTTAAATGAGCAAATGGACATGCCTGCTTTTACAAAAGCCGGCAATCCCATTCCCCAGTGTTAAAGCACCCGGTTGACTGCTTTCACAAAATTATACTCCACTTTATTTATTGGTAAAGTAAAATAAAATGAGTTTCCTTCAAAGAACAAATAAAACAGGATAGTACATTAAAACATCAACAAATTCCATGATTCAGCTTTATTGTTACTCTTGATCTTAAACTATTGTGAGTAAACTCGATTAATCTATACAACATTTACAATTAGAATTTGCAGAACGCAACCGTGCGCGCGTCCTGGTCGTCATGATGGTATCAGGAATAGAGGGGGATTATTGGATTGTCAGGATGTATCGGGAGTCGGTAGCCGGCACCTGATAGTTGGACGTGTAAGTAGTGTAGGACGAGCTGACGGGTGCTCCAGGCAGTGGTACTACTTCAGCAGGGCTGTCGTACTGATATTGAACCTGGGCAGCAGCGACCGGTTGAATTTCGAGTTTCTGGGGCTTCGATTCGAGCGGTGCTACTGAGACGGATGGCGCTGCCACTGGTGCTACAGAGAGTTGGAGTCGGGCTGGCAGAACCTGGAGTTTCTCGAGCGGTGCATAGGCGTAGATCGGTCCACGAAGAGGTTCCACATTCTCAGCACGGATCTTGGCGAAGTACTTCATAGCTTCAACGTCCTGGCGGCTGATATAGCGGACACGTTGGAGACGACCGTCTGGAAGGGCGACGTAGTATTCGCCGGACTGCTGTGGCACATTGCTGTCCACATCCTCGTCTTCGAGCTCGTTGACAGAGTTCACAGGCTCGGACTGCAATAGCAACAGGATTAGAATTCTCCATTAGTTTCAATACAAATTCGCGTGTTAAATAAGCCGTCATACATTTGAGACATTATATGCACCGATTTTCATAAAGTCAGGGTAAATGTGCCTCGATTTCGACCGAGTCCCGTTTAACAAAGAGTCGAGAATAGTATCGCGGGATCATTAAGAGTCTTTTCGAGGAGGCCGCGCACTCAAATCACGGTTGAATGCATTACAGATTGTGTCACGGTGGCTTCGAATTCGGTACGGGCACACGCGTGCTTGAGCCGCGATCGAAAGTAAACCACGCCTTGAATACTAATGTTCCGAAGACTCGGAGAGACTGGCGAGAGACGAAAACGGAAAGAGGGGCAGAAGGGAATCGGAGCGATTTAAAATTCCGCGGAATCCCTGGCTCCCGTAGGCTCCTGCCAACTGGCTCTGCTCCTCCTACCCTCGTCATTCTCCTTTTGTTTTCCTCCAAACGAGACGATAAATCCGGCTTCATTGCATAACAGGTGAATCGCCGGAATTAACTCTATATCGACTTTGGCATAGGCAAACTTTACACACTTGCTATTACTCTTGCAATGTTATTGTCTAACAATGTTGCATTACAACAAGTAATAATAAACCAGGGATAATAATCAGACTGGAAGAGATAATTACCTCAGGCTCAGTGGAAGTCGACACTGTGGTGTCTTCGTCCTGTTCAGTAGTGTTTGATACCTCGGTCGTAGTTTCTTGTTGCGGTGCACCATACTGTTGCTGAGGGATTGCCGGTGCGCCGTATTGTTGCTGGGGTTCATTAGGTGCTCCGTACTGCTGTTGAGGTGATGCTGGTCCACCGTATTGCTGTTGAGGCAAAGCTGGTGCACCGAATTGCTGTTGAGGTGATGCTGGTGCACCGAATTGCTGTTGAGGTGATGCTGCTGCACCGTGTTGCTGTTGAGGAGCGGCGGCTGGTGCTCCATATTGTTGCTGGGGTGCTTCATACTGGCGCTGCGGGATCTGAGTTTGTCTTTGAGGAAGGTTGAATGCAGGTCCAGCTGGTCTCCAACCCGATGCTTGGTACGGAGCATCGGCTGCGCTGTTAGTTTCCTCTTGTTGACGAGCAAAGTAATATTGCCGTTGTTGCTGACGATACCTTGGTGGCTCGGCGACGGCCACGGCGACCAGGACGGCGAGTGCGACAAATACCTAAAAGTTAAACAATTGTATTTCTCGAGATATTCTTCGAAATTCTATCAATTAGAAATGGTCTGATTTGATCAAAAAATTGTCAAGTTCCATTAGAGGATTAGTTATGCTACCTTCATTGTTGTAAAGTGGTTACTCGGTTGTGTGTTCGAGCTGACTGATTTCCAACGGGTACCACCGTGGATTATATACACGGTGTCTCGTATGTGGTCTGCATGTTTAAGAAGATCCACGCCGGGGTACCGGCCGTCAAGTGACATTGGCCTCCTAAAAGACCGATGAATCCTCGATCATTGTTGGCTCATCATCCGGTCGCGCTTCACCTTCGCCTTTGTCGGTCCCCGAACGTCTTTTCGACGACCAGAGACCAGATTCAACGGCTGTCAGTACCCGGTGCTCCTTGGATCTTCCTATTCCCAGTACAGCATCCCTATTACCACTTCTTGTCGTCAGTTCACCTTTTGCACGGCTGAACAAAGAACGAGAAAGTGCACCTGTAGCCGTTAACTGGCGTTTCACAGGGTGATGCTTCTCTCCACGACAACGGTAAAATGGAATAATGTATGTCACGATGAGTTACAGGCTGAATATTACCGTATTGCAAATATTGTTTTATCTTTAGTGAAGCGCCTATTTTTGTTTGACGTGCCATATGAGAAATGGTCTCTTACATTGAAAGTGCGCTATGACTGGATATTGAGAAACTAGTAAGGTTTATGAGATCAAATAATAAATTGCTAGACGCCTGTCAAGCTACTTTTAACGCTGACTAATTATTATAAAAGAAAAGAATCCACCTGTTTTATTTGAAATATATGTATGCGTATATTTTAACGTGTCTCCGTAACCTTTAGAAAAAGGTTTACTCAATGAGATCAGACGACATAGACAATAATAGGTTTCAGGGAGACACAGCCTCCAAATTCATATGTAATCGGCGTAATTTACGAATTCTAAATCAGTGATTTTGATGCTAGGGACAGCAGCATGATTCACCGGAAAAAATTCTCATTCAAAGCCAACATCCGACATCCTCAACTACGGATTACTACTTCAATCGTACCGGCCATTCCCACAACGGCTAACGCTCGTCGATTATGCAGCGATTACGTCGCTTTAATTTTAGCTCCACGGGGAGACGTACGCGCGTACGTGCTAGCCGTCAATCAATTCTGTGCACGCGTGCACGGGCGTGACGATGATTTTCGCGCTAATAAATTCACCGGCTGAACTCAATCTGACCAGCGTCCGAGAAGAGCGAGCGAATCGTAGCATTGCAGACAGCGATAACAGGGTCGCATACACGAGCGGCCATCCTTGAGAATTTATAATGGGGATCATACATTTCGTTCTATGCCGATGAAACAGTGCGCGCGCGCGTGGGCGCACGTATGCAAGCACATTTGCCTGTAAAAAGACTTTACCATCGATGTCACATGGCTCCTAAACTTAAGGTGACTTCTAATCAGGGCTACGTCGAATTTCATTTCGAGCAACGACCACATACGTCGCTTATCGTCAATGAAAGAAATGTAGAGATCGTCCGCAATTAAAACTGCCTATTACACAATCGGCAATCCCAAGCCTAAACTCTTTATTATGCATACTTTAAATACCAGGAAGATTTCCCTCCTGCTTCTCAACCGAACTTGGTCAATCCACGAAGACTGTCTGCACTGATCTGAAATGCCTGGAGTTATCCGTGAAATTGACGGAAAGTACGATTGCGTTACGCACGGTCGCGCGAGAGGGACAAAAAGCGGACAGGGACAGGGACAGGGAGCAGGCATCAGGGCGTAGTGGTAGTAGATCGGTAACTAGAGGTGGAGCAGGGAAAGAGAGATTCGAGGGAAACACTGGAAAGGGACAGCATTTGAGAGGGGGGAGCGAGTGAGAGTGAAAAGGCGAGAGGCAGAAAGAGCGAAACGTGAAATGAAAGAGAGAGAGAGAGAGAGGAGGGAGCGAGCGGAAGAGAGAAAGGTTGGTCCGATTAGAAGGGGTGGCCCGCGCAAAGCAAATTATTCACAGTCAAACGACTCCATTTCAATATCGGAACAAGGCCCAGGGACAAAAGAAGGGCGAGATGCCTGTCTCCCTCCTGCTTTCGCTTTGCGCGATGCTGCTGCCAGTGCCCAGCAGCTTCACGATGCCCCTGCAGGCTTAACTCTCCTTTTTCTCGCAAAACTCTGCCCCCCTTCCCCCACCCCATCGCTCTCGCTCACGCTCTCTGCTCTCTCCCTCTCTCTTTTTCTCACTCCAGTTTCTTTTGCCGCTAGCGCCTCTTCTTTGCCTTCGCTTTTTGCTCCTTTTTCCCGTCGTCGAGCCCTGCTGGAGAGTCCCTTCAATACAGCCGGCGGCTTATCCAGCCATCATCGGGAATCAAACCACTGCCGCACGAGAAATGTACGAATCTCCTTGCAGAAGCGATTACTCACGATTGAAAGAGGGAAACTCGATCGGCCTAATTCCACGCATAGCAATTCGCAAGAGGAGAAATCTTATGCGCGTGTGTTTACGCTGGCGAACTGGTGACACGATGTTTGCCCTCGGTGATAGGTTTGCCGAAGGCATCGGTAACATGTAAATCCGCCCTTTCCGAGAAAGGGTTGAAACCAGAGTAGAAAATCGAGCTCGCAGCCTAAAGCGATAGAGATAGCGGTAAGGTGGAAAGAGAGAAGAATAGCCGTAGAGAGTCCAGCCAGGATGGAGTCTTGTAATTGAATATATTTAAGCGCGGGAGGGACATTTGTGCGGATTCTCGGCTTACAAGAACCCCATGCAGAGGCACCGCCTGCGAGTAAACTGGATTAATCGTCTATGAAGGGAGACCGTAACCCCGCCGCATTCGTTTGCAATCAGATCCCTCGAGGGAATTCGAAACAACCAAGCGCTTATGTAGCACATCTCGTGCCCATTGTTATTTTACATCCTTCTCTTCGCCCAAGGGATCTTGATAGTGATACGTTTATTAAGTACTCGCCAACACTCGCCGACAGCTAGACTCTAATATTTCACACCAAAGGAATCGGTGGTTAGAACATGTTTAAAACCATTAGCGGTCATTTGCCTTCGTGTCTCGTACACGTAATTATCGACAGGAGCAAACACCAACTTGAAAGCCTCTGTCGTGAAAATAGGTGGGACGACTTCGTAATCAAGCATGGGTGTTAAATAGTTTGAAGTACCTGACCGGATTCCTAATGGGCATTCCTTTTTAACGAATGGCACGAACTATTCCTTCTACAATCGCAGACTACTCCTCCTTGCGATTTCTTCTCTCAGCTCTGTCAGCCACGGTGTGTCAACAGCCACAAAGCGAAATTCCCCGTAAGAAATATTTCGCAAGCAGCCCGACGGCGTCAATGACGAGTCGATAATTATCGATTCGAAGAGCGTGCGTACGCCGATAAAGCCCTCAAGTCCCCTTTTTGAGGCTTCGGGTCGCTGGACCGAAACCACCGGCCGTAACACGGTTTAGTTGGCGAATGGTACCCTTGGGACGAATCACGGGGTGTACTGTGCCGACGAAATTGTTTGGCTACCAGTTGCGCGCTCCCAGAAGGCTCGTTTTGCAAGTCGTAAGCGAATTAGGCTTTTCCACTGAGCTCCCAGTCACGCCAGAATAGACTCCAAATCACCCTTGGTCATTCAATTACAAGCCCATTAACGCTACCACACGTTTCGCCAGCAGTACCAATTAGTCCGACCCAGCCACGCGACGACATCATTCTCCATGTTTCTATCAAGTACTGAATTAGATTTAGCAGATACTTTAGCCTGAATAAAAGCATTAGATTCTGCTAGCTCTTCCAAGGACTTAAGCACCAAATCAACCAGGCAAAGGTCCGTTAATTCGAACAACAGTAGAGCGTCTAATTTATCGTGCGGCTTCCACTAGTTTAATCTTTATTGATTTCATGGTTCAGCTTCGCTATGAAGCCGCGAATAGTATCCCTGTTGATTCCATTAAGGCAATTTCAAATTGAAAGATGTCACGCGAAACGTGCAAAAATCCAATATTTAGTGGGACTCTGATTGTATGGTCGGTCACAGCTCTGTCATTTTTAGTATATTGCCTCGGGTCCGGATGGGCGCTGTTCCATGTTTACTAGTTAAACCAGATGCCCGGAGGGTGAGGAGAGTTTGCTCGAAATATTAGCGTACCCCAAACTTCAATCCCCACTTATTTAATCGTGCTATATCATCATCCTCGTATGCCTCTGGCAAGTATATTTCTAATTGTAAATCATAAATATTAATTGGAATTTAGTAGTCACAGTGCAGGTGCAGGCGCTAAGCTAATTCGCTGGTCTAGGAAGACTCAGTAGATCCTATATTAATTCAGACTTCGGAATGTTAATTTCTCCTTAACGGCCGAGAGTCTCGACGACTGCGACGGAACTGTAGTCTAACCAGTTCGCGAACTAGCGAAAACTAGGAGCGTGTGGGTGCTTCGGGGATTGCGGCAAAAGCTTCGAGGAAAACCGGGGGAGCGGAGAAACTCTGGTACGCAAACGTGGCTTAACCGCACCTTGGCGTAGTGGAAAATGGTGGAAGGAGAGCGAGGAGCAGTAGTCGGCTTGCCCTGGCACGAGGCTGAAAGGAGAACGTCGTCGAAGAGCTTGGTGAAAAGGGGTTGGCGGAAAGGGCGGCGCGACAAGGTGGGTTCAAGTCTCAAGGCGAAACTTGCAAAAGTACATCGCGACCCAAGAGGCCGGAAGTAATCGCGCGAGTTCCGCGCACCACAGATCCAAGTTATCGTCGACCGATTTCACAGCGTTTAGCGCCTGCCGAAGACTTGGCGATACACGAATTAAGGAAAGAGACACCGTGCCCGAAAATCGCTTCGCACAATCAACGAATTATTATTTAAGGTAGTTGCATCAAAAAAGAGTTTTCTATAGATTTTGTTTAAACTTTAACAGAACAATCTTTATAAGGTTCTGCCATTGCTAGCCAAATTTTATTGGACTTCACCACGTCATTCTTCAGTGTGCGCGTAGCCCGTCACATTTTTCCGAGGATCACGGACTTTGCCGAACGGTGCATAAATCTATTGTTTGAGCATCAAAACGTGTAGAAAACATTAAACCAGTGGCAAAAATGCCGAAATTGTATCAAAAACCCGAGAAGAAGCCCTCCTGAATAATTAATTTCGTCTAATTCTGACGGTTTTCATCCACGTTTTCCATACTTGTTGACATTGTGGGGGGGTTGAAATTTGCTCTTGATGTAAGCGCAAGTTCTACATCAGATTCTCTTGAGTGGAACCTTTATGAAGATATCAAGTCTTTCAAGGAACAAAGATCATAAATGAATCAACCCTAACAACTCATCTCCATCGCACCCATTTCTTACCTCCCTTTAACCGGTCTCCATGGGAGAGCTGCTTATATATTCTGATACGCGGCTGGTTGCACTGCTCCTAATAGAGTTTCCAATATTTTCCTTTCCGTCAATTCGCTTCTGTTCTCATTTCCCTGCCTCTTCCTGGCTGATAGTACTTTGTATCATCTTGGAATCTTCAATCGCTCACGCTCTCCGGACATTTCGTCCCCTTCTTTCTAGCTACCCTTATTTCAGTGTTCCCTTGATCGATTATCAAAGGCCCATTACTAGCTTGCTTTCTCTATCGTCTCGACTCTTGTTAATTGCCCATAGCTCATTACAAGGTTTCCTCGTTTCTTTATGTTTCCCTGTTGGCACCTTGATCGCTTCCCAATACACACTACTCACAATTAGTAGGTAATAATGGTTTGCGTAATAGAATCCATCCAATCTGGTACATCCGGTGAATGAGATTTTGTAAGAAAGCTAGGAGGGAAAAATGCATGAGAGTGACTACCCTAGTTACATGCCTACGAATACCATTTGTGCTCCCTGTACTCCGAGCACGGTCCATATTCCAGCGCTTAGCATTTAATCCAGGCGGGGTCAGCACGTCGTTTCTTTCCAGCCATTTAACACAGCCGGCTTGTCGCTCGCTTATAGTCCGCTCGTCGTTCCAGCTCGCTCGCAAATATTATTATTGACGCGGCTGAATATGTTAAACCACCTCCGCGCCTCCTGACCTTCGCTTCATTTCATTTCGGAGCGATCTTCTTCCGAGTGCTTGATTTTAAAAATTCACTCTCGGAAGAACGGACAAGGGTGCGACCAACTCCTTTTTTTTTCGTCACCAGGCCAGAAATATTTTACACTCCGTGACATTGTACTCACGTATTTGAGCATGGTCACTCGAGTGACCTTGCACTTATTAAAAGCTAGCTTGAACCCGTCACCATACTCAAATTAGTTTAGAGTCGGAACACTTGGTCTGGCAAAAGTTAAAAGACATTCTTTATGGACACTAATCGAGACATACGTTTCCCCTCAATTCGAAAGGTGTATGCACATATTCGACATTGAGCAGAGGGAACCCAATAAATTTCTTCATAGGATTAAGCATTAGACCGAAGCGGATTATACCTTGGATTCCTATTCGTTCCTGAGGAAACGATAGCAGTCTTCTAGCAACCCCTCGTGCCTTGGTGGCTTATGTATCGTGGTTCAGTAGAATCATCCCTCTCTACCTGTATGAATCCTCGAGCAAACGACGCTTCCAATATTCCTGTTCCCAAGTCTCATTTTCAAATTACTTTATTACTGCGATAGATTATTGCTTAAGTCACTCGAAATTGTTGACAATCCATTCACTGACGCAACAATAATACATTACCAGGGTTAATTTGGATACACGAAGAGCCAACTCGCAGATAGCGTAGCAAGCACAAAAGGCAAATGACGTCAGAGGCGCGAAATAATTCGCCTTGTACGAGCAATTAATGCTGACGCGCTTGCACAACGAGTGCGTTAGGTTTACGCCAATTTGATAGAGCCAGCAGAGGCGAGGACCCTCCGAGTCTCAGTCCATATTCGAGGTTGAACACGATGTCATCCTCTCTCGTCTCTCCATCTCCCGCTCCTCCATACCATACACCCTCCCTTCCTTTGGTTCACCCTCTGAATGGCCGTTACTAATGCATCATGGCCGGCCATTGTCGACGACTGGCTTTTCTAGTCGAGTTCAAAATGATAATCGGCCGCCGCCGCCGCCGCCGCCGTCGCCGTCGCTGCTGCTGCTGTTGCCGCCGGTCCGAGGGGTGCGAGGTGTCACGCCGGAACGAGAGGCCCAATGTGCCCGATCTTTTTCGCTTCTGTTTGCACCCATCCGGGACACCTCCCTTCCAACGATTCACCTATAGCGTCCGCCGAGAGCAGCGCAGCCGACTGGTTGGCAGTGGGGTTGTCGCCGAGAGCGAAGGGAGACGTGGCATTTACCACCACCACCATCACCACCACTACCACGTAAATGTTGAAGGGCAGAAGAATAATAAAAATGCGCGAATAAGGGGCCTGGCCGTGGTTGGCATTACGCGTTATTAGCCGACCCCTAATAATATGCCCGTTTTTGCCGAGGATCCGCCGAGTTTACGTCCTCCACCCTGACTTCCGTTCGCTCGGATGAACAGTGCGAATAACCCGGCTAACATCTGTATCATCGTCGACGGGGCTTGCATTCGACGCGGAGAGTGCATCTGGCCTCCCCATCACCGCCCTTCTTGTCTGACTATGATCTGATGCAACCCCTCGGCCTCATCCTTCTCTCCTCTCCGCTCCCTCTCTCCTCGCCCTCTCTTCCTCCGGTAGTCTGTAGTATTTATGATCTCCGTGTGCCTTTCCCTTTCTATCGGCAAACGTTTGCATTATCGTCTCGCCGAATGAGTTCGACTGAAGCCCGGAGTTCACTGCGCCCTGTATTACTCCAATTCCCTAGGTTCTCACTGCCCTTTAATCCAATTTTATCTAGTTTCTTGGCAATCCCTAATAACAGTCGACATCTACTACCTATAATATAATAGTGTAGCAATATATACATAGATGGTTCTCAAGAATGCCTTGGGAACACGCGCCTCCCACTCTTACTGACCAGCGAGTTCACGCGTGCAAAGAGAGCGCACGTTGGAACGCCATTTCGGATAAATGGCCACGTGTTCGACCACTAGTACGGCCTAAAGAAACATGGAAGGATGGAAGGCGGAAAGGGGGAGGGGGAGGGAGAGCGGAGAGGGGAGAAAGGGCATATTAATAACGCTTCGATAAGAAGCACGCTCACGAGCGGCGTTCGCCACTTTGCGTTCTCCAGACTCCAAAGTCGTAGTACGAGCTCTTGGAGAATGCCGCGTCGGGTCTCTGGTTGAGGGAAAGGATCAACAAAGGAAAGTTCGAAAGAGAGGAGAGGAGGAGTTTGCTCGATTGAGAGAGGCAACAATCGCCAGCATGTACCGGTGCCGAGTAGAGCGCGCATGCCATTTAAACGCACTACTTAACGCGTTATTGTTGCATGCTCGCAGACTAAAGTGTAGCATTGTTTCGCATTGGAAGCCAAGTGTGCGACACTATGTCCAGAACGGCTGAGAGCTCCTGCGTGTACTCTCTCTTTCTCTCTTTCTCGCATGGCGATCGAGTGGCTCTCGAGAAATCAGGAAGGCACGCGCGTAACAGAAACTTTAAGAGTTTCAATGACGGGTTCACCGCATATTCGTCTGTTCTCCTCTGCCATTCTACCAGTACTTTTCTCTCTTTTGCCCCGGCGAGCTCGACTTAACTCACGCGTGTGCACTCTCACCGGCAATGCTCGCCATTGTTTCCATTGCGCTTGCTCTTTTCGATTTCCTCGAGGACTTTTTCTCTACTCGGGGCCGAGTCCCGATCGAACGGTAAACTGGCGAAGGTCGACGGAAGGATGTATGTCGGTACAATGCAATCAGTACGGCATTATTGCACTCGAGCCTCTCTCAAGTACAATACCATTCTGAGGCGAGCTTGAACGTTTAGCTAAGTGTACGGTCGCCCATTACCGGCGTTAATAAAGCTTTTCCCCACTCGTGCACCTCGAGTCATTACTCGAGCACAGTGCAGCCGCCTTTTCTATCTCACCTCTTCGCGCCAGCCTTTATTAAACTGCACCCTGTCCTCCTTCTTCTTATTTTACATCGTTCCGTTTGCGCCCTCGTGTTTTAACGGTTACGGTCAAGGAGGGTACGCGTCTACTAATACGCGAACCTTACCACCTTCATTATTCTCATTACTGCCGTTATACCTTTCGCAGGAAATTATGAAATTTTACCACTGACCCGCTTATTCTTAGAGCCAAAAATCAATGAAGATTTTATTCTTACACCTATGATATGAAAGAGACACAATCTTCTTTGCATATACGTAGACAAAGGGCTTCTCTGGATTAATGGAAATATCAAACTGAGCTCCGCCATCACGCTTGAACTGGCTGGAGCTCCGGGTTGGTGGATAATGTGTTGGACGAAGATGCGAGCAGCGATCTGGTTGGGGCGAGGAACGAAGGGACAGGGTCAGGAGAAGCTACTCGGATAGGATGGATTCCCCTCCACGAGAAGTATGCTCTTCTCCCGTCGGTAACATCTGCCGCAGCTTCTCGCTATCTCGTTGAAACTAGTACATAGAATCTCCAGCTCTCTTCTTATCGGTCTTGCACAGTATTCGGAACAATGTTCTACCAATGCGACGAAAGTTACTCAAGTCCTTGTGAACTTTCATGCTGCTCATGATCGTACCGCGAATCCTGAAATATTTTAGCATTCACTGCCGACTTGATTCCAAGTCGTTAAGATATACCTTTAAAGGAATTGTTTTATAGAAATAGATAATTCTTTACGTCGTCGATATTGCGTTTAACGACCGTTTACGGGGCAAACACCCGGCGGAAAAGCATGGCTAAATACCAAAGATATCAAGGAGAACCTATATGTATGTATAGAGTAAGGATAAGGAGGAAGAACTTGCCTGCCGCGTTCTTAAGCTAAAGCGCTTTTAATTGCTACTAAGGCGCCACTCTTGCCGCATTAGCCTCAAGATATCGACGAGACGCTGCTAAAGATATCGTTTAGTGTATCCTGCCTTCAACGACGGTCCTGAAGATGGTCGAGCTTTCTGCTTATTCTATGCCGAAGTACTAATTTCAAGGAAACAGGAAGTGAAATAAAAGGAATGGAAAAGCTACGGAAATTCGCGAGAATGAGCGATCTGTAGACTGTCAATTTGAGAGAAGCACGCGGCAGAGTGTAAAGAAAGGGACACGCGAATGACAAAACTCACTCAGTCTGCTAGAATCGTGTGCAGAGAAAAGTGCGCAGTCACGAAGAAAGCCGAAAGACGAAAAAAGCGCTGCATAATGCCATTGACAAGAAGGACACAAGGAAAGATAAAGGAATGGACCGAGTATACACGCAGCATCCTGGCATGGAACAAAACCAGATGCTCAAAATAACCGAAGGAAACAAAAGTGAAAACATGCAAATAGAGGGGAAGAATATAGGCGTTAGAATGAAGCTCGGCATGCGGAACGAAAGTTCGCATGGAAAGGTAAATCGGGAGTAAGATGAAAACGCAGGTAATATGTACAATATAAAATGAGCTGACATAGAAGATGAATAGTGAGTTATATGGGAAGTAGGAAGAGAGACAGCGGAACGGAGAGACAAAACTGTGAATCAAAACATAATGGCAAAAGAAGAAAATACAGTAGAGTGGAAGAAAACCAGAGAGAAAAGCGCTTTTCCCAGAGAAAACGAGAAGAAGAGTAGAAATAAAGAAAGCCAGTCGAAGGAAAAAGATATGACAGACTAAAAACGAGAGGGGGAATAAGCGATTGAGCAGAAGAAGAGTAGTAGCGCGATGAAGCTTGGCAATGAGGGAAGTCAAAGGAAGGAAGGAGGGAGAGCGCTAAAACGAAGAGCACACCGGAGGAAGGGGATGAATTCCACGACATTCTGGATTCTGCACCCCGTAAAGGAACTTCGGGTGTACCAGCCCCTCCGGTTCCGCGAGAAGTTTACTGTTACGAGGATGGCTCTCTGCCAGCTTCCCCGAGAACCTTAACCGCATCCGGGGGATGAGAGGGGAAAGCGTTACAGATTATCTCTCGTTAGTTTGCTTACTTCCCAGACACTATCGTTATATGCATAAGTCTTAGTTCGCGGATCCTTGCTAGTGCAAATTAATAGGAATTATTTCAACATATATCTTAGCAAATGCTTTTTAAGAAACAAGCTTAAATCTGATACAAGTGCTTCCACGTGCTACAAGGTGGGACGAAGACAGGGATACAATTTTTGGATAGCATGAAATTTAAGTCGCATCATTGTTTCCGCTCGGTTCTGCACAAGGAAGAAAGAGGATTAAGCAGTTTTCACTTTGGATGTCATAAGAAATATATAAGAAGCATAATGCAGGCGTCAGACGCTGGAAGGTAGTAAAATGAGTAGTAGCAGGAGCTCTAGAAAGGGAAGCGAGCAAGAAAGAAGGGCGTGTAGTATCTAGTATGACATGGGCGTATCGTTCTAGGGTTGCTCTGGCGTCGGGGTGCTAGGCGTCTTATCGTGCTTTCTCCCAATCCACCCTGTGGCTCGGTAACCCCACGTTCCTCCTGGTTCCAGCACGCCTCACTCCACTACGCTGCTGAGCCAAAACCCAGCAGCGCTTCGGTTCGCTCACCCAGAAACCGACGATAAGGTTCACCCGGCGACAACGCCTGCCTGAGCTCCACTCACACACACACACGCGCGCGCGCGCGCTTCTACTCTCCTATACGCACGTGGATATTTATATAAGAAAGTGCGGGAAAGGGTCCTGGCCGTAGTGGCGACCCTTCAAAAAATCGGGAGTCAGTAAAAAGCCGGGACTATCAGCTCGATCGAAAAGCTAAGGATGCTCGCACTAGGGAAAAGGTGCTTTGATTATCCAACATCCAATCTCAGTTATCGTCATGCTAAATTTCCCTCCCCTAGGAAGTCGATATTTTCACGGTGAATTCTTGGATAAAAAGAAGAAAGTCCGCACATCCATTCGGATAATTTCCTATGGTAAATTAGAAACCATAATGTTCTGTTGCAGTAGCTGACTTGGAAGGTGGCGCACACTCGGATGAGACAAACAGCGGCGGTGATAACAGCAATGCTGGAAGTGTGTCAGGGGGTGCAGACGATGACCAGGCGCGTCTTCGCCTGAAAAGAAAGCTTCAAAGGAATCGCACTAGCTTCAGCAACGAGCAGATCGATGCTCTCGAGAAGGAATTCGAGAGAACCCACTATCCTGATGTCTTCGCCAGGGAGAGACTGGCTAGTAAAATCGGTCTGCCCGAAGCACGGATACAGGTGAATATTTATACAATCTCACGTGTGCCAGTAGTGTATTTAGTTTTTCTATCGCAAAGCTTTGGTAGAAGCGATCTTTTTAATTAGCAATAGAATTTCATCCCCACATCTTTGTAGTTATAAATGCCATTGTAATTTATTCTTTATTATTACCTATTATTATCTGAAATCATAAATGATTTACCGACCAATGCCAAAACATCCTGAGACTTATCACTTGAACAGCTGATAGAACAGTTTGCCAAAATGTGATTGCCTGCCTGCGTAGTGGAATCAATTCTGCCCAAACTGCCGCCTAAGAGAGGCGTTTCTGTAGCCTAGCGATTGACCTGTATCTTCGTCTGTCTTCTCGTTCACTAACTCAGGTGTGGTTTTCGAATCGGCGGGCAAAGTGGCGGCGCGAGGAGAAGTTACGTACGCAACGGAGGGACAACCCACAACAGCAGCAGCAACAACCTCAACAGCAACAGCAACAGCAGCAGCATCAACAACAACAACATTCTGCCGGAGTGAGTTTGGTGGGTACAGGTCACCCAACACCACCGCCGCCTTCGGGTATCCTCGGTGGGCAGCCACCTCCGCAAGCGCCACCTTCGCCACCAAGAATACACCATGGTTTTACACCCACTGCTGTTTACCCAGGAATACCCAGTATGCCTGACTCATATAGGTAAGTGCTAGAAATAGCATTCCAAGTAGTAAGAAATGGTCCAATAGCATCCTATCCCCTAATTGTAACTCCAATATCGATTTTAGACAGCAATGTTAACTTGTCGCGTGTCAGACGCAAATAAAGTGCGTTGATAAAAGGTGTTGATGAAAAATCTTGCCTGCTTTCACAGCCCTATGACGTCAATGCCGAGCTTCACGATGTCTGGTGGCAGCCAGCAGAACCAACATACGAGTAGTAGCATGGCGTCGCTCTCAACGGGTGGTGGAATGGGTCCTATGGGGATGACAGTGGGCATGACGGTGGGTCCAAGTCCTGGTGCATGTCTTCAGCAACGTGACAACGGTTATTCTTGCGGGGTTGCCCGTCCACCAAGCTACGAACCTCTTCACCTGGGCTATGGTGCAAGGCCCACATGCAGCCCAACCCAGCCGTATCACACGGCCGGCCTTAATCAGTACAATCAGAACGCCAGCTCGACCGGTGAGTGTCTACCACACTCACTGCACTCGCTGCTTGCACTTTAGCCGATGGACTACTACGGATAACACGCTATCGAGCCACCCGGTAATGGATCACACTCGCTTCTGTGTTAACATTTTAAGGCCCATTGCGATAGTCCTATCACTAGTTAGTTGGATCGCTAGTGAGCCGTTAATCATAGTCATATCACGCTACGTAACAAATCAAATACGCAGAATCGCTTATTTGTCACTTCCTACTCGCTCATTCACGAAAACACCCAGCTACCTCTAAATCACTCTTACATGCCATATTTCAACTCATATGTGTAATTGTGCCACACGGTTACTCGCAGCTCTATATTGTTATTACGATATTTCGCTTTGCCGAGTTAGACTACGGGAAACCACCAATTATCAGCATGCTTTAATCCCAAAATAGCACACCGACAAAACTTTCTAGTTTGCCGCACCCCCTTCCTTGTTACGCAACGCATGCAGCTAGCTTCCGTGCACACTGCAAAGGGGTTGCCCCTGGCACACGAGCGCGTTCTATACATATTACTAATTAATAATCAGTGAGTTATTACTGAAGGCACTCCCAAGGTTAGATATTTGTAATAGTGTCTGTGAGCCGGACTTCTAATCAGTGTACTCGTAAAACAAATTAATCCACCGAATGGCCGCACACAGCCGCTAGCGTTACGGCAATTGCTATAATAGGCTCAATAGGTCATAGAAAACCTTTCAAGCAATACCAGTTGCGCACTCTAGTATATCTTTCAGCGATGCCACTAATATTAAATACTTCTGAACAATGAATTTAAAGGGGATCGCAAAATTTGTCGCTGCATGATTAAATTCATTGCCTTGAATTGTAGTAGACACAATGGAAGAGTAGATTGTTGAAAGTACGTGCTAATAATCGCAGCATTGCCGGTGCTTCTCCCGGTGTGTAGAGTAACTGGAGCAGAGAATAATCTATAAAGTGAGAGTTTATGATTTCCAGGGCTGATATCACCGGGTGTCAGTGTACCGATCGCGGTACCAGGTCAACCAGCACCCGATATGGCGGCGCAATACTGGTCGCCCAGGCTACAGTGACCGTGGTGGTCATCGGTGTCGACATCATCCCCGTAGGCTTGAGCTTCTTCATTTTAATTCACAAAATGTGGCTGCACCAGATGTACATCCGATTAAGAGACCAGTAAACACAAGTGCAGAGTTCCCACGGAACAACGCTCAAGTCACTGTCCTCGGCTGCAGTTGATTGACATTCTTACCGGATATCAGCCGGCCAAGCAGGAAAGGGTATTATTAAACATGCGCTTAGAATATCTGTTACGTTTGATCGAAATAGTTGCGTACAAGCCGCGCACTTTCATTGAAGATCCGGAAAGCGCAAGGATTACGGGTGGACATGAGTGAGGCACGTGCGAATAAAAATGACGATGGCAGCCATCATGTAAATTATGCTCGTCGATCGAAATAAAATACTAACATTAATTTCGATCAATCCAGGAGTTAGCTCTTATCTGCTGCCGGGTGTACTGTACTTTCCACAATTCCAGTGAGAGAAGGGAGATTGAAAAAGTTGAAGAGCGTAAGGTCTGATATTTGCATGTGCCTCGCAAATAGTCCAGTCGATAACCGATTCCAAGGAGAGGAGATAGGTGGATGCTATTGTTTTAACAAGTTTTCGAGAATTTCGTTGTTTGCTCTGGTAATAGCGCGAGAGCATCTCAATGATCTCACGTTATTACCAATTCGATTACTAAGTAGTCAGGAACGATTAGGTGTGGGAGAACCGAGGAGTGCCCGCAATATGCAATTACATCAATACCGCAAATGGTCGTCAGTTATCGCTTAAGGATCTCGTTTATTAAGTTATAGTTGTACTCATAATTTTGCTTACAATAGCCATTAAACAAACAGTATAGTGTCTCAGGATGTGCCGTGTTTTATTATGGATTCCTGAGTTCTCCAAACGATCCAGTTCGCGATGGTGCTCTCCTGCATAACACGCGCAACAGATCGTTGCAGTAACCGCTTACAGTGGGAAAGGATGAAGTACATCTTACTTCGTTCACGATGAAACTCAGTAGACAGTTATGATGCAAGTAATACGGTGAATTGTTCGGATGGGGATTAGCCCTTACATAGTTATATAGCAAGAATTTTCTACCATCCTGGTAATAGTAAATAGGAGGACCCACGGGGAATTATCCTTTCACCGACCATATTCTCGATGCAAAAATTCCAGCGCGCCGTATTCCTTGCATAAATTAAGTAAGTAGGTGCAAAGGATTCATACCGATGATTACCTGCATTACCTGGTTTATCACAGATAATCAAACCGAATTGATAGACTAGCAATGTATATGTATTAAGTCACAGAGGTCTGCTATACGAGGGAGAGTCGAAAATGGCAGAGGGTCTAAAGAAAATTGTCCTATCCTGTATCAAGTTTATCACTTTCCCAAGAACATTTCCTAAGTCCTTTCAATGTGGTCAGTATTAAAATGTATCACAAACTTGTCGTATTTCAGCTGAGCATGTTCAATAGAAATGATTTTGTTCTCAGTTTTTGACTTACTCTCGTATCGAGTTATCCCTCTGTGCAATTTCTTACCCGCCGCTCATAGTTACGTTTGTATTTACTATGTAAGAACCGGCCACACGCTAACATAAATCACCGACGAACACTTTCATTTCACCCGCCACAGAATTCCTTCCCTGGTATCGGACGAGAATATTTTCATTTCTGTGGTAATGTAGATCGCACGCCGAGCTCACAGTGGCTATAGGCGTTTCGATAAAAGAATGCGTTCGAAAGTTTCAAAGATTCACGAGAAAGAATATGCGGCGCGGCGAAGTGATCACGGATTGCTGGCAATGTGCAACTTCTAGCGAATAGAGAAGCAACGGGTGGCGTAGATAGGTAACAATAGAACCGAAATCTTAAGAGAAAAAAAGGATGGTCAAATAAGAGAAGCGGGGTAATAAAGGAAGAATCTGTCGCAATTATGTCTCGCGAAGTTTTAAACCGCAGAGTTTCTTAGGCGTAACCGTTTTGGTGAATAAAGAATTAAATAGTTTCTAAGTCGGTATTATTTATATTCGTGTAACGAATGGAAGCCAGAAAGATATTGAACGTTTGTTGTGTGTACATCGTAAAAATATCGACAGTCATTTATATATAGTTGATTCTAATCCTAAGTACTCGGTAAAAGGCGATTCGTAATTTATACCCGGCGCAAGCTCGTTTACAGGCAAGGCGAAAAGGGCCGATTGTGATTTCCCCTAGACCAGGTATGTTAAGCGTATGAATATGCATTCAAAATAAATAGTGTGTGCATTACTAACAACGGCCTATACTACCCTTGTATCCACCCATAGTCCTATTTCTTGTGGCAGTCAATTAAATCTAACACATTCGCAGAGGCGTAGTCCTTCGCCATTTCAAAATCATTGACTGAGTACGATGCGGTTTTTGGGGAAGGAAAGAAAAAGGAAGTAAATACAATCTAGGAAATGTAACAATTATATATTTAAATTCTTTAAATAATTCTTGTTATACAAGTAGAATTGAGGACATTTGTCCCGTGTTCGGTGAAGAGAAGAATTGATATGATATACTAACGATAAGTTACGGACATATCGAATATCGCAATTCATTTGAAAAAACGAACGTCAAACTGATGGTAAAAATGTAACTTGATTAAAGATCGGAACATCGGTCTCAGTGGCCGAAAAAATGCAGTAAGAATGGAAGGCGCTGTGGTCTTCCTCAGGAAAAAAGATCGCATCCATTTCCATCGGCAAACGCTTCTAAATTGGCTCAATCGCTTCCAAGGTAGAGAATACTTGGTATTCAACAAATCTTCGTGAAAAGTATGCAAATACTCTCACATATCTCTCTGCTCGTGAGAACCAACTGCTTTCGGCGCGTCAGCTGAAGATGAAATTGTAAAGCTTATGTTAAAAAGAATGCAGATTTCTTCTTTGGCGAATGATACCAAGATGATGTATATGTTCCAACACGCAGCAGCAAGATAGGCACACTATGCAGCCCTACCATTCTTTTGACAGTAAGCAATTTGTAAACATGATGCTGATTACACGGCGACTCCCTTGTATAAAATCTCGTACAGGTATTACATAGCTTCGGGTATTAATCAATTTGTACACGGAATACGGCATCCATTTCGCTTATTTTATACAATTGTTATCTCTTAACTATACAAAAACTACAATCAAGACTGTTACTCTATTGAGAGTATTTGGGCCCTAAAGAAATGCGGCGCAATACGATGATATTCCCATAGTAGTTGAAAGTTTTGTCAAATCCAACAAAAAATCGGGCAATTTCTTTGAATTTCTATAATCATATCCCGTTTTCTTGCAACGCCTATTAAGTTTTCACAAGTTTCCGAAACTTGTCAATAGCGTAACTAGAGTGGCAGTTCACAAGCCTCATTAACATATATATTAAAATCCTACGTCAATTTAATTAAAAATTAATAATTCATAATCTAATTATTTGAAGGTACAATAAGAGGTTACTATGCAAAGAGATAAATTAATGCGTTTGGTATATTAAAATGCTACGAAACAATACAGAATATTATCTTTTACCACATCTGATTATATATATATACATGATTTTAACAACCTGTGCAATAAGTGTCATACATTCAACTGTATTTAAACATGTTTGAAAAGATTTCAATTAAGTATACGATACATCATTGAGATACTCGTGTTTGTCTATCACTTCTTTTGCATTGTGACGCCTCAGAGCAATTTTGAACGCGATTTTTATTTTATAAAAATAATATAACTGTAATGTGTAGTGGTGTAATACTATATAGTTCTAAAGAATACTTTGAATCCGTCACAACTATACGTATATTTGTGTGGACTCAAGGGAACCGAACGTAACCTCAGCCTTAGACGGTAACAGGCTGCAGCACACGGAGTGCGAATACTTGATACTTATTAGAGTATTATGAATAACAAATTTACAAGAAAAATAGTTTCGAACATAACTTTGCACCAGAAATTTTTGTAAATCTTATATATGACGTTGTGTTAGTTTGTGAAGTAGGTTCCGAAACAGAAGACGATGTTATCCGGTTGGGCATTTAAATATAAATAATTGATACTTGAAAATTACTTATCAGTGTGTAAAATTCGCCAAGTTGAACCAAGAATCTAGTCTCATCATAGTTAAATGACAATGACACTTCTTACCAATGGGATCGGATACATATTCATTTAAAAAATAATCAATTGCCATAAACAATTCCAAGAGACGAAATTATAGAAATATGAGAATAAGGATTCTAGATTTCTCTTTCTCCGCAATTGCGAATAACTTTACACAACACTCTGTACACAATTCATTCAGTACCTTCCTTCTCCGTAAGCAATGCGTCAATGTCCTTAAGAATGTCCACGGACGTTGTGTCCAAGGAGAGATAGTCATCCTCATTAATGTTCAGCAAGTTCTCATACAATAAGTGGGATGTTTTGGTAATGGTGTCATCTGTCGTACCAGTACCTATAGATTTCCTATCTTCTTTTTCAGTTTTACTCTGATCCTCATCCGTACTACTGTCACACAATCTGACCTCGACATCAGTTTTTCTATTCATGTGCGAAGATTCGACTTCCTCCGTTGAGTTTCGATTGTTAGTTAATCGCTCAGTAGGATCCGGGAGCCTATTGTTTTCTGGATTATTTATAGAAATGACTTCATCCTTCTCTTTAAGAAGAGTTTGACTTTCCCATCCTTCTGTGGCAAACCTTTTCGTACATCTTCTAAGGCGCACAGGTGGTACTTTTGTCGGCGAAGTACTATCCTCTACTGCTCTACATTTAGCGGGCCGATCTTCTGACAAAACCTCAGTATTAGAATTATCAATAGATCTCTTGAGTCCCTTGGTTAAGCGTTCCGCTTTCAAGTCAGCCAAATCTTTAATTGCATCTTTCAAAAAAGCTTTTTGCGACTCATCCTCGCTTTCAACGGAGACCGGAGATCGTACTTCCATGTTGTGTTGATTTTCTTGTAAGGCCTTCCGCATCTTCCGCCGGCGTATTTCTTCTAAAGTCAGTACTTCAAAGTTCAATTCTTTCGAATTCTCCTCACTCTTTTCTCTTGTGATCTTCGGGTAAGGGGAGACCTTTCTATTCGATTTGACTGTTTTTATCTTACCACCCCCCACTTCACTTCGGTCCTCTGCCATTTCGTAGGAATAGTAAGCAGCACTCTCAGCTTGAATTTCCTCTAGTCTTATTTCCTCGTAAGTTTTGCAGTAAGGAACCCTCGGCTGTGGTTTCACTGGAGATGGTACACTTTCACTGTCTGACTCTGGAAGAAATACAGGAGGAACGAAAATGCGTTAGGGTAAGAACTTGTAGCACGTTCGAGATCTGTGATAGACGTTGATGAGCTGTACAAATGGCCATTTAGTACTCCAAAATGTATATCTTCCCTCTTAACTTCGATTTCTCGAACTGTGGTGTTCATTCAATGAATTTTTGATCGCTCTTAAATGTCCAATCATGATATAAGAATTATCTCAATTTTAGCGTCTTCCTCTCCGAGATTAATTGTCTAACTAATTATTTCCTCGCGGTCAACCTCTACCTGCTTGTTTAATGTTTTTGGTGTAGGTGCATGAAATTGGAATTAGGCTTGTCAAGTAATTTGTATAGGCCACTGGATTGTAAGGTCTACCTCCTCCATTATAGTTCTCAATCTCAATCAGGTTCGATACACTTCCAATACTCAAATCAACAGTTTCACACTGACATTATTTCGGGATGTCCACTGCCAGACTTGAAAAGAACTTGCAACTTGGATATCATTTCTACTTTCTTCATTTACTTCTCTCGCTTCCTCAACTTAAGATTTCACTTCCAACTTAAGTTCACGAGTCCAACCAATAAAATAAATGCCAACGGTTCTCTGGTACAATCTTCTGATTCAGTGATCGATATTGCGTTGAGAGCTTTAAGCGTTGCTTTGACCGCGAAACCCAATAGCGACAAGCACACCATCACTAGGATTGTTTATAATTGCCGAGCTTGTCTCATAATAAAACAGATATTTCGAAAACAATTCGATAGAATACAGGGCACTAAACGTGGAGAACTCTGTGACTTAAGTGCAACGATGACGGAGCTATTGTTATTAGGAACGGATTTGCTCCAAGATTCATAATGATACTGTCGTTGCTGCACCTACGTCATTTTGTTACAGTTTTTCGAGGTATCAAGTTTATTGAAATCCAAATATCATCTCAAAGAAAAGTACTGATTTTCACGAGTTTACATCGATCTATATGTATAATATCTGCGCCTTGTACGTCTAGCATACATCTTTTGACAAACTTCGTTTTCCACATAATTGGAAGATTTTGGATTTTTGGTTTTTCTTTTGCAAGTATCCAGAAAACAGACAATATGAATTTCTTAAGCCAACGTAACAACAATTTCACATTTTCTGTATCAATATATTATGTGAATGCATCCAGAGAAAAGATACACGAAAAGAGTTCAAATTTAAATAAACCTGTAAAATTGCCATTACGTGCACTGTACAGTAATGCATAATTCAACCACGTGATAAAACAGCGAGACAATATCACTATACTGTGAATGGAACCTACAATAATATTAAACAAGTTTTTATAGGTTTGCAGAAAAGAACACCGTTTGCAACGAGAATGTTAACCGAAAAGATTATCAAAAGATTATCACAGCGTATAGAAAGAATGCGAGTAAAAAGTAATAGCATGACTAAGGAAAAGGTTTCTAATAGAAAAAAACCTTTTCAAAGAGCTTTTATAGTTAGTCATCACTAGTAATTGAGTTATTCCAAAAAAAGGGTGTGAAGAAGTTTAAATTCAATACAGATTTTAGAAGACTGACCAAAAAGATGGACCCTGTTAAAAATTAACACAAGTCAGTTTAAAATTTGTATGCTTTAAATGAACGCCGTTAACATATAATCTGTGATACCATTGATACAACAACTGCTCCTTATCAATATGTGATAGCAACAAACGCCAACGACTCTCTTTGGGAATCTACGGAATGCTATAGAAAAGTTGCTCATATAATTACATGGTCAAAACTTCCAGTAATCGGTGTTAGATATAAAATGTATTAATTGAAAATCAGATGAGCGATTTGATAAAGAGGAAGTAATTTTCATTGTAAAAATATTCTCTTCCTGGAAGGCGTAAAAAAAGAGAAACGCTGGCGATTACCTTCGGCTGCTCTTTCCTTCTTATCACTATAAAAGCTATAATAATTTTTGCTCTATTCTCACTGTTTACACACACATACGCACTCATGGAGAAATTACATACGGCACAATCCATCTGAGAATAAGTTAATAATTGTACGTGATGTTTCCGAGCGTACCAAAGATGGATCACAATACATTTTCAAACCGATATTGAAACTATTTCCACCATCTTTGCCGAAACTTCTTGCCGTTTGCGAAACGCAAGTCACTTGCAATTTAATTTAGCCCCTATAATCTCAAGTGTAATAGCACTCCATAACTAAAACTATCAGTACACAACAAATGGCTTCTTCCTGCAGAGGATAAGGATGTACCACGTTATGCTCGCATTAAAATCAACGATACATTCAGCCATGCCAGAATCGACTTCTTCAAACGTATCACTCGTGCCGTAGGTGTACCATGTTGATACCAATCGCGAGCATCAATTAATAGAATAAACTTGGGATTTATTCCACTACACACCAGTCGAAACTGTCAAGTGTATAAACATATGTAACACCACATCAATGATATGGTCCTAGCAATATCCGTTCCACTTAGCTACCTGCGCTGCTCGAAGAATCGCCCATTTTTAATAATTCGGGCGTAGAACATTTCCTACTCGTGTTGGCATTGTTTACCCACACTATTCTCCCCCAGTGATTATGTCTGACAAATTTCAGACAAAAACACTTATAAGTAACATAGAGGGGTGCATATTTGATTACTCGTATATTCGATGCAACACGCAAATATCCCAAGTATAACGTGTGCAAATACATTATTTCCTTCGCGTAATACATCATTACTTATTCCAGATGCATATTCACGTAGTCATAAAGTGCATCATCCTCAAACATATTATATTTCATAATAATATTTCTCCCACATCTTTCGCACATTGTGTTTAATAAAAATTGACATATCATTGTCGGATCCGTGTATTCAGTGAGTGCCATGAGAATATTCCCGTATGCACGTATGCTTAAAAGCAGGCACACTGCCGTGTGGTGTTCAAATGTGTGAAGGCATTTTAAATTAGTATACATGTAAATATAGAGATTCTCCCTTTAACTAACTAATCATTGAATACACGTCCTTCTATTGGACACTAAGCTTTAATGCATATTTTATATACATATATATGTATATGTTATACGTTTGTATCTATATTTGTTGCAACTTCAAACTCTGCCCACATTAATCACGTGTTTATAGAATTCTTCCATCATATTCTCCCAATCGAATAATTATTTTTCACCGGTTTTCTTTATCTCATAACAGTTTTCGTCTGAATGAACGCCTATGGTGAAATCTGATGCATCAAAATCGATGTCTGAGCTGTCATCGCATGGATGAATAAAAATAACAGGTTTAAAATATGTGGAATTCTTAGGCAGGAGTGGTAGTTTCGTGGGTTTCTCTTGTAGGGAAATGCTGGGCTTGATACTTAACGTAGTACAAACTCCAATGCTATACATTTGTGTAATAAAAAAGGACTTCTGAGTCACTTCGTGAACTATATATATTTGTGGCAGATAGAAACACTATTATTGAAGGTGGTACGCGCTCTTCGGTACAAATACCCCTACAATTTTTTGTGATTTAGCTGCAACTGTTTGCAAAAGCAAACATTGAATGCAACACTTTGATAATCTATTATGTGAAGCACTGCTTTGCATTGAACGCATGTTTTACTAAGATATGTCTATCTAACGCGCCTTTATCCCGTAGCGTTTGAAACTTCAATAATACGAGAGAAGCCGATACATATGAAGATATCATCGTTGTCTTGTACATATTAAACTCAAGCCCAGTTCACTGCCACATATGTTAGAAGTATATTTAACTATTAACATTAGCACATCTATCTATTTTGCTCTTTTAAAAGCATATGATTCGTAACCATAGCCCTAATAGAAATTGGACTGCCATTTGGGCGATAGCGCTTGAATAGGCGTTTACTCGAAACACCGCATTAATATTATGCCTCGCTACTAAATCTACTTCAAAGTACAAACGTTGTTTTCAACTTCTGCCACTTTCGTACAAACAGATTTGATGCGATGCTATCAAAATACTTTTGCCTTCTGTCCAAACAAATATGAAACAGAAAATCCACTAACCCGTGGCATAATATATATATATATGTATATATATAAATATTATGAACGTCTATCCAGTCCTCTGTATATCGCAGGGCGGTTTTATACGATATCTGTGCGATAAATGCACAGAGCATAAGTACTTCCTTATTCGCTCTATAGTGTTCAGTGTTGCCTTACAGTGCTATAAATTTGCAAGGCAGTTAGTAGCAGAAAAACAACTGTTCAAATGCATTATTTAAAAGAGTAAAATGTAAGAATTATAAGAGCATCTGTAAGATAACAATTTGAACTTACAAAATGCTAATGTACAAAAACCTTATGCCCCTGAGTTAGGACTGATGGGACTGTTAGGGCTGATTTAATAAGTTCAAGCAAATCTAAACCTTGAAAACACGCGATATCTCTCTTTTAAACTCAATATGAATGCAAGATCATTAAATAAATATAATCAATTAAACTGGGAAGTTTTATGCAATAACAATTACTGTAAAAACTAATAACATAACAAATCCAAACATAATTAAGCTGTAACATAACTAATCAGATTACCATACAGGTGTATTTTTGAATGCTTGTATAAATGCAAAATATTGCTCACGAATGACTGCATCAATATCGTGGTGAATATTTAATTCTAATTGAGGATATTGACAACACGTTCTATATCATTGCAATACTACCTTTGCAGTCAGTAATTTTTTTTCACATGCAATATATCTTTTTATGCCTTTGTTAAGAAGTACTTATTTCTTAATTTCAAAAGCCACAAGCTATAAAGACTTTATTGCTGAAAGTGAGGCGTAATTGTCAGTACCCGACGATAACCAATATCTGGAAAATCATTCAAGTTCACGCAGTGATCGTACAGTGCACCAGATTCTTATAAATGTGGCTCAATTAATTGTACCGCCACGTCGGTACTGACACATTAGTACCAAATGAATCGAAACGAAGATTGATTAAGTATCAGAAATGTAGTAACACTTGTTGGACTTACAATAAAGGTATGGCTGTATACCTGATTTAGCTCTATCTTCCATATTCACAGAGGAATGCAAAGTATTTTATAAATGTATATAATACTTTGCATTATTTGAAGAACGATACTTTCGCGATAGCTAACCCTTTTGCAATATATACAATTCTCTTTCCCTCTAACCTGTATTCCTTGCCGCTTCTATTTTATATTTATCGAAAGTATCTTTCTGTTTCGGCTGACAGGCGAGGGAAATAATTTAAAGCGCTCTCGTTGAAGCATTGTATCGATCTCAAAAACGCCTATACGATCTTATACCAAGAAATGGAAAAGGAAATCTTGATGTTTGTGTTTGCGACGGTTGTTGACTATGGATCATAGAATATGACGGTTGTCGCATGAGGTGTGTGCTCTGTTGATTTTGTAGGGGTGATATAGATTGGCCAAGAGGACGTGAATGAACATTTAACTGATGCGAATATGATAACGAAGGATTGCAAACGGAAGATTGTGACATTTGAACATGTGGCTGCGGTATGTTCAAATGGTTTGTGACACTAATTGTACTAGATGCATTTAAATTATGGGGAACGTTACTGGGGATTGTCAGGCGATTTGGGACACTAAGTGTATTTGGAATATTCATGTTTGTCTGTAACGCTGATGGAAACGTCAGAGTAGCCGATGTTAGATAGTGAACGTTGAAAGGTGGACGGGGGGGCTAGTAAAGCCTCATACCTTTTTCAAATTTTACGATGAGAGGGTCAACAGCTGGACTACCAATAAAACTGCTAGCTTCACTGCTTCCCCTACCTTGATCAGATTCTGTGCTGCTACCACCGTACTTTGTGTCTTCTAGATACAAAGAATATTAACATTAATAAATTAATGATTTATATTACTATATTATATTACTTTAGATAAAGAAACTTACTTTGATGATTTGACCACTCCTGATTTACAGGTTTTGATGGTAAATCTGATATTTTTACTGGATTGATAGCATCACTTGCAGTTGTACGTGCATTTTTGTGCATGAATGAACAGTGGGGTTTCTTGCAGCCACCAGGTTGTGTTTCCCAGTAACACGGAATCAATTTACGATTTTTCTATAACAAGTAAATATTAAATAAAATACTACAATACACATGTATTAATGATATATTTGAAATATAAATTTTACCTTTAGTTCCATGTGTCTAAAGTTACAATGTTCATCAATACAGTTGCCCTGCTGCCAATACCTGCACATTGTTTCGCAACCCAATGCAGACGGTTCATGTCTAAATGGACAGAAATCTCCCTAAAATCATAATAGCACATATTGAGATCTCAGATTTATCTAAACAACCTTTCTTGTCCTTAAATCATATAGTTTTTCAATAAGTTAGCATTTCCAGGCATACCATGTGTATTATATTATCAGAATAAAGATTGTCACTTTGAGCACTTTATTATTATAATAGAAATTTCTAGCAGCAAGTGTACAGTGGCACATAAGTACTTGAAAGAATTAAGATATATTTATCCATGCATGTGCTGCATTGAATTATTGAGGGTGCACTGTACAACATGGCTGGTCTAACCTTGTTATTTTTATGCAAGGCAAACAATATGGGATGCCTTCAAAGAATATCTAATGCTTCGACGAATATCTTCGTACACATTATTCATAAATTATATCATCCTACCTTCTTACATGTAGAATAATAGAAAAAATAACAGTCGGTATTCTTCTGACTGCGCTCCATTTGTAAGGGTTGATAGAACGATGAGTGGTCGTGTTCCTTGCTATAAAGAAATCAAAGTATCAATATTTGATGTAAACCTCGCGAGCTTAGCTTAAATCAAGCTATAGAGGATCATAAGAGCTTCTTGTTATATTAAAACACGCACGAAGAACATTACCATCTCGAGCGAAACATGACTCAAATTTCAGAAAATCGTACACAGAAATCAGCAGTTAGAATCCGGTGATTTAGTTTGAACAGGGTGCTCTCGTGACCCACGGTATTTATATTTGAGTGAAGAACCATTTTTTCTTATGTTATTAAACACCGGTTAGTTACTTACGTACGTCTGTGATTTCCACGGTGACTTTTTTTTGCAACTCTGCTTTCACCTACACAACGTCACACAACACATCAACCATGGGCTCACACTGTCTCACACTAGCCAAACGCAGACATTCATACACACACGTATATGCGTGCATTCGTGCACATATTGTATTGTGAAACAACTTCATGATCGCTATATATATTTGTCTGCTATAAATGGCATAACATTAACAAATATATAAAGAAAGAGGAAGAAGAAAAATCGACACTTTAGTAATAGCAATTATTTGTAATTCTGAATAAATGATTTGCCACGTTTTCGACTTCGATTTGCAACGAAGTGTCAGTTACATTGAAAAAGCAATCCTAAATTTATACATTAGTAACATAAACCCCTATTTATATAACTTCATTGAGTTTTGTTACAGCTATATACTACCTAGACGACTTCCAGAAGGATCGATATCTGTTTATTTTTTTAAATGCAATTCATCGTCAAATTTCTGTCCATAAATTCTGTGTTTATACTACAAGAACTGCAGGAAAAAGTCAGTTCTTCCTTTGTAATCCAAAAAATTAAGGTATGTGTTTTACATAGTAAGCAAGAAAATCAGCTTGTCGTTATAAAAGAAATAATTCTTATATTCAATATACTTTGTGGACATACAAATTCTACAAAATAATGACATCAAAGAAATGTACACTCTTATCAGTATTAAATAAAACACAACAAGGACTGTAATTCAGAAACATGTTTATGGATACAATGAACCAGACAATTTTACATTTAAAACACTGTATGGCAAAGGAGTAATGTTCACAGTAAACGCAACACCATTGTGTGTTACAATAATTAATAACTGCCGCAGCCATAGTATCCTCAGTTGATTAATACACAAAACATACAATTTTGTAGTTAAATGTCTACACTTTCCCAGTATACAAAATATGCTCATTTAGTAAATTGTAATTATAATACGTTATCAATAACATACATTTTAGTAATTTATGGAACAACATCTTATCCCAAGGACATCAGTTCTGTGCAACAATGTTAATCCTTTACTATGTCCAATGATTAATATGACTTCATTCATATTCTGTGTATAATCCTACTTATTGGAATAATATAGTATATAACATTTTTTATTCTGACATTGTAAAAATTCATATATATACTTCAAGAAGTAAACAATATAAGTAACTGGATGCCATAAACAGCAGCACACAACGAATGATGTTTGAACGATACAAGCTGTACGAAAAATATGATTATTTATAGCTACCAGACAAGTTTTTTCTTACACAGCTAAATTGTAATCAGTCACAATTTATCAACTTCCTGGAGTCTGGCTTAAATCAATACATGTAAAAAAATATGTACCGTTCTCAACTGCTACATAGCGACATTGCATAAAAAATGTATCCAAAGAGATATAAAATAAAAGTATTGTTTGCAGTTTATAACAACTTAAACATAAAACATTCAACGTTTATTATTCTTACTCCCTTTTTATATAACAAATTATTATCTATTGTAAACAAAAAGTTAATATACCAAATATGCAATAATTTATCCTTACCTAATGTGATTGTCTTTGGAAATAATCAGACTTAAGGAAGTTGAATCACATCATGCTTGAGATATATTTTTATATACATGTAAGTATATACAGGTATGCTTGCAAAAGAAACCACATATTAAAATTGTAATTACCTACCCTGACAAAGGAATTACTGGAACGTACATATATATTCTTATGTACAAGCAAATCATTGCTCTATCAATGATATGTATATCACGAGAATGTACTCATATGTGTATGAAATAGTGAATATAAAACTTTAGCATTTGCTATCACTGTTGTCACATAAATCATGCTATGTTTACAAACCATTCTGCTTATACAGTAACTACACAGATTTTATAAACATTTTCAATGTAATATTGAATATACTTTTTATTCCTGTTGTGGTAATATCTTTTGTGGCATATGTAAATTATGAAATAATTTTCGAAATATTTATAATAAAATTGTAAACAGAATTTTACACTGAAATAATCAAAACTATGTTATGAAAAAAAGATTACTTTCACTGTGTGCTAGAAAAATACGCCATTATTTCTAACACACTAGGATTGACCAGCAACCCGCTCTGTAAATGTATGGTGTCACTTGTAATGAGTCAAAAAGCTTGTACTATATTATTCATAGCATAGTGACGCAACAACTAGGTTTCTAATTTTTCCTTCAATTTTTTGGATGTGGCTATAATACATAGATATAGAACGACCAAACAAGTTATTGAAACTTTATATATACACAAATTTGAACATTAGCAGCGCCAATCCAGATCAAAATATCTTATAGGCTTTATTAGTGATATCTATTACTGATCATAGCAGTCTCATATTCATCACATTGCACAAATAGGTTCTCAGATTTCAATAGCCTACAAAAGTGATAAAAAAATATACAGTGAAACACAATAAAATTTCCATACAATAATTTCTACATATGACTCAAACACACGTTTTCATGATAGCCATTATTACAAAATCAAAATCCATTAGAATCTTGTTACTATTGTACATAGTTCATTATGTTTTTATGAATATGTATATCACACACAGAAATGCTTACGACATATAACTGAATAATCAGATGCACCAAAGAGAAACGTTTACCATTATGAATCTCCATAACATTTACCAATACCTATATTATTAATGAAACTGTTACGCACCGGGTTAATACTGCAATTATGTATCGCCATGTACTTGACAGTCAAAAATGACATTTCAATTCTTTCTGTAAGTGCTTAGTGCAATTCAACTTCAATCCAAAGACTAAGTAATGCATAACTCGCTAAACACATACAATACACTGCAACCAACTGCATTTGGCAGTCAGTTTCATTAATGGTGCGTATACGCATTTCAAATTCTATACAATCCTCATTAACATCCTGTATAGGTAGTACAGATATTATAGATATTATGAAGATCTAAACGGCAGTTACTAGCAAATTTACTGTATACATATTACGTATTTTTCACTTCATCTTTTTAATTAGGTTCCATTTCTCCTATGTAATATCTGTATCCAACTGCCAATTCTTACTTATGCGACATAAAATAAGCTGCCATCTAAGATCAGGTCATAGCGACAAAATCCTCAGGATGAGGTTACATATGAAATATAAGTAAACTCATGTATTGCAAGTTTTTCTATACGCTAGTTGAATTATCTCTCCGTCGAAGCATAGTCTAAATACTATCGTTATTACTATAATTAATATTATCAATTAGGACTTACTGGAGTTACAACATTTGGAACAATCGAAACAGCTGGTGTGCTATCTTTTAATCGACCATGATGCGCGGTTTCCTCCTGGTCCACTACCCATTAATTGGTTTTGAAGATCAGCTATTGTATCCCGCAAGACTTTCTTCTCTTTCACAAGCACGGCAATGTTTTCTTGTGCCGCATTCAGATAAGATTTTAATACTTCAGATTCTTCTTTAATGCGTATCAATCGAGAGTTTTCTTTAGATAATCTATCAAGTGTTTCCAGTCTTCGCTTTAATTCCTCATTGACTGATCTCATCTGCTCATTTGACTGTCTCAAAGCACTTAGCTCTGAATCATAATCCACGTTTTCACATGCCTGACTACCGCAGTTTGACAACGCACTAAGGGAACTGCTTTCGCTGAATGCTGTTACTGAAATAAGAAAATTACATAAAGCTGAAAATGCCTTGCAAAGAAAATAAAAATTATATAAGAGTGATAATTATATCTGGATATACTATAAATTTCCGTGAATATTGCATACAATGTATACAATATAGTGATGTCTGCTTTCACTATCATGTACATCACTGTAATTCATGCATATTAGGACAAGCTATTCTTTATGTCATTTGGCACAGTCCCAGCATATCTTATAAATAGTATTTATGAACCGTGCAGTATTGACATAATTAAAAGTAGCTAGTAAGAATATGAAATAATATGTTTAAAAAATTTAAGAGAATTCTAGAAAGCTTTGTGGATAATTCGTATAAACCATGCTTTTTAAATATATATCTATAATTGCATATCTGTTATTCTATATTGCCGGATTAAAAAAACAGTAAAATTTAATACTATTTTTACACTGATTAAAAAAGCTTTCGTTACTACTGTCACATATATCTGTAAAATATGTGTAAATTATAGGAACCACTAATAGTTTGAAATTTTATGACTAAAGTATTCAAAACTTTCTTAAGCAGTGTACTACTTTTATACTGATGCTCACATTCGAAAGGCCATCTGTATGCAGAAGACAATTGCAAGATTATTTTATGTCCATTATTTCTAATTCGGTAAGTCTGCCACTTGCGTTTACCAGCAGATATCCACGTAGGACTAACAAACATATAGCGATCTACCTAAATGTATTTATATATTTGCTATTGCACAGTGCTTAAACATAAAAGCAAATTTGCACGATACAACGCAATCTGCTCCCAAACAGTAGTAATTTCAAGTAGAATTGCAAGTGGCAGAATGCACAAAGATGGTTTCTTTACCAAATAACTTACCAGGCTCGATATGAAAAACTCCATTCGTATCCCGTATTATTTTAAGCCTTGATATATTTAAGTCTATTGGTATTGGTCCTGGCGAAGTAATATTACTCGGAGGACGATCTTCATTTAAACGCAACGATATTCTTTCCAGATATATCTGAAGGTAGAAGTATAGATTAGTTTATATATTATGTTTAGCGGCTAGGTACCACCTTGAAGTATGAGGGGCACTCACGTGCATTAAAATTGGTTTGGGTATAACTTCATCCTCTGCTAAATCTGCCAAACCTGTTATGGAACTCATACACAGAGCCATGGTAACATCAGTGACTTTCACTTCAAGTTTATCTTCAAATAGATCCATAACACTTTGTTTATCATAGACGTTCATGACAGATGAACTACTTGTTCCGCTTTCAGCGGTCTTGACGTGATCCCGCGAGGATCGTCTAACTGTCTCATTTATGTTTTGGCTTGCCAGAGATAATTTATTGCTGTCTGTCTTATTTTTCAATCCGTGGTCTAAACGAAGTTTGATGCATGATCTACAGTCTGAATCAGATGGTAATTCAGCCCAATCCCTGGATCTCGAACTGAACTTTGTCTAATCAACAGAGTATAAATGTGATTTGTCAGTGCAATATTTTCCAATAGTTCCTCTTTGAAAATGAGGCTGTCCTATGAAACTATCTCGGTATATAATGTTGTGTATAGGTGTTACTACAGCCAAGAATACCATTGAATTATAAATTATCTGATTCTTCAATTATTTGGAAATTTTAAAAGTATGAACATTTAAATATTCTGCATGAACAGAGCATTGAATATTGCAATTACATTACAGAATTAAGATGATTATGCTCCAGAGCTTGCATATTTCATACAGACCCATGAAAGTTTCTTATCATAGGAATTCTACCATAAGGATTTAATGGGAATATACTGCTTTTTACAGTTTGCAGGCATTTTGCATATTGTCGGTAAGCAAAAGCTTGTAAGTTTGGCAGCACCCAAGCATTGTCAGACTACATGCTCATCACATGTTATGTTTGAGATTAAACAAACTTAAATTCTAAAGAAAAAGGATTATATTCCAAGTGTTAGCATTATTATTATAAAAAATAACTTTTTAAGACACGCAACCCAGAAAAGTTTCATTAACAACCCAAAACATAATTTCTATCAAGGATTTGTATGAAAAGCCTTGCAGAATAAGAATATTTAACATTATTTACATTGTGTTATTTGCAATATTGAAGTTTGTTCCAAAAGCTCGTAATTTCAAGGTTACACCAACATGCAATAGAAAACATATGATACTGATGTCTAATGAAAATATATATATGAATGTTTTGCCAATACCTTTCTCTTGACCTGCCACAAGTGCCACACAAAAACATTCACAAGAGAAGAAGAGACACGGGAGAGGCATGCAAAAAGTTAAGAGACAAGAATTGTATAAATATACATGTACAATATTAAATTGATTAAAATGTATGCAAACTCGAATAAAACATAAATATACTTTGACATAATTCTCTATCTGCTTTTAATACACCTGATGTATTATGTTATTGTATGTAACAGAAAGGTGATGTTGTAGTAGCTTTGTTTGCTTCCATTGAACCATTAAGTGGATAATTTAAAATTAGTTACACCAGTAATTTACGAAAATTTGACGGTAAAATGATTGTAATAAACAATGATTAATTACAAATTTGGTATAAATATCCAACTTTGCGATTCAGAATATATATAAGTACATAAATAAAGTTCTTTAAATAATAAGCATTTTTGTAACAGCGTTAACACTAGATTAACACGTCCTGAACGTAAGTATTGCGTGAGAAAGAATTTAATAGTTACACATTTCATCTATTTAATAATATTAAATATACCAAAATCGAATACAAGAGACAATTGAATACTTTACAATAGTGATAAATCTGTATGCACTTTACCTGAAATTCATCCCAAGGAATAGATGGACATTCACTACTGCCAATACGAGAAACTTGAACTTTAATCGTGGATGCGAAGCCACTTGACTGTTGAACGAATTCAACTTTTGACAGTTTAAACGTGATCATTGATACCTAAAATCGAATAAGTCTTTATACTATAGAGTCGATCTACTTAGTTAAACTAAATTGTTAATAAAAGTATGCTTACGATATCTTTTCGTTTACACATACTCTCCAAGGATTTCTCACTCTGTGTATCAGGGGTTTCTTCTACAACTTCACTTGCCTCTTCTACTGCCATTATACTAATCGTGTTGTCAATCATAAAAACTGCATCCAATTTCTCTTGATCTTGCAAACTTCTGAGAACATAATTTTCACTATCCGAACTAACATCACTTCTCATAGACACAGTGTCACTACTTCCATCCTCTGGGGAAGCTTTCAAAGCAGAATCGATAGAAGTCATCAAACTACTGAATCCTTTTTTCATAGAGGAAAGATCTACATTAAAATTGTTTGCCATAAACGTTGTTTCCGATTTGCCTTTCTTCTGTGAAATCTCGTTTGTATGACGAAGTGCTGTTTTTTCTTCTTCTACAAATACAGTCTGCTTTTCTATTGCAGAATGTGTCATATGCTGCGAATCAGTTTTATTTGTTCCATTCTGTTTAAATGTAACAACTGGCTGACTTGTAGCGCCGGAGTGAACAAAATCCATTGACAGCATAGATGACATTTCACTTTGAGGGCTACAGCAAACCTCATAGCGCGCAGCCGTTTTCTTAAAATCAGGTCGTTCACTAGCATGTTCACCACTGTACCAGTGCGTAGAAGACCCTGCCAGATCATCAGCTATACTAGATGAGTCTGGAATAACAGACTCCAAGTCTCCGCCAGAATTCTCCTTCCCAGGCGTTTGTGATGGCATAACAAATGTCACTTCAACTTGTGGTATCAATGCACCAATAACCAATAAACTACCAGCTTCCACTTGCATTATTTTATTTGAATCAACTGTTAAATACGTGGCCATTTCGGATAAAACTTCAGATAATCTTAATAGGAAAAGGTATTGGTAATGATTAATTTGAACGCTAACTAGATTGCTTATGTATGCAAGGCCGTGAATAGAAGCTGTAGAAGGCTTGTCTGGTGCGGTTTCATTTATTGTCATATGACACCAGAAAGTTAGTGGGAATGCATCAAGAAATGGAACTGGTCGATTTGGACCGACTGCACGAGCACCAAAGAAATCAGCCCAAACAGGTTCAAAATTGCAGCACCAAACATCTTTAGCTTCCGACCACAGTAGTTCGCGATGTAATTGCCGAACTAATTCATTAACTGAATTACTACTGAAATTTTCTGGTGGTTGACGAATATTATCAGTTCCTAAAATGTACAGAACTTGTTAAAATATTCTACGCTTCAAACATTTTTAACGTTATTTCAAATTTAATTTATTTTGTCAGGGAAAGAGTAAAATAATGTTTAATAAAGTTGTTAAACACTAGTTTACAATTCATTAAAGTTTATGCTGTATTAAAACTTAAAATATACTCACCAGCACAGTGTGATAAAAATTTCTCTGTAACCACATAATGGTCGCCCAACTTGCTTGGAAATTCTCCACTAAAGAATAACTGACCCATTTGGAAAGCATTTAGGCATTTGGCTAATTCCGCTCTGGAAGACCGTTCTGTGGAACGCACATTAGTAATGGATGCTCTCGAAGTTTGAACGTGTAAAGAATTCGGTCTATCTTTTTGATTGGGGTATTCTTGTTGACTTTCAAACACTATCTAGAAATACACACAGGGAATGACATAACTTAAAAATAATTTATTTTACCTCTTCTATGACCATACACATGAGACTGTTATTAAAAATTCATGACATAGAATACTTACTCGTGGAAGTATTGCTTCTATTTTCACATCAAAATACATAAGATTTGTTGAAGTGTCAGACGATTGCTTATCCTTCTTCATAAGTGAATGGTGTAAATTAAGAGCAAAAGAATTAAACCATAAGAAGGAGCAGACATCAAAGTTTACTTGAATAGGATTCAATTGTACGAAAAATTTTGGTGGTGGTACTAAAATGTTGGTACATAAATTAGCTAAAGAAATATTAAAAAACGAAGAAATAAATTATTCTTGAGCGATTTCTACTCACGTGGAAACGTTATATCTCCAGGATAATAATAATAAGTGAACTCAGCATGAAGTATTGTGACATCTTCTGGAAGACAAAACCTATCCCTGTCACCTAGAAAAATATTTAAAATATGTACAATGATTGTACCCATATTCATGTGATAAAAACATCACTTTTGGGTTGAAATAACTAGCTTTAAATATATCTAATTATGATTATAATTACAATTTTGAATATAATCATTTTTAAAAAAGAAATTTCAAATTTTATATATTACGCTGGACAACCTACTGATTGCGAAGAAAATTCATTGGCAATAGTCAGTTATTAAAAAGCAACACAGATTTCTGAAAGGCGTCAGAACTTATATCAACAGTTCTTAGTGCAAGTTATGTAATACACTACAGGTATTAGTCATGTATACCTGATGTATGCTTCTTCCTTGTTTGAGCTGTGCAATTGTTAAACAAAGCAGTTATTGAAATACGTGGTGTTGAAAGAAAGTATTATACTACAATACTTCTTACCAGGCAAAAAATGGTAAAAATTACATTGTAAGATAAAACTCATTATTACCTGTAACAAATTCTTTTGGTGTAGGATTCCGGGATGTTGTTGTGACTTTGTATAGAGTGAAGTCGTCAATTCTTATTATAATACATGTTGTCATCAACTTCGCAAGCTGTTCCAAAATATAATTTTTTACAGGATTGCCGCTAGGATGTTGAGACTTTTTCTGTTCATGTGCAGCTGTAAAGGTTTGATTATTCTGAGACTTCTCCATATTTTCTGTTGACGATTTTCCACTGCTGCCTATAAAATAGAAAGACCATATTGTACGACATTTCAATAACCTACAATAACATTATGTAGGCCATTCACTACACACCTGTCACATTTCCCTGGCTTCGAGTTAAAGGAGAATGTTGTGTTCTTCCAGAATCGATTAGATCCATAAATTGAGTACGGAAAGAACTTAATGATTGCTGTAACCATTGACTATGTGGTGTTGCACTTTCTCGATAACGAACCCAATGTTTCCTATCAGCCATTGCCAAATGGTATGGATAATAGTCAATTTGAAATTTCACAATGGAAATTTGCAAAGCACCACCATCCTTCAAGTCAGGATATACTGACCTACCAACTGAAAAAGGCAAAAGCAGCTAATATTAAAGACTGCTCTGCATGTAAATAGAGTAAGAAAAATACCGGACTTACTTCCAGGATCATCACATAGATGCAAGTCAATTCTTTGGGAAAGAAAATGATATGATGTCTCAACAACATCGTATCTTGTAAATATTTTTGAAATTGTTGAATTGCTTTGTGTCTTCGCTCTTGTTTGTTGTGATATTTGTGCTTGATATTCTGGTAAAACCTTAAAAATATCACACAAAAACATAAGAATAAATAACCCAAATATGATTAAGGCTTTATAATTATACCTCTAACTTCCTTGCAGCTTTTGTTTTACGTTCTAATATAGTAGCTTTTTCTATGAGACCTCCTAAAGAATCTATGAAATGAAGGGCAGCTTTTAATTGTGAATCTGTCAAAACCCATAAAAGGTCATCCAATATAAGTACCAGTCTTGACCCCATAACAAAGCAGTCTGAAATATTGAAAATGTTATGATATGCCTCTTGCTATTAATGCTATACAATGTGACTAATTAATATGACCTGATATCCGCTTCTTTATAGTAATTCGGCATCTTGCTTGATTTGTAAGAAGTCGAAGGGGTGTAAGATTTGTATCTTTAGTGCTTTGAGCTTCAATTCTGACTGTTTGCCATTCTAATTCTTTAAAAATAAGTAACTGTCCTCTATCCGGATCCTTAACTCTCGTTGTTCTAAGATCGCATCTCTGCCAAGTAGCAGACTTTGACTCAACCATTATACGACTCATCTGTAGAGAAATTAATTTTTATGCAACATTTCATGTTAAAATACATTTAATGAAAACATTGCCTATATACCTGAACAGAAGCAATGAATGCAGGACTTTTAAATGTCACCAATACAATATTGACAGCTACTGTTATACCATCTATGACTTTGTGTATAAAGGAATATTTTGCAGGACCTGCATATGATGATAAGCCCTGTGGGGAAGACATACTTCTCAAATCCTCGCATGTTTCTATATCAACATGAACTTCATCCAAACTCTGAAAGACAAATATATATTGACAGTATTGACATTGACAAATCTAAAGTGAATGTCAAGTAAGACTCAATATCTACCAAGAAAATAGGAACACTTTTTAACTTGGTCCATTGTATACGAAATGAAACTTTGTTGCACCAAGCCCTTTTTAATCTCAGCCATGATGGTAGTTCTAACAGATCAGTTAAAACTATTTCATCGAGTTCTAAATTGGTTAGTTCACCTTCTCCTTTAAAAGTACTCAAATTTATTTTGTCAGCAGATAAATTTTTCGTGAATCTGAAAGTTTTACGAAAATATAGTTTTTACGCGTTAAAACATTAACATTAACTTGATTCATTGCAAGACAGCTAGTATTACTTTAGAAACTCTAAGACATAAAAAATAAACATCCTAATAACGAAGTACTTGTTATTATTAGGTATAAGGATTCGATTGGATTATTCCAATAATTCCAATTAGTATGTGCATTAGTATTTTAGCAAATTCCATGGAGATAGATATACGAAGCAGAAAGTTGCATACCTGGATAAGTGTTTCAGTAGTTGGTTTTTTATTATTGACACCATGTTTCGCAAAGTGCAATTTATTCGTAGCGCAGCTGAGGCACATCTACATGGTTAGGATTTAAACCACATATTTACGAGCTAGAGCAATGCACGTATTATCCCTTGGTAAAACTGGTTGAGGTAGCAAAAAATATGCCACGATTACTTTAAGTAGTTTCGTCAAACTAAACCAATGCGATATGTAAACTTCAATGTCTAATGTAACTGATGTAACTCAAATTGCACTCGATCCAAATTTCATATACTGCACTACGTCATTAAGCACTTTCTTTGTCCCTCTTCTTCTTCTCACAGAGAACTCTAATTGTGTCGGCGATTGTGTCCTGGCTTTTCGGATTTAATAGACAATGAATAAAGCAATCCCCAAACTGATCTATCAACCACTATGAACCTTTTGAAAAGGTTAAAAGCAGATGGATGAGACTGAATCGACTTGGATGAGACATCAGACCAGTCGTCCGTCCAGACGTTCAGATCCAGACCAATCCAGACCAACCCAGCAGTACAGCAGCAGATCACAATCCCAACCACAGCACTCACGCAACTTGACAGATAATGCAGGACCAATGTGGATAACAGCCAACGTGGATAAGGGTGCCAATGCGAACAATCGGACCAATACAAACTCAACTATCCACTGCTGCTATCCACCACTGTCCACACACATTTAGAGAGTTCCATAAAACAACCAAAGGAAGTATATCTTGTAATAATCCTGGAAACCGTTGGTAAACCTGGAACAGTGAAACGATTGCAACGAATTTCAAGATGCTTTTGCACGTGGAGTTTGCTTGAACCACAGTACTGTGGCTTGCTGTGGCTTGAACCAAATGTGAACCGATGTAGTTTTATTACTATTATAACCATAAAAAGAATAATATTTATTTTATTGTGATTGTGTAGCTACAGACTTCACGGATTTATATACTTTCATTCATTCTTCATAAGCGCGAAACTCCAACCTTCGGTATATACAATTCAATTTTATTACTTAACAGAATATCTGCATAAGAGCATTAAAATTAGTAGATATATAAAATTAAAATTAAGATGAGTGGTCTAATTTTGAAAACTTGTTTTTTATAGATAAAATGGCGAAATCACGAAGTACAAATAAAGCTCCTCGCAAGGAGGGTTTTAATCGTTCAGGACACAGCATGAATCCTGAGCGACCAACTGAAGGGCTAAAGGGTGTAGCAAAAGCCAGAACAAAAGGCACAATTAAACGGTTGCAAATGTATCGTAATCAAAAACCAAAACGAGATCGAAATGGAAAAATAATTAGTCCAGCACCATTTCAAGGCTGGCATCCATCAGGAACTATGACTCGGGTTGAACCATCACAAAGATGGTTTGGTAATTCAAGAGTCATTTCACAAAATGCCCTCCAAAAATTTCAAGATGAGATAGGAACAGCTATGAAGGATCCTTATAAAGTAATTATGAAACCAACACAGTTGCCTATAACACTATTGCAACAAAAAGCAGCAAATGCAAGGGTGCACTTGCTCGATACGGAAACTTTTGAAAATACATTTGGGCCAAAAAAGTTAAGGAAAAAACCTAATTTACATGCATCTTCGTACAATGAACTACAAAAGACTGCTGAAGAAAAAGAAGAAACTTATAACACTGTCAAAGATACTAAAGATTTAGATCTTGTTAGAGAAGACACAGGCGTAAGAGATGCTCAAAGAGATTGGGTAATGGCTGCGGGTCAAAGTAAAAGAATTTGGAATGAATTATATAAAGTAATAGACTCCTCTGACATTGTACTACAAATATTAGATGCCAGAGATCCTTTAGGAACAAGGTCCCCACCAGTTGAAAAGTATCTTAAGACAGAGAAAGCTCACAAACATCTAATGTTTATTTTGAATAAAGTGGATCTTGTACCAACATGGGTTACTCAAAGATGGGTAGCAATTTTGAGTGCAGAATACCCAACAGTTGCTTTTCATGCATCACTAACTCATCCGTTTGGTAAAGGTTCTTTGATCAACTTATTACGTCAGTTTGCTAAGCTGCATACTGACAAAAAACAAATTAGTGTAGGGTTCATAGGATATCCTAATACAGGAAAAAGTTCAATAATAAACACCTTGAGATCTAAGAAAGTATGTAAAGTTGCACCAATTGCTGGAGAAACAAAAGTTTGGCAATATATAACATTGATGCGTCGTATATATTTAATTGACTGTCCCGGCGTTGTATATCCATCTGCAGAAACTGATACAGAGAAAGTGTTGAAGGGAGTTGTCAGAGTAGAGCTTGTTCAAGATCCCGAAGATTATGTTTTCGATGTATTAGCAAGAGTAAAACCAGAATACATACGGAAGACATATAAAATTGATGAATGGAGTGATCACATTGACTTCTTGGAGAAGTTGGCACGCAAGTCAGGAAAATTATTAAAGAAAGGGGAACCTGATATTAGTGTAGTAGCACGTATGGTATTAAATGATTGGCAACGTGGTAAATTACCGTTTTATGTACCGCCGCCCGGTTTCGAGGAACCATTAACAATAAAAGTAGCGGAGAGTGGAGAAAACAGCAAGAGTACTGAGGAAATTGTGGAGGGGAATGAAGAACAGATAATAGAACTTAGAAACACAAATGATATTGAAGGTTCAATTGTGCAAGAAATCACTAAACCTGAGATTTCAGTGGTGCAAGATTTTCGAAAAATTCGTGTTGGATTGTCATATACTGGTGAAGATATTAGAAATGATTTATTGAAGCAGCGCAATGCACCCAAAGCTAGGAAAGCAGATTGCAATCAAAATGAAAGTGAAAATAAATTAGTTACTGATGATTCCAACAGTGATGATGCTGCTGCAGAGATGTGTGATTCACAGAATGAAAATGTGGAAGTAAACAATGTCTCAGACCAGAAGCAGGAAAATGAACAGAACAAGACTGAGTTTAATAAGGATGATACTGATAGCAACTTGGAAGATGAATCTTGTGTTCCATTAGAAAAAGACACATTGTTACAGAGTGCATATGACATAGTAGAGGAAGAGTATGATTCTAGTGATAGTGAAATGGTTGATGTAAATACTAAATCGACTAGTGGAACGTTCACAGTCTCCACATTATCTTCTGGAAAGAATGAAGCCATCATAAGTGTGAAAAATAAGCTAACAAGCAAACAACGACGCGCGATTGACAGAGCGGCTAAGCGGAAAAAGATCGGTTGTAATTTCTATGAAGTTACTAATGTTAAAAATAGGAATCGTAATAGAAAAGTTCCGAAAGTTAAAAGAAAATAGTTTTCTATCAATATTAATGTATGTTTAAAAGCATATGTATTATAATCAAGTTGCGTTTATTATTTATAGCACCTTGTGTAAAGTAATTCCCTACATAGTTTTGTATATTAACGCTTAGCAAATGTGTACGTATCGGGAAAACGACTAAAAGAATTCTATAATACTTAATACTACGGTATAAGTATAAAATAAATATTTTTCTTTAATATTGTCGTTCAAGTTAATAACCGTTGTGGCCTCCTCTTTTGTTGTTTATTCACTTCACATCGGTATAATACGTATCACCAAAAACTGCTAATCATCATCACGTAATTATCGGGCTTAGTCATGATTCATTCGAAATGATATATGTTGGTGACATATCTTTATATGAGCGAGGATAGATTTTTGATCTTACGATAAATTTTCGTAATATTACATCAGGAAATAGCGAATTGTGATAACAAGCTTTTAGAACCTATTACTTCGCAATAATGACGATTTCTCCTAAATAAGTGCTAATAATTAAATTATCAGAGTATTATGTAGAGGTGTTCATTAAAATAACAGTTTTCGTGTATATCCAGACACAAAATAGTCAAGAGCGTAATACAATTCAGTTATCACTCTCGATGGAATTCATTAAATGCATAAATAATGCTGATAAAACAATCATCCAAAACACTTTACACGTATAGTTTGATACGGAACTAAGATAAACATTGTTGATAAATACCTCGTAATAAATGGCAAACAAGCTTCATCGTGAGCCGCATGTATACGAACTTATTTTTCCTTACGTTGCTCAGCGACAATTATATAATGCGTAACATTTAGACTTAAACATACAGCAGGTATAATCGGTTGCTTACAATTCTTAAATACAAACGGTATTCTTTTGTTTTGTTGACTTAGTGTGAATAGCATTCTTCCGCAAGCTTCTTTTGTTCGCAATGGAAAACAGCATATTCTCATCGGTATCTATACAATCGGTAATCGATCGCTTCAAGTATAGATGTGTCGAAAGGCCTTACTATGCAGTAAAAACTCTACCTTGGAATCCTGGGAATGTCTGTGTACGATCCTCTTATTTATGCTCTACCGTTAGTCTCCCCCTATATCCACTCTCTTTTTGTAAAGTAGAGCACTACTTTTCGTAGACGTTCAATAAACAACTGGCTGCCTTCATAATCAGACATGACGCTCTCAATTTTGTTGTAATTGAAATTTGCTTCTTTAGTATCCAGTGTCATTACTCTCAGCATAATACAAAGATGGACGAATTCAAAATTCGCATCCTTCGGTATTTGGTCATCAAACTTTTCTTTAGAGTAGGGCGTCGCATCACATCCCATTCTAATTAAAATATCACTCAAACATTGTTGATAAAAACAGATGAGTTTATTTAGCTGATTGTCCTTTACACTTTCGTCGACACTTGAAAACAGATAAAAGATAAGTTGACGAAGCGGACTCAAGAATAAATAATTTTGAAAGTCCAAGAATTTGACATCATCGATTTTGCCGTTTGCACGACGATGAAACATGATATTGTTGACCCAAAAGTCCATATGCACAATTGTCGACCAAGGCTCACTTGGCACGGCTGTCCAAGCAGCCGCAGGGTCAGCAGTGATTAACAATTTTTTACATCTTTCGTAATATGGATTCATCACTACATCTTTCTCTATTTTTTTTAATATCAACTCGTGAACATCTGCACAGTCATGGCTATTTAGATTCATGCACTTTGAGTGTCGTTTGAAAATTTCAAAAAGTTCTGGATTTTTATTCTTCATCGCTATGCCTAAGGCGTGGAACCTGGCCATCGCCCTTATTGCAACCATCGAATGCTCCAAGTCATATCCTAGGCAAAAACGCCATTTAACAAACGAATTTTTGCATTCCCAAATCCCGGGTAATCTTAACAATCTAACTTTATATTTAATGTTGTTCTATTTCACTGTCACGACGAGAATAGACTCATCTTTACAGTGCGAGACAAATAGGTGTTTACAAATGGTATCAAGGTAACAGAGCCGTACCTGTATCTCTTTTCCCAGTGTAATATCCTCTCGCCTTCAGGTTCTCTAATAAAATTACAGCATCATCGTCAAACTCGGCGTCGAATTTCAAAGCCAATCTTGATCCATAGAATTTCGGGACGATCTTAAAGGTCTCATCTTCTCTTAAACCTGCTTTCCGTTCCAATTGAATATAAGCTGGCAGTATATTCTTGTACATGAAAATTTCTTTCCGAAATGTGAATGGACTGTCGAACATTCGCTTCTGGAAGGCCGTTGGTGGTGACATTTTTGCGATCAACCAGAGATCTTCTTTTTGGTCCATATTTCCTTTAATAGTCGCGTGAACACTCAAAATTGTACTACCGTAATTTTCGCCCGGTGGTAACAAAAAATCTGTTGTATACTTGATTACAACCAATCGATGTCCGAACGTTTGCCGCAAGAGAGACTGTAAGTCACGCAGAACGATTTGTTTCACACCAAAATTGCGGCTCATGGTTAGAGGCATATTAACTCATAACAAAATCGAATAATGTAGCCAGCGGCAAAGGCTGCAAATAACTAACTGCAAACTGAACATACAGCGATGTTTTATTTTTTCGCCCGATGCATCTTGCAGATTGTCTACTATACATATACATGATCGTCAATAATAAAGCCAGATAAAATTCCATATGCGTCTCCAAGAAAATAACGAGCTAAGTTCTTACACTTTTTTTACTTCAAGTTTTCAGCTACTTTATCTATACACTTGAATTTGACGTATAGACTACGATTAGCGATAGAAATAAATTCTCTACAGTTGACCTTAAGTTCAGCTAGACAAATAAAAGTTTTATAGAACATTTGGGAATTGATAAAAATCAGACACAGTTTACGTATGTTTTCACTTAGAAAACCTAAGTTTTTCCATATATATATATATATATATATATTTTTCCCCCATACATTTAAATAACAATTACAAAAAGTAACAATACTTTTTGTGGTAACATATATTATCAAAAGCCTCATAAAAGTATACAGTGATAAATTCAATATCGCATATATTTGTTCGCACAGTTTTATTGTAATACTTTTTAATTGTGATATTAGCAGTCGCTTATAAATACTATAAATACAGAGCTAAGATAACTCTGTATACCAATAAATAAATACGATTCGCTTTTATTCAAAATTTGCACGACTATCAGCCGATTTAACGCAATTATATCCAATTTCGTTTAGTAAAATATAATACCAATCTACGCAGTCGGTCGTTGTAAAGTTTGTTACCCGCATACTCTATTACAACGCTCTCCATTTTATCGTAATCGAAATTTGACTCTTTTGTATCTAATGTTAGGACCTTCAACATGAAACACAAGTGTTGGAATTCGAGGCGAGCGTCTTGTGGCATTTGTGCATCAAACTTTTCTCTGGTAAAACATTCCGTGTTGCAATCCATTCGTTTTAATTCATCAATGAACGTTTCATAATAAAGATTGATAAGATCATCGAGGTGATTTGCGTGTGTATCATCATCGATGCTTGAGAAAAGGTAGAAGAAGAGCTCACGCATCGGACTAAGATACAAATAATTTTGGAAATCGACGAACTTGACATCATCTACCTTGCCATCTTCTCCGCAATGAAATAAAATATTATTCACCCAAAAATCGGAATGAATAATTGTTCCCCATGGTTCATCCGGGGCCTTGGTCCAAGCTTCAAGAGTAAATTCGGGTGTAAGAACCTCTTCGCATCTATCGTAAAATACTTTAATTTCCGAATCTTCTCGTATCTTCTTGAGCAACATTGCATAAAAATTACTTAAATCACTGCCCTTGGGCTCAAGGCTCTTTGATAGTTTCTTGTACTTTTCAAATATCTCCGGTTTTTTGAACTTCGTTGCAATGCCTAGCGCGTGGAATTTTGCCATTGCGCGTATTGCAAGGTTTGAGTGTTCTACATTGTATCCTATACAGGCAAACAAAAACAAAATCTTTTACGGTAAAGAAGTTTTAGGTTTATTCACAATACGAACAGAATGATAAAAAGTCTTTCTCAGTAGAATTGTATGCAAAAGTGACGTAAATGTTACACAAACTTACTTTAAAATTCTGCAGGCAAATTGAATAATGTCTCGATAACAGATAGTGTTTACATAGTCGTTCACTACTTTCCGTAGAATGCCGGGTAATTTCCGACTTCATGACACAGAATTAGAAAGTCTCGATGACATGAATTTGTAGTGATGCCCTATTGCTAAATATTAATTATTTAATAATTTTTGAAACTTACCAACATCTCTTTGGCCTGTGTAGTATCCTTTAGCTTTTAAATTATCGAGGAGGATGACAGCATCGTCGTCAAAATCAACATTTGGGTCAAGAGTTAATCTACTGCCGTAGAACTTTGGCAGAACATCGAAGGTTTCTTTGTCACCGAGCCCGGCTTCACGTTCCAGTTGATTATAACCGGGCATAATTTCCTGGTACATGGCTATTTCCTTTCGAAAAGTATATGGACTATCAAAAATTAGTCTTTGGTATTCCGTCGGAGGCGGCATCTTTGCGATAAAATGGAATTCTTCTTTTTCTGCTTCTGGGTTTCTTCTGACAATGACGTCAACTCTCAGAATCGTGCTCCCATAATTTTCACCAGGTGGTAATAAGGATGTGCTTGTATAATTATCAACAATTAAAGTTTGATCAAGCCACTGCCGTAATAACGATTGTAAATCGCGTAGAACAATTTCTTTCACTTCTATAGTCGAATTCATGTCGCCAACTGAATGCAGGGTATCAAACGGTGAAGCCGTTGAGCCTTTGAATGATTGTGTATATTAAGCAAACGAAGAATCCGCGTCTATCTAGTTTCCCTCTCCTACTGTTGGCTTAAAAATTACGGTTTTAGTTTAGATGTTGACCAATGTTACAAGGCCAAGCACCGGAACACGACTCGGCGGTTTAATTTTCCTGCCGTTCTAATATTCAGACTCAGTGTTGCGTAATCTCAATGAGGGAGGCAACGTGATAGAGAAGAACTTGATTGCTACTAGAAAGTATGATACAGCAAGTGCTTGCGTGACACGACGATTTTAGTTATCTCCCGTGCGTTCAATGCTCAACACTATAATAATCCCATCAATCTCCCCTCCACTTGGCCTACCGGTGGTCATTCATGTGATCAACCGTTACTTCACGATAATCAGTCACTCAATCAATTTTTCCTTTTTCCCAACACGCTCTTCCGAAATAGCTATACTACGACATGTCAAGGTCTAGTATAGATACACGAATATCATTCTGAATTCATAGGATTCGCAAACTGTTTGCTTCTCCTTTTTATTACGGTCTAAATGGTACTAATATTTATTCATTATCATTAATCGTTCGGCCTTAAATCTGTGCACGATAGTAAATGACCGTAGAAATTGAATATATTTAGATATTTTAATAAGCAGGATAATCACTGCGAAATAATTAATTTTGACAAATGATGTCTGATAAAAATAAGAGATTTATTCATGGCAGCGTATAGCTATATAATATAAAATTGTAGATGTTTCGCATTACACGATGAAACATATATAACATATGAATTGACAGTGTAATAAAATATGTTAACATGTAGTTATTATAATGCAATTATAATAATAATAACTATTGGTTGTAGTAGATAATTGATTGTTATGCAGACTACACGAACACCGTGTAAGTTCAGATCCGCCCATTCGAGTAGTGTTGAAACGATTGCCGAATGTACATCATACCGACATATTACCAGTTTCATCAATTAACTTGCTGTGAATATCCCAAAGATTCTGTAAAAAATACACATATTAGTAAAAGATTTTATACGCGTGCACGTCTTTCTCAAAAACTTTGCAGCTCTTTGTTCATTTAAACGCTGTACATTCATTGAATTATTATGGGAATGTCGCAACTTTTATTATTTGTAAAATCTAGCAATTATGGACCCAGAATAAATTTTATTCAACTTTGTTAAATAAATTGAAACATATATTAAAAAGCTCATTGAATGAGTAACTACCATTTTAAACATTTTGTATAGACCGACGAGGGATCGCGTCTCCATCTTCTTCAATCAATTTGCGATGTACAGCACTGAGAGCCTGCATATTAATAATATTATGATACCTCAAAACTAAACATTTTGCAAGTTAAATTGTACATTATTAGAATAATTTCTTGTATAATCAGGTAAGCATGCATTAATGAATAACACTACCTTGAAGTACTTGACAGTTTTGACTCTCAGTTCCAACGTTGCGTCTTCATCACAAATAATTATAGTGCGTGGATGTTGTTGGAAAGCTGACACAGTCCACATATGATTAACACCTTCTTCAATTGCCTTGTATAAGGCAAATGCTTTATGAGATCCAGTGATAAGAATCATAACTTCCTTAGCATCCATCACAGTACCAACTCCTACAGTTAGTGCTTGCTTTGGAACTTTAGAGATGTCATTCCCAAAAAATCTTGCATTAGCTTCTAAAGTATCTTGTGCAAGTGTTTTTACTCGTGTACGTGATGCTAATGACGATCCCGGTTCATTGAAAGCTATATGTCCGTCTGGACCAATCCCTACAGAACACAGCATTATTGTGTGTAACAAAGGCAATACTTGCAAATCCTGAATAAGTATAGGCAATATAATATACCTCCAATAAATAATTCTACACCACCAGCTTCCTTAATTTGTCTCTCAAAATCATCACACTCTTTTACAAGATCAGGCGCATTTCCATTAAGAATATGTACATTTTCTGGATCAATGTCAATGTGCTTGAAAAAGTTATTGTACATATAATAATGGTAGGATTCAGGATGATCCCTGGGCAAATCAACGTATTCATCCATATTAAATGTCTTGACATACTTAAAGGAAATTTTTCCTGCTTTATAATATTCTATGAGCTTTTTGTACATCCCAAGTGGAGTGCCACCTATAATAAAAAGAAGTGGAATTGATAAATTTGTTTATCAAAAATCTCAGTCTATAAATTTACCTGTAGGAAGACCAAGTACAAAATATTTATTCTCATTAGGTTGAAAGTCATTGACTCTTTTCAACACATATTTTGCAGACCATTCTGCAACATAGTCTACTGTATCACAGATTACTAAACGCATTGTAGATTATTATTTGGTACAATCTGAAAAATAAATGCAAGATTTAAATAAATAGGGATACTTCATTAAAGTAATTTCGTTTTATCATTCGTTTTCAATAAAGTACACTTTTATCGTACTACAAATACATTTTGAGATATTAGTATCAGTGGTATTTGCACAACACTGACCTTTTATCTCAAAATGAAAGCACTAAACCATTGGCCAGATCTAAATAAGCCACATGTATAATTATATATTCAATCTAAATTGTAAATGCCTATTTGAAAAAAAATTTTAAAACAACTTTTTTGATTAACAACAATTCTCAATAAATGGCTCTTCAAATTTATCTGTAATGGAAACTATTTTTATTTTTAAAATTAAACAGTATTAATTTGGCCAATTGAAAAAAATGTAATTAATACACAAATTTGTTTGGACCTCGGAGACAGTGAAAAAATGAAATATGTCACTCTTTAAAGGTCAATAACCAATAGTTGTGGACCTTAAATAGCTTAAATAAGGTAGACGTTGGATTTTTGATAAAATCTGCTAAAAAAAATAATTTATCACTTCGTTGCTGCTTACTATAGACACAGGACATAATATTTAGCTCGATATGAAATTTATATAGATACAAAAAGGTGATTAACAAAAAAAATACGAACCAGATATAAAAAATATGTCGCATCCGTCACCACAACCGGCTACGTACTGTAGAATGTACTGAATCAGCTGACATCTCATACCAGAGGTGCCAGAGAGCTACCAGAGTGCCTGGGGCCAGAGTCATCACCCGTCGGATACGAAATCAGACATGGGAATAAAGAAATGTAAAATGGTTATATTGGAAAATATACATTTGATCGTACTGTTGTAGGATATATTATGTATAGACGCATAATAGATAAAATAGATGAGCTTCCCTTATATTTGTTTTGCTTGATGGGCCCTGTTATACCGCAATTATAGAATTTACATCTAGAAGGTCTAAAATTTTCAATTTATACTTTTTAAAACTCGCGTTGTCAAAAAAATATACGCATGTTCAAAACAAATGGTAGCATAATTGCTCACTTTAAATATGCTTTGATCTAAACAAAAATTTAGCGAAATAGATGTCTAAAACTTGTATGTATCTATTACCAATGTATATTATATATTTTATTATTATATATAGTATTTGGCGGCAACGCTGCCGGAAGTATACAAACGAGTACAAAGCGCGCATGGCCCGTAACCACAAATTCTGAATCTGAACGGTGTACCGTTTTTACTTTTATATTTAATTGTTATTACATAAAAATGCCAGATGTATCAATCAAAGGCGTTATTGTCAATTTTCCCTTTCAACCATATTCTGTACAAGAAGAATATATGGCAAAAGTGATAGAATGTCTGCAAAATAGTGTACATGGTGTTTTAGAGTCACCAACTGGTATGTTTACAATAATAACAATTGGGAGATTTTTGTTTATAATGTTTTTGAAACTCAAACAATAAACTTTATTACACATAGGTACTGGCAAAACGCTCAGCTTGCTATGCTCATCATTAAGTTGGTTATTAACAAAGAAGGCACAATTGCAAGCACAAGCTTTAGTTGGTGCAATCGAAAAACCAGAATTTGGTGGGACCTTCTTTAAAAATCTAAACAATGATCTCACTGAAGCTGCAGGAGTTCCCGATGGATCTTCAAATTTTGGTTGGTCTACACCAAAAATTATATATGCCTCTAGAACTCATTCACAACTCTCACAAGCAATGCAGGAATTAAAAAGAACATCTTATAAGCATGCAACTGCTGCTGTCTTGGGTTCTCGTGATCAGTTATGTATACATCCTGAAGTTTCAAAGGAAACTAATTCTTCCAATAAAATACACATGTGTCACTCTAAAGTTAAATCTAGAACATGTTTTTATTACAACAATGTTGAAACAAGGTATTTTAGAATTATATGTCATCAACTTCAATCATTAAATGTAACATCTGTCATAAGGGGAGAAGTATAAATTATTTGTTTCATTCTGAATATTCTAGAAAAGACGACCCAGCTTTGAAACAGGAAGTATTAGATATTGAAGATTTGGTCAAACATGGACAGAAATACAAATGTTGTCCATATTTTTTATCCAGAGAATTGAAGCAAAACGCAGACATTACCTTTATGCCTTATAACTATATATTGGATGGAAAAGCAAGAAAGTCACAGGGCATTGATTTACACAATAATGTCATTCTTCTAGATGAAGCTCACAATGTAGAGAAAATGTGTGAAGAGGCTGCATCTTTGCAGGTATCTGTGAGAATTATCAGTTACATTTTTTTTATATGGGATCATACATTATGAATCATATATAGATTAGCAGTACAGATATCGCAATGTGCATTGAGGAGGTAACAGTAGCGATGCAGGACATTGCAAATAATGTAGAACAGCAGACAGATTTTTTAAATGAGAATGCAATTGTACAAAAAGACTTTACACCTGAAGACTTATGCATTTTAAAAACAATATTCCTAGAGTTTGAAAGTGCAATAGATTCTATAGAAATTAAAAAACGTGATGAAGGTGAAACCTATCCAGGTAGTTACATTTTTGAACTTCTCGGAAAGGCACAGGCAAGTTGGTTATTAATCATTCCACTATTTTTCTTAATTTATTTACATAAAACCTGATTTTTGTTTAACTTCCAACTGCTAATAGATAACACATGGAAAAGATCAACTAATTATAGATAAATTGGACAAAGTAATACTTTATTTAACAACTACAAGCACATCTCCATTTTCTCGAAAAGGAAATGCTTTACAAAAGTTTTGCGATTTATTAAGAATAGTGTTTACAAATGGATCCGCACAAAGTAACAAAGAAAAAGTAAAACAATGTTATAAAGTGTACATTCAATTTGAAGATGCAAAGAAAACACAGAAAAATGATGTTTGGGAATCTAAAAAATCAGTTTCAAAGAAAGAAGGAAAAATGATCTGTTACTGGTGCTTTAGCCCAGGATTCAGGTACATCCATAGATCTAAACATTATTTAAGCCATTATTTAATTATTATTTTCTGTTCCAGCATGCAGCAATTAGTGGATCAAGGTGTTCGATCAGTAATTCTAACAAGTGGCACATTATCACCACTAAAACCATTCAAATCGGAACTTGGGATACCTATTAGTGTTGAACTGGAAAATCCCCATATTGTAAAAGGTGATCAAGTTTGTGTAGGCACACTTAGTCAGGGTCCAGATGGCTTTCCACTAAATTCGTCCTTTAACACAAGGTATAGTATACCTTTGGGTAATCAATAAGTGTTCATTAACTAAAAAATATATAATTTTTCAGAAATGACCCCAAATACATTTCATCTCTTGGACGAACTATATATAATTTTAGCTGTTTAATTCCTCATGGATTATTAATATTCTTTCCATCATATCCAATAATGAAGAAATGTAGGGATGAATGGCAAAATGCTGGTCTATGGACAAAAATTGCAGATAAAAAAGTAAAAGCATGAGTAATTATTTGCTACAGTTATCCCAAGGAACATTTGTCCACTAAAGAAAAGATATACATTTTGCACTTTACAGCCCATATATGTCGAGCCGCAGTCCAAAGATGGTTTTATAAATATAATGAATGAATATTATCAAAAAATTAATGATCCCGCTTGCAATGGAGCTGTTTTTATGGCTGTTTGCAGAGGGAAAGTAAGCGAAGGCCTTGATTTTGCCAATGCAAACGGCAGAGCCGTACTGATTACTGGATTACCATTTCCACCTTTGAAAGATCCAAGAGTTATACTAAAACAACGGTACTTAGAAGAACTTAGAAAAACTGATAAAAACGTAATTATCCTCATTATATTTTTTCGAAATATAGATAGTGTTGTTGATTCAAAATGTTATTAGGGCTTAACAGGCCAAGAATGGTATCAACTTGAAGCATCCCGTGCTGTTAATCAAGCCATCGGTAGAATTATACGACATAAAAGTGATTATGGAGCTATTATATTATGTGATTGCCGATTTGAAAATGCAAATTTTAAGAAACATTTGTCCTCTTGGCTAAGGCCGCATATAAAAAAATTTGCCAACTTTGGAACCATTACGAAGGATCTACGAGGATTTTTCAAATATGCAGAATATACAGTGGGTAACTACAATGCGTGTGTGAAAATCACACAACTGATACATCATATACAAAGAAACAAATGTCTGTTTTAGTTTCCGCAACCAAATATGATGTCGAGACATGTAAGTAATAATACATCGTTACCCGCTACGAGCGCGTCTTTTGATACAACAACGGCAAATGCACAAAAAAAAGTAAATAATGGTACGAATGAAAGATCATTAATGGGTTCCGGAGATAAATTTGATATAGCCACATACTACAAGGACAATGAATCCAAACCAAATACACAGGCTAAGAGAAAGAATTTTTCGGATCTAATGCTGGAGTCGACACCAGCGATTAATTTCGGCAATTGCAGTTTAAAAACTACCAATAGTACAAACGAGTTTATGAAAAAAACTGTTGCACCTGTAGCTAAAAAACGAAAATTAAGAATTTTACCAATGGAATGTAACCCATCAGTATCTGGATCATCTACTGCAGTGTCTCCCAGTACTGATAACAAGTCCGTCAACACTGTGGAACAAAAAGTTAATGAGCATGCCAATACTGATGGAGATAAAAAAGCTTTAGGAAAAGCATACTTAAAAGATGTATGTATTTACCAAACAGATATTTCTGCCAGATTGATCAGTTTTACAATAATTTGTTTATGGTTATTTCTAGGTGAAGAATACCCTAACTGAAACTGATTATAAAATATTTGCAAAAATGATACAAGATTATACAAAAAATAGTGACTTTGAAACACTTGTAAAAACTTTAGAACATTTATTTCCCGTACATAAAGGATTCCTACAATTATTCATAGGTAAATACAGCTTTTGCTTAATATATGCATTCTCGCAGCACCCTAATTTGGCCCTTCCCTGCCGGTAGGTTTTAAAAGTTTCCTGAAAAAACAGCACGTTATTGGTTTCGATGAATACGTCCATCGTTTAAAGGATACCAGTATAAAGAGATGTGGGCAAACATAGGAGACTGATATTAGTAAGAATTGTAAACTGTTATTTATTAAAGTATACAATAAAAATGTTGTATTCAACCTTATGAAAACTCATTTTCTTATTATACATACATATAAGCGCTACTGTTATATGAATAACAATGTAAACGTGTTATATTATGCACTACAACCGGATACAGTTTTTTTCTTATTTCATCACATATATCCAAGTCGCACTCATGATTCTTTATTACTTTATTCTTTATTGAATTTATATTAGCACGTTAGTAATTGTTGTCCCTTTTCCCCCTTCTACAGGTACTTTAAAGCACCTCTATTTAATAACTAAATGAACGACCATCAGGTATTTTAAAATAGTTCAGTCTGGCTTATTTAGTAAATAATACGAGTTGATCAATAAAGTTAATAAATGTTTCAATACGAATGTCTAGTTTGCACTTTTACAAAAGTAATGTATGTATAATTCATTCGAAGCTGTATGTTACTTGAAATGTTTTGTGCACATATATAAGTTTGTACACTGGTATAATTCGATTAGTAACTAATATGCACCATTACAAAACAGTGACATTTAATTTCATTACTGTCAATAGATCCGTATTTATTTGTTCTTAGCTTTTACATTTTCATATGCTTATTGAAAAATATTTAGGTCAGACTTACTTTAAAAATATACATATTTGAGATAAAATGTTTGTATTGAAGTGTTTATGTCTGGCCTATCAAATATACTTGCAATTTAAAACTGCGTGTTTATGGTTCCACCCCATGAGCTCCGCTTACTTATGTATTATTATCATTTTTTGCTTTAATAATAGCATTCGTAACAATTTCCTGATAGTACTCCCCAAACACACTACGATTATGTGAGATCAGGATTAAGAACTGCGCGACAATTGCTGTTAACTCTTCCTGAAGTGATGAAAGACCTGGTGGTACTTGTTGTGGTGCAGCTGATTGAGACACGATTACTTTTTGGAGAAATTGCCGTATCCTCAAACCTACACAAATAGTTACATTACGAAAAATCCTTATGAATACATTGGGATTTTAATAAAAATACTATATACTTATAAGATATCGAATTTTATGATCAGGTTTTATTAATTCGAGTATTTGTCCCTCAAGTAGCGTTTCCACTTCCGATGATAATTCAGGGGCACCGATATCTTTTAACGTTGTGCTGACATCTGTTTTTACTTGTACCACTATATTCGGCATTATTGCTTCCACATCCCTATCAAACAATAAGCATATATCAGGATCAAGGAAACCAATGCAATAATTCAGTAAAAAATTAATTTATCGGGGTATACCTATTGGAATGAGCCGACTCTAACAATACATTTAGATGTTGTTTAATGTCTCTTTTAAAGCTTGAAATCCCATGAATCGAAGGACCAATTGTATTGTTGACCAACAAAATAACTGATCCAATGATGCTTAGTCTACTAGTTTTATCACGAAGTTCAAGTAGTCGAGATTGATCAAGCATCAATGTCTGCAAATTCCAGGAAACAGTATTTCTAAATCACTGTTATGATTTACCATAAGTTGAAGTGTTTTTTACCTCTGCATCTGGACTATAATCCCATTCCAAAAGATCGAGATATGCTTCTGTTACAAGGCCATGTGCAATTTGACGTACAATATGAGGGTCTGTTGAAAGATTTGCAATTTTGCTTGGGTCAAAAGTCCGCAGTAACCACTTTTCAGTGTTCTGTAATCCACCTGTGTTAACTTTTAAAAATTCAGCAAATTTGGCTTTCTCATACTCAATACTTGAAGCAACAATATTTGGCCTCATCATAGTAATAGTAAAATTTGCTAGATCTAATCGCATCAATTGTAATACTTCCATTATCCCCTTAAATGTCTCAATAACATCTGTTTTTTGATTCAGTTCTCTAATCTTCTCATCTCTGACAGGAGCACACACTTTACTCATAATTGTGATGACATACTGGGCGTAATTTTGGAAGTTCAACACTCCTTTTTCTGCCTGTTGTTTAATTAGATCTACATCCAATACTTCTCGCAAATTATCACGAATTTTAGCATGATGTGGGAGCACAAGTTCGTCCAAAGTCTATAAAATGGTGAACTAAGATTAATAATTTTCTAACTTTTTTAAAGTAACATTGCACTGAATTTCTTACTTCTTTAATTTCGCTCAGTAAAACCAGCGCTTGAGTATAACACGAAGGATCTTCATTTAATTGTTCAGCTAATAAATTCCAAAAGGCCTTATGCATGATTTCTTTCACTTTTCTATGAAATGTTCCATCATCAGGTTCTAATTTCTGTAGTTGGAAGTTTTTATCAACAGCAATTTCATGAGCTAGAGCCATATTTTTCATGCCATTAGCTGCTTTAATAATCTCCTCCAAAGATACAAATTTAGGTGGTGAAGCACCAGTTAATCCACCCACAATAAAATTGGATGCTTGTTGTCTGTATTAGAACAGCTGCATTATTTTTCAGTTATTGTATATAAGACAACTTAACATATCGCACACACTCTATGAAAAGATATCGTATACCAAAATATAATAGTTACCCTTTTGTAGTTTCTTCGTCATTCCTAATATGAGAAGTTTCTTGACATTCCATAGGCATAGATGTACCAGGCTTGGGTACATCGCAGTTTTTATCCTCGTCACCCTCCATTTTTTTGTTCCTGTCCAACCCAATTAAAAAGAATGAAAAATTATTGTAAAAAAGATCCATCGCATTTTATCACCACTGTTATAGCCACTCAAACACATATTATTAATAGCAACGATCAATCTCGGTTTTTATTAACTAGCAATAGAAAATAATTGTTAACTATTTTTAAAAGAGAAACTCAATGCAGTAACACCATCAAAAGTTGACACAAAAAATTCACTGACCATAGCAAAATGCCAGGAATAAAATTAAATAATGTTGAAGATCTTGGAAGTCTTTTACTAAAGAATAAACAGCATAATGTAATGCCCCATATTATACCAGTTCCAACCAAAACCCTACTCCTGATAAGAGAACACAAAATAATATACAGTATGGACATATTCATTTTTGATGAATGATTTGAAGCAAAACTTCAATGATATACTTTGCATTAGTCAAAGTAATATAAAGTTTGTAATAAATTCAAATTCATAGTAAATACTGACCTGTCTGGCATAATGCTACAACTAAATGCTATGATACACCATGGTCTTTACTCAAGAGCAGTTGGCACTCAAATGCACTGGTGACTGCAGAGAAGGAGGTCAAACTTTGTCTATAAAAAGAACACCCACAAGGGTATGTGTAAATGTAGAGTTTACATTCTACATAATTCAATCTCAAGGAATTATACAAATTCCTTTTACAGATTCTTACTTATACTTCGTATTCGCCTTAAAAATGCATAAAATTTATATGGGAGTAGCATGTGCATAATTCACAGAACAAAGGATGGGGTCTTTTTTATGTCTCTTATTTTAACAAACATACCATAAAGTAGGTATGCATAATTAAAAATATTGCTTACCAGGATTTTGTTTGTAACAATTTTAAAGATACATCTTACATAAAAATTATTGGAGCAAACGTATTTCGATAAACTTTTTCCTTATAGAGCAATTAATTTATATATGATCACTATTACAGATTTTGTGAATATTATTTATGTTTACTAACAAAGGTACACAAATTGAAAATTATGCCTTATAGAAAATTGACTGCTGAAAAGTATAGTATATTTTTAAAACGCAATTACTACTGTGACAAAGTAAGAATAAGTATGCTAAGAATGATGGATTAATAAAGATAGCATAAATTCAGTTTTACCTCATATAATATAAGGATATTCGGTGAGGTGTGATTGCCCAGTTTCATATGCACTTTAGATTTATGAACAAACAAGTAATCCAATCCACATGTCGAAAGGTGGTTTCTTATTTACCGAACATATTGTGTTACCTGCAACAATTTATACCTTTTTTAAGGTTCATAGCGAGATTAAGCTCGGAAAAACATTTGATTCACGCCATCTATCAGTATCAACTTTCAGCATACTAGTGCATATGTACAACTGCATGCAACAAGAAGAAAAGATGTATACATATCGTCCGAATTCCCTAAAAAAAAGTGTTTTCACAAAATATGCTCCATGTAGAGTGCATTTGAATCAATTCAAACTAATACAACGATAGTATTCGGTTTGCAACTATTCGTATAATAGAGCATATAATAGCTAGCTGTGCATATATATATACACATTTGTTAAAAAGTATCCAATTTCAATAAGTTTAAAAGACATATACTAAATTTACATTACCGCCAAATTAACTTCAAGCTGCCCGCTGGTGTCGTCATCATGCTTTGTCATCAAACTTTGACCATCAGCAGTAGACACTCATCTTTTTCTTTCCGTGATAGGTAATGTGTGACTCACTGTAGTTCACCTTGTGTTCCACAAAGCTACAGTGCAAGGTTCCAGAAAATCGGGCGCGATTCTGGTTCTGGCGCTATCGATAGCGCCGGTCGTTAAGTTAGCGCCAAAGGTCGCTTGGTAGGTGCTTGGTAGCGTCGGCGCAATTGCTCACGGTATGTTGAAATTTATTAATAAATTTAATAATAAAGATCTTTAAGGTTTGCATAAACAGTTTATCAACATTCGGCTGGCATAGATTTTATTTTGCCAAACACATATATTTGTGTAAATAATACACAATTAATAACAATAAATGTAACACCTAACAAGTATTTAATAACTACATTTTTTGTACGATACATATATCTTCTTAACAGCCAGTGATATTACATTATATGAATAAATATATACATACACTTATACAAAACATATATTGAAAATATATATATAGGAAAATACTATTGAGCTTTTACTGACATAATATATATGTATATCCAAAACATTATACATTCTGGAACTGAAATTATTATCTCACAATTCACTAAAATAATATATATGAACTGCAATTACAAGTTTATTTGCTACCTTTTTAGTATTTGAAAATTGAAAATACCCAAACTTTTCCATTACAGATTCGTTCTCACTACTTTGACACGAATATTATGACCAAAATATCTGAAAGTACTTCAATGTACCAGTCCTCTTTAATGGAAAACATCTGGTCAAATGGCAATACAGTTATATGAGTATACTGTTAATAGAATAAAAAATAAAATTTTGAAAGAGCAACATGTATGCTTACAAAACATCAAAAGTTGTTTCTTAAATCGTTTTGCCATATATACAGTAGCAAGTATACTTTATTGAAGGAATTACATTTGATAACAAGAATGTTACGGAACATATCTTCAAAACTAGATATTATGTCATAAAAGTTTATATTAATGTCTGTATAGTATTAATACTTACATGTGCGACTATTCAGTCACCCTCTTTGGTATATGTTAACTATGTCTGTACAGGTGCATTCAGATCACTCGGTACAGAATAATAAGTGCGTGTATATAGATTGATATTAATTAAAATGCTCTATGACACTGTAATTTTTTTTTGAAGAAGAAATAGTACAGTTCAATTTTGCAAACCGTTCATGCATTTTTGGAGACGTTCTGTTCTTGCAATTCATCTAACTACAACTTATAAAATATGCATCTTAAACAGAAGACTAGTCTTTGAAACATTTAATTAGTATACTCTAATGTCTTACTGTGAATATCCAATTCAGTAGAGTATACTTACACTAAATAATACAAAAATTATAACGCGCATCCTGCATAATAGGCTGTTTTTTAACATTTGGGATTTATGATGCTGCTACATTGTAACAAAAAACGTAAATTTTGTAGCAAGTCATTATGAAATAATTGAGCTAAAATTAGTAAGTAGAATACCGTATTGCAAAATATGTAATGAAAAGTAACATATATTGTGAATCCGTGAAAAAATAGTGTCTCTTTTTCAACAGGGACTGAAATATGATTACCTATTTGTGCTAAGATTTATAATAATTTAAAATCCTGAAAGTCAGATCATTTCAAGTATATCGCACAATTGTTCTGCATAATAGTCTGGTACTGCATTGGTCAATCCTGTAGATGTGCACATTTTGTCCACATCATTCTGAGTTGTTACACCTGACAATACTAAAAGCGTCTTAAATCCACAACGTTTTCCTAGTAGAATGTCAGTCTTGCAACTGAAACATACGCATTTCTTATAAAAGTGCATGAAGAAAAAGATACTGAATAAAAGTAAAATTACATACTTATCACCGATCATAAGAGTTCTTTGAGGATTTAAACCATATTTCTTGACAATGTAATTGATTAGAAACGACTCTGGTTTCCCAAGTATTACTGCATCCCTCTCAGCAGCAGCTTCAATTGTTTTTATGAAGCAACCAGTCCCTATGCATAGTTTTATTATGTTTATAATCTATTATTAGCATAGTAATGTATAATATTTATTGAGAAATAACAAATAATAAAAATGATACTTATTGATAACACCATTTAAGTACTATAAAGAATATATTAAGAACATTATTACTACCTGGAAACTTATTAGCATTTGGTGATGGTCTATCTGTATCAGAGTTTGTGCCGATGAAATGAATATTTGGATCTGCCAAATAAGTAGCAGCTTTTACCAATTTGGGGTAACTGAAGTATTTATCAAAGCCAACAACAACAGCACCCACTTCTTGATCCGGAATAAAGTTCTTGAGCATATCAAGCTCATCACCATCCAATGGATCTGGCTATTGTAATATTTAAAATTACTAGAGAACATGTATCTTGCTGTATATCATTTACTTGTACCTCGAAATTTATAGGTGATATAAAATGTTATATGGCTTTCATATACGAAACTTACACCAATACCGCAGTGTTTAATGCCTAACTCTTCTAACTCCTTGGCAATACCAATACTGCCAATAACGTATGCTTTTTTCTTAAAACCCATTTCTTTCAGGTAAAATGCAGCAAGAAATGAAGTACATACAATATCGTCCTGTAAGGTCATAGCAATTGTACGATACATATAATTCTTGAAAATTCAACCATTTAGTAAACTAAAACCTTCATCCAACTTCACTTACCAACTCTGCAGTGTACTTCAAATTTTCACATTTCTCTACAAACTCGGGTCTCGTTTTTGTATTGTTGTTCGTTATATAAAAAAACTTTTTTCCTAACTCCTTGAATTTGCCTACCGTTTCCGGTGATCCAGGAATTACTTCTGTCTCCCTCCATAAGACACCTGCACTTTGATAATGTTAAATTAGATACCGTTTATTAAATGACAGATAACTTGTTGCGTACGATATTTCCATTTTGTTGCAATAGAATGAATGAATTATTTATTTAACTCCTTGGTCTTTAGGATCATTCTTAATAAACTCGAAAATCATGCGATTTATTATGACTGATCACTCACCATCGCAATCTGATAGGATTACGTCAATGGAATCCAGGAAGTTTTTCACTTCCTCTTTAGATAATGATTTTATATGCTTCGGAGACATTTTTTATCAGCGGGCATATGGTATTATTTGACCGAGAATGGAAAGAACCGATATGACAGCCTACAATCCACGCCGTTCTCACTGGTCCTCACAATTCACAACGCGGGGATACGGTCAGAACTGCAACATATCAGCTTACTGATGGTATCAGAACATGTGCAACTTGACCTTGCTTGCATGTGTTACATAACTGAATGACACACTACCGAGTGAATCTATTCCATTGATAACTACATACACGTAACCGAAAGGAAATGAATGATCATGACGAAATAGATTACCCACTTTCAAAGATTGACAATAATGCGCTATATCTCTTTCCTGTGTCGTTTATTCTTATATTAACGCCTTTCATTTTGCAGATTAACAATTTCGAATTGTCGTTACCTATATATATATCAATGTTTTGTGTAAAGCTGAAATGCAAATCGGAAAATAAAAGTAGCACGCCTGAAGCAAATCGAGAAAATTAAGTAGAGCGGCAAGCATTTTTTATGTGATAGATATTTTTACTAACAATTAAACAATGAACGAGCAAATTAGACAGGATACCTTTTTATGTATATATATATATATTTGCATAGAAACAGAGCAATTTAAACGCATATACCCATTACTTAAAGCAAATTTAACTACAGAGCGTCAGCAACAGCAGAGCAGCAAAATAGATAGAGAGGTCTAATTAGACTCCTCGAAAAGGTAGTATATTCCATGGATTTCTTATGGCCAACATAGTAACCGCGTTAGGGATCTAACAAAAATTTCCGAACTATATATGCATGTATAGCGTAGTATGGGTAACAATAGAGAAATGACAGAACTAATGCAACAACCTGACAATCCAAAAATATACGAGACATTTTTTAGTAATATGTATGTTGCATTTGCAAATAGTAGAATGTAGAATATATATTGAAATTTTCTAGCTGGCAGGTTTCAATGCTTTTAAATACTCTAAAAGGTCGCCGACCGCATCGATGTAATAATCAGGGATATATTCCTTTACATCTTCACTCTCTGAATTCTGCCATGTCTGAAGATGTTCTAAACTACAAACTCCTGTTAAAACAAGCAACGTTTTAAAGCCACAACGTTTACCGAGAAGTATATCGGTATTGTGCCGATCTCCAATCATCAATGTGCGCTTAGGATTAACTTTGAAGCGTTGCTTTAAAACGTCTGAGATATAACTCTCTGGTTTCCCCATAATAGTCGCCTTTCTTTCGGAGCAACTTTCTATGCAACGAACCAAACTGCCTGTACCTAAAATAAGATATGATATAACCAAATATACAAAGTTAAAAATCTATCCCAAATAAGGCTGCTATTCACACATACCTGGTATAATAACATTATGTTTAAGGGGAAACCTTTCGTCCGTATTTGTTCCAATAAAAAGGACTTTTGGATCATTTAAATACGTTGCAGCTTTTAACATTTTTGGATAACTGATGTGTTCGTCGAAACCGACGATCACCGCTCCTACTTCAGAATCCTTCTTAAAGGCTGTGTACGAAACATCTTTAGTAACGGGATCCGGACCTACTCCACAATGAGAAATTCCAATTTTGTCTAATTCCTCAGCGATCGCTATTGTTGAAAAATATTAACATTGTAAAACACATATAAAATTGGAAAAGTACTTCAAGCGCGAAGACCAGATATATAAAGTGACATTTTATATACCATTGGATCCTATAATATATACTTTCTCTTTAAAACATAAGTCTTGTAAGTAACAAGCAGATAAATTTGCTGTACACAGGATGTCGTCCTTCCTTGCCTCGAAATTTAACGCTTTACATTTCTCTACGTACTCTTCCCTGGTTTTTGTACTGTTGTTTGTTACATAGAAAATTCTCTTGCCAAGGCATCGAAGTGCATCCAAAACCTTGGCTGCATTAGGTAATGGTGCCATATCCATCCAAAGCACGCCTGACGAATAAAGAATAAAGTGATATTAATTTACTTACATTTTTTCTAAGATTTTTGCTTGATACGCTAAACAGTGTAACATGCAAATCACTTAATGTCAATTCCCCCATACCATCGCAATCAGTAAGAACCGTGTCGAAAGAATTTATAAATTCCACGAAATCATTTCCGTTGAAATCTTTGATATTTCTTGCTGCCATCTCTCTGTGAACTGAATCAGAAATATTGATTAAATGTGGAATGTACATATTAATCTTATTAATAACACCAGCCCTGATCTGTTTATAAATATCGACCGCCACTTTGAAATGACCTTTCAAATTTAAATAAGATATTTACCGGAAGTACTGCATAACGTCCAGGGAATAAGAGAGGTACCAACTTATTTCAGCGATGAATGTGGTGTAACAATAATTAGACAAAACAATTTTACAAAATATGATAGATATGTTATATAACGACACAAATCTTTTATTGCAAAATAAGAAAGCCTATATATTACAAGCACAACACACAGTTATTAAGTAGAGGTTAACAATAGTTCATTTCTGTTAATGACATTCACGAGTAGTTTCTTTTACGACAAATAATCGGAAATTACGCTCTAGCAGCGATTTAATTTTGACTCTGCATCAAGGCAGGTTCTTAAATAAACTTTGGTTTACCTCTTTTAAAGTATTCTTAGGTTATCCAAATAGTTCACTCTTCTGTCTCAATTTTCGGTTCCTTAACTTGTCCCTATTGCCGCAAAATTTGGTAGTTAAATTTCGGAACAATTACCTATGTAGATTCTTAATTACCTCTTTTATACGTATTCTAATAAGTACGGAATGTACAGATCAAAGGTTTCGGAAACATTCGCGAATCGTGTGCACATGCTATAATTTTTGTGAAATATGAGGTACTTACAGAACTTTGAGGGCAAGAAACCATTCAAACCATTAGGAATGTACAGTAACTCCAAATTCTCTAATTTTCTACTTGTCGCTAGTTATATAATACTCCAGCCCAACCTAATATTAGATTATGCATTAGAATGTCATTCTATCTCATTCATATGATAAGATTTGGAAACCATAACTATAATTCAAATTTGATTCCATGTATGCCCAAGATTTAAATTTTAATTCCAGCATCACTATTGCCTCAAGTTGTACTATGGTTACTCAAAATTTTTAAATATTTCATTGTAATTGATGCTGTTGATTACTTCTTATAATATACTGGGAACGTCACACACTTTGGGGATATGGTACTCATGATTTATTATGAGACAATTTGTGTAGCTTTTTTGACAATGTATTCTGATTCAGAGGGGTTGTATTGTATATTGGTTTCTCTAGTTAACAATTCTTTTTCTAAATCAATAGGGAAAGTGACACCAACTAAATGGGATAACATGCTCTTTTTTGGTATTCCGGCATCCTTCCTTTTTCTTGACTTTTTCTTTAAACACTTTGATTTCTTCTGCGACATGTGTTTGGTGTGAATATGGTAGGCTAATTTCCCCTTAGAGCACAGTTTCACTTTACAGAAATCACATTCATATCCTATTCCCAAATGTCGAAACCTTATATGTTGCCTTAGGTTGTCCTTAAAGAAATACAATCGGGGACAACCCTTGTACGGACAGGATTTGACCGTTTCATCCTCTTTATGATATTCCAAGTGTCGCTTTAAATGCCACTTACGAGCAAACACCTTACCACAGACGTCACATTCAAACTCTGAAAATAATTTGGAAACATCAAAATATTTATGATAATAACTTAAATGACAAGGATATAATGGCTTTGTCCTTACCACTAGGATGTTGTGCTTTAATGTGGTCTTGAAGTTGTGTCCACTTTGGAAACGCTTCACCACATTCAGTCACTGTGCAAGGATATTTTCTTGCGTTAATCCCATGATCAAGCTTGTGCCTTTTAAATGATCGAATGTTTATAAACTTTTTGTTGCATTTCTCACACTTATATTCTATATCATTATGCATCGCCATATGGCTCTGTAATTGGTGTCTCTTTGTGAATAATTGACTGCACTCCTTACAGGTCAATTTATCAGGGTTTTTATGTACACGGTCATAGTGACGCTTCAAATTATGTCTGTTTGAAAACATAATTGTGCAATGGGGGCACCTGAAAGCAATGGAGAACAAAATAAAAATGTTCCGCACTTGCGATGGAAAATATAAACTGGAATACTTACTTCACTTTTACTGTTGTACCAGTATGTGTTAGTGTGTGTCTTTTTAGATGAGAATTATTTGTGTATGCTTTGTCACATCCAGGATGATCACATTTGAATGGTTTCTAAGAAGCAGAAATAAGTTCATATATATGCCAAACTATAATCCATTCTTTGCACCACAATAGCAATAAAAAAATCTTGACATGCTTATACAGAGAAAAGTAAAACTAGTTGCTGATAACTAGTACCTCTCCAGTATGTACTCTTATATGTGCAGTTAATCTGTTGGGTCTCAGAAATGCAGCATTGCACCCTTTGTAAGTACACACATGCTTTTTCTTATTCTGCAGTGGACTTGCTGATGTCTGATCAATATCCCTGCCGCAAATATCAGAATCTGCAATCATACTATCTGACTCATAATTCTCTTGTCCCATTGTGTTTCCGCCTTTTTTTCCAAACAATTTACATCCCAAGTGTTTACTCTTCAAATTTTATGTCTCGCTTCCTGTGGCATCTGACAGAACCTATCTGCCGATGCGGTTTAAAATCAGTCGTACAAATTGTTAGAACAGTCGAAGAAGGTATTCGTGATGTAATATAGAATTTTCAAGACGTCATTTCTATTAAAAGACTTTCGTAGAATATCATATTTAACGGTATAATATATAATATATACGAATTATGACAGCACTGGTTGCTGGTTCCAGATGATCCTATTTTTGCCTTAGCCGATTGCAGTAATTGCGGGTGACAGCGCTACCGCTTGAGTAGCATGCGTACATACACATGTAGGATGTAACAGATAGAATGGAACCAACTTTTTACCATCGAATTATCGGTAATACCGACCATGCGTAATTGTTTTGTTAGCTGTGTAATGTCACTTGTGTCGTGTGAGCTTACACGAAATGAATCTTGACAAATACCAGCGGCCTATTGATTAATTGAAAAATGCAAAATCTCAAGGAAATGTTTACTTATGCACTTCAATATGAAACTGCGTTTTATTTTCAATTCTGAATTATATGGTAACCGTATCAAGTCTTGTGTTATATAAAATTTCTGTGAACTGAATCTCCGGAGACCGGCTATTATTTAGGATGAAGGCTTGTCCAATAACAATATAGTAATCGTCGTAGGAATTCCTACGTAGGAATTCCTTAAGGGTAGGAAGACGACGTCCTCGTTCCAGTTCTATTTCAAATATCTCATATCTTTTTAATTCCTCACTATTCAAGCAGGTGAAGAAATTATATATTTTGATATTAGCAATAAACTCATCTCACAATTAGTCTGCGAGTATCGAGAAACAATCGTTTAAACCGCATTTATAAACATAATTATGTGTCATGGGCGGATTCCATAGTGTGGCCGGGATATTCTTTGCAATCGGATGGACGTGGAAATGTGCAGCACGAGACGAGTTTATTACTAATATCAAAATATTATTTTGTATTACCATCGAATTATCGCGGTAATACCGACATTGCGTAACTGCTTTGTTAGCCGTGTAGTGTCACTGAGCACTACACGGAGTGAATCAGAACAGATACTGGCGGCCTCTATTGATTAATTGGGAAATGTAAAATCTCGAGGAAACCTTGCACCCTACCAACAAATTCAATATTTAAAATTTAAATGTAGCAACTATTGTTATATTGAAAATTTACAACGAGATCAGTCGAAAACAAAACTTCGAAAGCTCAGATGGAACATGATGAATCTTTTGTGAACTTTCGTATCATTTGTGATGGAAGTTGAAACCATCAACCGCTACAACGATGACTGCGTTGTCTGCTGCCTATACCGACGGAGCCGCCATGTTGACTCTCGGCCACCCGGCTAGATTATTTTAAACAAAAATTTATAAGCTTTCGAATGGTTCTAGCCGCAAAAGGATGTATATATAATTTGTATCAACTAACATTTCCTTTGTGAAACATTGCTGAATAATTTCCCAAGTTATGCTGAAGGAATTCAAGCTTCAACATAGGGGCAGTATAGTCATATCTAGATCGGCTGAAGAGGGAAACGCCAATGCAGTTTGACACGCGCGGTTGACGAATTTCTATCCACCAATCACAATTCGCAGAACGAATGTGAATTCGGATGAGTGGTGAACCAATCAGCATGCGCCAGCTGGGGTTCCGGGCTTTTGACAGAATCCAACGTGTATAAAACTACGCGTACGGTAAACTGCGGTAAACCAATGTGTAGCGGTAGGAGATTTGTCAAAATAATAAGTGCGTGAGTGAATATTGTAAGTGCGGCTGTATCAGAAATATCGCGGGCGAATTTTTATTTGATACTTCTCTTAGCTTCTTAATTAGAAAGGTATTAAGCTTTCCCGCAATTCTAATTATAACCTTTTGATTTCGAGAATAGTTCCTTTCGATAACACAGGATATTATACATAATAATTCACCTCCTGCAGCTGTTTTTAATAAAGACTATTCAATATATCCAACCAATATAATTCTTTGGATAGGGTTTAGAATATTTGGAACTGAGTAGAATCCTGTTGTTCAAAAGTTAATGATAGTTAATGTTAATTGTTGATTTGTCAACTGTATTCTGAAGTGAGATATCTCTCTTAACGAAACATAGTTTCTCTACCTTATATGATTTACTATCATCAACAAATACAGTAGCATTTAATCACTGTGTATCTATGTCCTTTGCAGTAAAGCACCGAGATGAGGGATTCAGTACTGTTAACTTTATTTATTACCATTGGTATAGTAACTATTGTTACATCTTTAAGGAATGATGAGTGTGAAGGTAATTTAATATTTCCCACATATATAATAGTAATAGTTTATTTCAATCATTTTTGTGGTTAAATCTAATTGTTTTTAACAGTATGCATATCCACTGTCGACAAATTTATAAACACATTGTCAGATGATGTTAAAAAGGATTATAAAAAGATAGAAACAGCATTCAAGGATTTTTGCAGAGGCACTAAGTCAAAAGAAAATAGATTTGTAAGAAGCACATCTTGTTATTTGATATTATTATACAAAATGTATCGTAACAAATTTTATAAGAAAGAAATACTATCAAATGTTAACAGAAATAACGTGTGTTTCAGTGTTATTACCTAGGTGGCCTGGAGGAATCCGCAACAGGAATTTTGGGAGAACTTAGTAAACCAATCTCTTGGTCTATGCCTGCAACTAAAATTTGTGAAAAGCTGAAGAAGAAAGATGCTCAAATATGTGATTTGCGTTTTGGTACGGGTTGCTTTTTTAACTCATTTCTACTACTTGTCCTCTTAAGTTTTGTAATACTGCTTTTGTACCATCAAGAATAACTTTTCTTTACAGAAAAGCAAATAGATTTGGATACTGTTGACTTGAAGAAGCTCAAAGTACGTGAATTAAAGAAAATTTTGAGTGACTGGGACGAAACGTGTGATGGGTGCATTGAAAAGACAGACTTTATTAAAAGAATTGAAGAACTTAAGCCACAACACTCTCGTAGTTCAAAGTCAGAGCTCTGAAGAGTATCTAGTAAATTAGGTAAATTATTATGTTAGTATGGTTGAATACCATTCATTTTTATTCATGCATCAATGTGGAGCATTTAATATAAGAATTTTTATGTCTCTTAATATTTTGAATACATTGGTTTAATAAAGTTGTTAACATCTGGTACAATTTTTAAGGATTTACATTTTATGAAATTTTCTACTTTCATTGACATTAACGTAGGTTTATGTTTAATTGTTTAAATGTATTGCATAAAGGTCCGAAGCAAGGTGAGAAGCTAATCGAAAGAATTATTATCGATAAAAAAAAGGATACACTTATACTATGAACAGTTACTTTATTCGTGCAAACTAAAGCATAGGAATGATAAATCATGAATACACTTTATGCAAGCATACTAAATAAAAGAATGTCTTTTACTAAAAGGTGCTCTATTTGTACAATATTGAAACAAGATATAAACTATTATTATATAATTTCATAGCAATTATTTTCAAAGTGTACCATTTATTGCTCTTCCTCAAATATTCCAGTGTGGTAAAATATGTTTCCAGACTATGTTGGGTGTTGTTTATAACATAATTTACAATGTCATGCAAAGAATCATGTACAAATGGTAACTTATTAATAATGTATTCTATTTGTACTTTATTGGTGTTTATATTAATTCATTGTGCTATTTGATAGTAGATACTATTTACTATAAGATACGTGACTTCGCACTGTAATATTCAACATGAAAGTGTTCTACCTTTTTCCATAAGTTTCATGGTAATGGGCCATTAACGATATGTATTTAGTATTATACTGCTTTGCAATATCTACGCGCTGGGTCAAGGAATTTCAATGTCTAGCTGTCTTGTAACTTCATACAATCAATAGATTATCAATCTTACAAGTAACAGATTAGACGAATGACAGAATAGGGTTGTAGTTAATCAAGTATAAAACAGAATGATGCATCAGAGCGGTAAACAGTTTTTACTTTATATTTCTTCTGCAGATTATTGAGTGCTGCAAGTATTGTTGAAACGAGTGTCTACAAGTTTTTTCAATAGTTACCGATAAAATTATGTGTATTTACTTCAACTATCCGTTGCACACGGGAAGATCACTCCACTGTCCATCGGCCTTACATGTAATCAAACTTCGCTTGTTACCGTCAGGACAAATATAGGTGAGCTGATCTTGATACAAATATGATCGACCGTAAATGGTTACACCCGGTGGGAGCTTCGGCTTATTGCATGATAATTCTGTAACATCAAACATATAGAAATGATGCTTTAAAAAGACTGTTTACTATATCCGCATAAACATTCTGAAAGTTTACTGTATAAGCATCTGGTAATCTTAGTCGGAATTTCAACACCTACTCGAACATTTGCCATATATTTTAGACCATTTGCTGTTTGCAAGGCATCTTGCATTTGCCTGTCCAAATAATACGTATCCAGGAACACATTCATAAGTAACCATATTCCCATATGAGAAACTTTTTGTCGCGGTACTATTTTCCTTTAATACCGAATTCGGAAGAAGGGGCGGCTTACTGCATTCTACAGCTATAACATGTGACATAATTGTATAGTTCCAACTCTAACGGTAGGAGAACTAGAATTATCCTCTTCTTTTCTTTTCTCCACTAATATAAAGAGCAACATTTGTTTGCCTGTCTTGTGTGTGCGTAATAAACTCGAAAATAGTTAAACCAACTTCAATGCGATTTTCTCTCCTATATAGAGTCATGATCCAGGCGTACTATTGGCTATAAAATATTCCAATATTTATAACTTATTCGGCGTATTCCAAGAGTAAGTTCAACATATCAAAAGGAATGGGAGGCCGAACTATAATTTGGTAGAAGATTTTTACAAGATAGATAGTTGCAACAATCCGGTTTTCTTTGAATTGATATCACCCGAGTGAAGCCGACTAGCGCAGCTAGTACTAAATACAGCGATCTTTACTTACGCCTACAAGTGGGCACAGATGACCAGGTACCATTGCTGAGACAAACAGATTTCTCACTACCTTGCAGAAGATAGCCCTGTCGACATTTAAATATTACTGTCTTGTTAGTATTATTTGGATGTAAATCAGTTCCGTTATCGCCCACAATGTATCCATATTGCGGTACCTAGTAGAATATTATTATTTTGTACTTATATTGCAGAGTGAAAATTTCCCGGCAAAAACCGAGGTTACACTTAAATTGAAAATACACTTAGTATGCGGTACATGTACCTTCAGTGAATCACACGTTAATTCTTCACATAAACCACTGCCTGCATTGTTTAACAAGCTCTCAAGTGGAAAGTTATTTATTAATGAATTTAATGGCTCCCAAATTCCATTCTTGCCGCACATCCAAGTTAGATTAAAGAATGTTTGATTAAGAGCTAAACCTTTCAAATTCAATTTTGCATCGTTGTTACACGTTAGAGATATGTAATCGTTATAAGCATTTCCTTCGATGAAAAATTTTGTATTTCCATTTGTGCCACTATAATTTCTAATACTTCCCGAGATTACACTATGAGTTTCCAGCAGACTTTTTGTATTGTTTTCTGTACCATTATTAGTAACAGAATTGAAGTATTTAAGTATTGGATGGTCCATTATAGGACAATTGAGCTGTTTACAAAAAGATGACGGGGACCATTCTTCTTCCTCCATGCATATACTAATGTCACTCCCTATCAATTCAAATCCTACTTGGCAGATTCTCTTAATTCTTGTTCCGATTCTCAGTATGTTCACATCATCGCTTGTAATGCCGATTTTTTCCGTTACGAATTCTGAGAGCGTACGACTAGCTGAGGTTCGTTGCAATTCGATGCTACGATTGTCCTTAGTTATTAAAAATACTTTCTCATTTGCAGTAATGTTTGGCCACGGACATTGCAACGAAACACAATTAGGTACAAAACCATACCAAAGTCCGTTGCTTGTACATTGCAGTTTAAATTCTGTCGTTAAATTGTGATGATCAAGAAACTTATAGCCTTCATAACAGGAATATTCTATCATGTCACCAAACTTATAACTTTCTTGCAAAGTAATGTTGGCTGCACCGTTCGGGGTCGTTGCAACACTTGTATCAATTTGCTCGTTTGAACTCACAAGTCTTATGCGACTGTGTTTAATTCTAGAAAGAGACACAAAAATAAATTTCTATAAATAAGAATACAATGTCTTATATAAATATGATTTACCTTTTTGGGGCCGGGCACCCATTCTGTATACAGAAAGGTCTGTCATTGTCCCAAACACCTGAGTCTAAGCAAGTTAAATACTTTTCACCTTCAAGCCGAAAGCCAGGATTACACCTGAATTCCAGTTGCTGTCCGACCTAAGTAATGCAAACTTTAATAAAACATCATTCAATATACTAGCGATGTATCTGTAAATGAATTGTGATAAATAGTTACTAACTAATTGCAAAAGTATTTTTAAAAAAATGTGAACCGACTTCGTAAATATATAGAACAAGAAAATGCGTTTAAAAAAATACATAACTATTTCTATTGAGGAGGATTCGTTCATAAATTGTGACCCCGTAAACGTAAATTTGAGCATTTTGCAATAACATTCGGTTATGTTAAACAAGTTCGCAATTTTGTAAATGAGACCACTCGCGGGAACTTCCTTTACAAAATAAAAAAGGATGCAATCCGATTGGTCCATCCGTCGCAGAATGATTACTGACATACATTAGGAAAGTATACTAACAGGAAAGTGATAGTTCGCGTTTGGAGTGTTTGGACTCGTATAAACATTCACACATATACATGGTCATAAATGCCGATACAATGTATTAGTACATACTTGTAAAATAGATATGTCATCTCTTTCATTTTCTTCTAAAATATATTCAATGTCTCCGTTTTCTGGTGCCAAAAGATTTTTACACGTACGACCTGTGATAAAAGGATGTAGCGTAGCAAGTTTGTTTTAATACTAAGCTCTGACTTTATAAAATTTGTCCCAAATATATTTTTGAACGTGGTAGAGTTATAACATTAACCTATGCAAATTGGTGGCCGGCCGCTCCATTTTCCATTAGAATTACAAATGCGATGAGGATTACCACGCAGTTCGTAACCTACTGTGCAGACATAATGGATCTGATCGCCAAAAGAATACGATTTTCCTTGAATGCGGCCTCTGGGAAAATGACCGGGAAAGATGCAGGACTTCCCTGTAATGGGCCGGCAGCGTCATACGATCAGGTTTATTGCTTTTAACGGAAAAAGACACGGAACAGGTGTACTTACGTATACAGTTTGGCGAATAATTGCCTTCCCACTGACCTTGTTTAAGGCATCTAAGTTCTAGAGACTCATATTCTTTTCCTCGAAAACGGATTGTGTAACCAGTATCGCAGTAATATGTAACTTTTTGGTAATTATCGGTTATGTTAACACCACCCTTAAAAGGTGTTGCTGGCAGAGGACAGCCGCGACAAAATGTAGTATTCGATACCTTAAATTTGAGAAGAACTATGTATTAGTATCAACATTTGTAACTAATTGCCAGAAATGAATATCAAATTTAATTACCGTCACATCACCCTGTATATACTTTCGTAGTTGCGCCCAAGTAATAACATTCCCATAGTATGGTTTACAAGTGTTTTGTAAGTACTTAACTTCTTTGTGCTCTAGAATTCTATCCCATATATCCAGGTAACACAACTTTCCCAAAAAGGATTCCGATTCTGAAAAGCCGCCGCCCATTCGATCTTGATCTTGTCCAATAACCAGAGATCCATTGCCTAAAGTGAATAACAGGTGCAATTCAATTCTTCTACATTATTAAATTCAGAGGTCTTCTAAAATCATGCTTAAATTTCTCCACCTGGTATCACTGAAGTCTGTGCTAACTTAGCACCACCATCTCGCCGAATCCCGTCTACATATATATTCCATGCACCATCCTTGCTTTTCCATGTAACACAAAGGAAATGCCATTTGCCGTCGTTTACTTTAACATCGGTTACAACTTTCTCTCCATTAACATATAGCACAAATCTGCAAGTGGATTTTATTAACATAATTAGGGTTGCATAAACTAGTTCGTAAAAAACAGTTCTCCAAAAGAAGTCACCCATTGTAATCGGTTATCGCGAGTGTGTTATCGTGGTAGCGAGTTGCATATGATAGGAGTGTGCCGTAATTAAATACATCCTTCGACTGCAGCCATAAGCAAACTGTGACCTGCAACACTTGTTCCTTAGTAGATCAATAAAATCGGGGTTGTTATTAACGCGAGGCGGCACCAACGTGAATCTGTTGTAAGAGCTTTCCTAATCACAATAACGCTTGTTGACTAGGTCGATCTAATGTGTACCTCTAATAGATCATCCTTTGGTCCTCTCGTCATAACATAGTCTGTAGTTCCAGATCGGGAGAACTGCATTATATAATCAGCAAGTAATTCTGCAATGAAATATTATGACTTCATAGAGCAACGAGCATTTTTACAAATATTGTCATTGAAGGATGCTTATTTTTCCTAAAAGTGGTACAAGAATAATGAACTTAAATATCGAACTTTCCAGTCTCACAACTGCGTCCTGTGTACGGCATATTGCAAATGCACGTATAATCCTCAGTCCCATTTATACAAGTTCCGTTATTTAAGCATGGGAAACTCTGGCAGTAATTGACTTTTATGGTGCAGTCAGTACCGCTATATCCCTCAGGGCACTCGCACCTGGAGAATGATAATTTTAGATTCTTAAACTATGAAACTAACTGTATTGCTGTAAAGTTTGTGGTATTTTATTACCTGTAACTTTGTCGCGTAGTATTTTCTTCTGCGAGATTTACACAAATGGAATTATTATGACAAGGTAGCCAATCGCAGGGTACCAGACTGCAATGACGTCCCAAGAAGCCAGGCTTACATAAGCAATGCCAGGTCTCGTTGAGTATGCGACACGTTGATCCCTCCTCGCAAGGTGAAGGTTCACAGTAATTTAGTGAAATCTGACAAAACTCTCCTATTGCCAACATTCCATCGTTAACTGAACTTTTTCTTAGTCCGAGTTTAATGATTGTTATATGTTTCGATTGATGGAAAACCTACCAATAAACCCGTCTTCGCATTCGCAAACATAGTCGTTTTCGGTACTTAGACACTTCCCACCATTTTGACAAGGATTAACCGAACATTCGTCGATGTATGTCTAAAAGAAGCATTTTTACCGTATGAAAATTTCTTCAGAGTCTGTATTTGTACTTTTATACTACCTCGCATTGTGCCCCTCTGTAGCCGTTCTTACACGAACAACTGTACAGATCGCTGCTATTTGAAAACCCCATAGTACATTCTCCCTCGTTCAAACAGGGGAACGAAGCACACGCATTTTGATACATTTCGCACTTGGCCCCTAAAATAGTGAAAGCTTATAAAGTTTTTAAAATAAACAAAGTTGACAATTACGTAAAATGTATGCCTAGGGAGACCGACCGACGTAACCGGAAGGACAATCGCAGTTGAAACTATTATCTTCTGCTACACATTGTCCGCCGTTTAGGCATGGTTCTGATTGGCATATGCTATGTTCATTCAGGTAAAGACATTCATTTATATTGCTGGCCCCACGATATTTGGTGCTTGTGTTTGATGGACAAGCCAGACAGTGAGATTGCCCAAACTTCGTCTGGTAAAAGCCGGAATCACATGTCAAACAGGGTTCCAAAGCATATTCTTGATAGCGTTTTCGTCGAGAATAATGCCCTGGTCGACACAATGCTAGACACATGAATTCTTATCGTTTAAAGTTTTACACATTATATCAACTGCCATTTATATTACCCTTAACTGTTATTTTAACTGTTTCTATATTTGCATATAAGCTTACGTATGCAATCGTGCAAAAATTTGCTACGCATCCTTCTTGTCGCCGTTTGTGGCGGACACAATTTGCATTGGATTGATCCGGTTATATCTTGGTATTGATCGTAGGGGCATGGCTGGCAACGTTTTATCGATGCGTTATAAAATGTACCCATCGGGCATTTTACTGGAAAAAAGATTTTTTTTGCAAAACATTTACATTACTAGTAAATCAGATCTTATGGAAAATTTCTTAAGGCGGAAGCTATTTAGTCATCTCACCACAACTGTGTTTCCTAAGAACACTACCCTGATCGCAAAGCTCTCGGGGATCTTTCAGGATAAGATGCAAGTTTAAAGCTAGTTCTGCAACTTTTTGATTTGTCCTGTTATTTAATAAATTTATCGCCCCCGAATTAGTCATTGCCTCAAATTTCTTCCGTAACTTTTCCAGGCCTACCTTCGGATTGTCATAATTCTCACTTATTATCCGACCTAAACTAAGCGATAACGAATTAGATGAGATAATCAGAGGGGAAATTTAAATTGGCGACACTTCACAGACTGACCTACAAATTTAAATTTAATCCCAATTTTTTCCTTCCTTTTTCTAAACTTTATCCTTTCGTTGGTCTTGTTATTCATAGGATTTCCGTTGCGTTTTACTCTATTTGTATAGCCGTTTGGTTTTACCTTTGTGGTCAAATAATTACTATAAACGTGATTGAATGTCTCCCTCCGCTTTCTCACGCTATTAGAATAGATTATTTCTGGCTCGAAAGGATCGACCTCGCATTCAGGATCAAAACTGATAAGATTACAATCGATATCATTTCCACATATGTCGAGCAATTTAGATCTTAAATCTTCAGTAATGAAGTCACTTAGCTGCAAGCATATTTCGTGAAAAGTTTTATGTAGCTCATTGTAGTTATACATTCAATCAAAATTGCGTATATGATGTATAATCGACCTACTTCACGCAGGGTTGTATGATTACTACAAACATCTGTGGCATTGGACTCAAGAACTATATTTCCGTCTTGATACACTTCCTTCGGTATATAAGACTCTAAAATAATATCATAAATGAAATAAGACTATCATTTTAAAAAGTACATGTACAATTCTCTACAAAACGGAACTTCAATCATTTCATGCTGTGGTAAACATAATCTGTATAATTCTACTACTTGACCGTTTTCACATCTAATTCGTTTTTGATACTCTCATTCTTCTGCACATTTGTTTTCAGCCAATCAAATAATTTGTTTTTCTACAATGTTGTACTATTTAAGCAAGGTATAAGTTATTCATCTGCCACATAGTCTACTTATAAATCCTAAAACTATTTTAAATACAAATTTAGATGAATGAAATGGGCATGAAAACCGTGTAGCTCGTGCGGTTTTGCGAGACGGTGAAATAAAAATCAAAATGGAACTGCAGGAAACATGATAAACGATCTATGATAATTCAATGATATTGCATTTGAAAGCCATTAATATGAATGCATTATTTGATAATATAGAAAATAATTGATTGTTTAGAACGTTATGTATATACAAGAAATATGTCAAATATGTGTACAAGAAATAGAGTTGAATTCTATTCTACTCATTGTTAAAATTATGATAAACTGTATGATTTACCAGAGCAGTCAGGCACGCCATTGTCATCTCTCCAGACAGGTACGGTTTTGTTGCATATTAGAACTAAATCTGTATTATCCGTGCTGATGTTATATGTTGATCCATCGATGCTGTAACCTTCTTCACAAGAAAAGGCACATTCTTTTCCATGGTCTGTTGGCAAACAGGATGAGTATCCTTTCCATGGCGCTGGGATATCTTCGCATATATCTAGAAACCACCCGAAAAGTACGTGTAATTGTTTCATCTTATTTTCGCATTTAAAGATAAACTCTGGTACCTATCGATACCTTTTACAGTAACGTTAAGTTTACATATCGCTGTATTGTTGTATTTGTCTATTGCTGTATAAACTACCGTTGTTTCACCTACTGAAAACAAACACTCCCCGGGATGATGGGTCTGTTCGACAAGTACAGGAGCCTTTGAATTATCATAGAAACCTGGCTCGTCCCACGTCACATTCAAAGCAGCATATTCTGCGTATGTATACATTATTGGCGGATTGAAGCAATTTTCGATCATAGGTGGTTCTTTATCTGCAAATTTTTATTTTGTAGTAAAAAAATAATTAAACGATTATTCCTGCAATCGTACATGGTATCTATATTTAGTGCGTGTGGTATCTATGTTATGTTCTATTATACATTCTAAAATTAACGAAGTCATCAAATGGAAGGCACAGTAAAAGAGTGCGCCTACAGACATAGGGCAAGGTTCCTTAAATCGTACTGCAATTTCAAATAATAATTCTAGTAGGAATTTTGCATGGACAGAAAAATGAAATATATCATTCCTATTTGTAGGGGTAAAACATTGCATAGACTGACATTTTCAAATCGAAGATCTAAGTCCACTGGTACAAATAAAGAGATATTTTAATAAAAGAAAAACGGAAAACTGATAAAAATGGCATCAAATGTTTGATTAGGAATAATAGCTATTTTTAGGGGTAATTTTTTAGCCTATTAAACTAAAAACACGAGTAAACGTGTGGTAAACGCGAGTGGTAGTATTTGTAAATTGTCCAGGATGGGATGCGATTTAGGGACTGCGATTATAAATCAAATGTATAGGTAGAATGATACAAGTAGTTGAAAGCGTACCGATATGATTTCGGCAACACCAGTGAGGTACGATTTAACAAACTAGGCAATGTTATAATTTTTCATTTGTTAACCTAGAAACATGAGTTTCTATGCATGTTTCTAAACATGAAAGGAACAAAAATTTAAATTGTGAATATAAACCTGATTCCACTGTCGTTATTACCGATTTTTTTTAGAAAACAGTTTAACGACTTCTCCTTAAATGTTAATAATTACTTTGCTTTCTGCGGCAAATGTTTAGAGACAATTCAAACATCATTTCTATACTCTAAAGAATAAAACACCCGATGGCGATACGTATGAATTTTTAAGCAGGGGGATATGCTTTCGACAACCTTACCCTACAATTTCCCAGGTTCCCATCAAGTTCTACATAAAACGTTAATAGTAAGACTACAAATGAAACTACGTGAAGATTGGAACCATGAATGGACCACACACTCGCTATTAAAACTTTACATGTTCAGGAAGAACATTGCGAATAAGAATTATACCTCTGGCAAAGCAAAAAAGAATAACACATGGAATAAATATACCTACTGAAATTTTCAACTAACAATACCACACATATTATCCGAATGTATACCCTATGCCAACTAAGATAAAAATTCAGCATATCGGACGACATACAAAAAAGGCGCAACAACGCGAGAATGTTAATCAACGCATTGAACTACATAAAGGCATTGAACATTGCCATTATGATTCAATCCAATAACCATAGTCATAGTCTTCGCCAACTTGTTAATTACCAAAGTAATACCGTAATAATGGTATAAACAAATGTTCACATCATGCTCGCTAAAAAGGCCGAAATTGGTGCGACATTTATAAATAAACCAATTCCAAAAGAACTCTCGCGAGTCCTGTCGACAGTTAAGAGAGGAGCTAATATCGCAATTAATCAAAGATGCTGTGAATACTACACGAAGAATCGGTTAAAAATTGGGTGAATTATAAATATTATCCCTTAATTAGCAAATTCTCTACATTACTACTTGTCGACGTTTCGCGGTGTCCTTACGACAATGTAAATAGAGAATTAAGGCAGAACTTACCTAGAACTCTTATTTTGAATTTACATCTGGCCCGATTGCCACTCGAATCCTGTGCTATGTAGATGACAGTGCGTGTGCCGATTTTAACTCTCCACGGAAGTACTACGTGAGGTTTCGTCCACAATGTCGGAGACTTGTCCACGTTATCGGTTACATTTGGCGTAACCCAATTGACATAAGCGTAATTCTCACTGGGGACATTCTCGACAGTTATATCCATAGGGCAAGTCAACGAGGGCGGAAGTTTATCTGAAAAAATTGAAGAGACTGTTGTTAGCCAAAGAAGCACTCAGATATGAATGCAAATTATGTACATAGTATGAGCCTCGTTAATCTGACGTATAACGCATTTATTTAAAAAAGACGGCAAGAAATACCAAAGTTTCAAGAGCAATTGAAAAAAAGAGAGACATGTTTTCGTTCTTCAAAAAGTTTGTTAGTGATGAAGTGCATGAACAACAAAATAAGTCTATATGATTTCAAGTATGCATACTGCAGATTTTCCAACAGTATTGAGATATGGAAAGAAACAGAGCGTACAGAATCCTATATGTGTTATAGACTATAATAAATCGATGGGCATAGTAAACAAGGTGGACATGGTAATAAGTACTGTCAATTCAACGCGAAAATCGTTAAAATGGTATCGTAAATTTGTCTTCCACCACAGAGATATTTGTGTGTGAAATGCACATTGTCTTTATAAGTACAAACGGGGAGAAACCATATCCATGGCAAAATTTGAGTTCGCGTTAATAAAGCAAATAATCGCAAATATGAAACGAAATATGAAATGTGAAGAAAAAGTTCTTATTGTTCTTTGGGTGCCAGTAAAACTTATGAACATGTAATTGCGTGTACCAAGGCAATTTCGGTAAATTGATAATGTATTTCCATACTAACCAACACATCGATTGACGTTGTGCCGTTGGGTCCAAACCCCATTGCGACCGCCGCACAATCGAATTCTCGGTCCCTCCAGTTCGAAGCCTATCTGACATGTCATGGTACATTTGGTTGAAAAGGGTACTTTTTCTGGACCTAAGCACGCGTTCGGCTTCACTTCTCCATTGGCAACTTTTTTCAACGGTTCGCATTTTATTGCTGTTTATAACACAATGAGAATGTAAGGCGCTAAAGTTCTTAAATAAAATAGGCGTGTGAGGAACACTAATTACGTTCTTATGTATCGAAGAAAAAAGTGGACAATTGCCTTCATGTCTTACAGCCAGTTTAGCAAAATACACAAGCAGAAGGTAAGGAATTCATTCGGGACCAATTGCGAATGACAGCATACATAAAATTTGCTATATAATTTCGGAAAGATTAACACAGTAATGAATAAACTAGCCCCACATGTAAACAAATTATTAACAGTTATTACTATGTACTAATATTGGCATTCCTTATGCGATTCTATTTCTGGCATGTATTTTGATAAAGAATTATAGATTTTTCCAAATTTTTCATACATATACTGCTAACTCATGATGAATAAAATAAAGTGCGGTGCATAATAAAATCTAGAACAGAGCTTAGTGTTCAAAATACTACCATTTACAATAATAGTACAATTCAATTACAATTTAACAGTTTCATAATTGGCAACGTATATACTCTATTTTTGTATTGTATACACATGATGGATGATGGATACCTTTGCAAGTGGCTTTCAAGCCATCCCACTGTGACAAGGGCAGGCAATTTCGAACTTTACTACCACGAAGTTGAAAGCCTGTTTCACATCGGAATTGGCAGCGAGTGTCAATAGGATAGGCAGCCGAATCGTCTTTGACCTGATATTGGTAATCATCCTCTTTTTGACACCGCACACGACCATGCACAGGAGCTCGAAGTGCGTCACACGTTTTCACTGCATGAGACAAACTTTCTTATGCTTATGACACATGCCATGCGAAAAAGATAATACGTGGATTCTTTTCCCGTTTTCAATGGAAACGATTTCTTTGCATGGCTTATTATTAGTAGTATTCTCCAGTATTGCCGATTTAATGTCACATTGTAAATCAAATCAACCCTATGTTATATGTATGTATAAGAGAATAAAAAAATCGCCCGTGTTGAAAGTGAAAGTTGATAAGTATGTTGATAAGTATATCGACTTATAAAATATTGAGCAACGATAAACAAGACAAAATTTTGCAGTATTCCTCCAGTAAGGATACAGTAGACTAATGAAAGCTACTGATTATAAACAAATTTATGATTCATGTACAAAAATATGAAAGAAAAACATTTGAAGTTGTAAGGGATATAGGAATTAAGTAGTGTAGGATAGTCGGTGGTTTGTTTTAGGAACACAGGATGCTGGGAATGAACAAGAATAGGGTTTATTGCGACGAGGATACATGATAGGATTTCGTTAACAAAACAGGATAGTTGTAGGATAGGCTCATTCGTTTTTTACGGCAGCCTAGTAACGGTTTTAGTTAACACGAGGGCGTCCGGCCTTCTTGGCCGAACTCTCCCATCTCCTACGATCAGGCGTTCGGCCTTCATGGCCGAACTCTCCTTTTCGTAGGGTAATAAGGAAAAGCGCGAAACGACACGGGGCATCCGAGTAGTCCTCCAGTACTCTCCTTTTCGGTCAGGCGACCGGCTTAGTAGCCGATCTCTTCCTTCCTCAAGGCGTCCCGGAGTAACTATCGTACTCTCCCGTGGATGACCGGCATCCAGGTAGACCCCAGTTCACTCCTCTGGAAGGCGACCGGCTTTAATAGCCGATCTCTCCATTCCAAGAGGCGACCAGACGATAGTTCTCTGTACTCTCCGGGTAGCCCGCAGGCGTCCAGGAAGCTGCCTTGTACTCTCCTCCGGAAGGCGACCGGCTTTCATAGCCGATCTCTCCATTCCAAGAGGCGTCCAGGAGCTAACCCCTGTACTCTCCTGCGCTATCAGGCGGCCGATAGCAATGCTTCGTCCTCTCCTCATTCTTTTGGGCGGCCGTGGTCTTACCTCGCTCTCTCCCAAGAGAATGCAGCGTAAAAGGGGCGAGCGCGTCCGCGATCGCGATTCTTATACAAATCCGTTACTAGGTAAGCCGAGCCGCCGTCGCCGCAATCAACAACGCGGTATCCAACCATGCGGCAGCTCGGATCGGAGCAGAATCGTCGCTCCCCGCCGCCTCCTGAGGCTCCTAGAAACAATACCACGGGCGGCCCAAGGTGTTGTTCCTTCACAGTAGGAATTTCCAAGGAAAATCGATCATTTAATTTTAGATTAGCGGCATTGACAGGAGGACGAGTGTGGAAGATACAATTTATTAGACATGCCATTATTCTTAATCATTTGAAACCATTTCAACGTTTTCCGCGCCTTTCTTTATTACAATATCTTTTTATTTTCACTATTGCGCTTCATTTTTCGATTGAAAATATTAGTTTATTCGGTGTATTACCCCTTCAAATAGGAAATATTTGTTTGTTGTGCAAATCCATATTAAAATTGTTATTTTAAATTATAGTGCGACTTAGGCAGCCCGGGGTTCGATTTAGAATACGAGTTGCTTAAATCGCACTGTTTGGAAGGTCTGCAAAATTATTTTTTTCAAAATGATAATGATTTATTAAAATTATAAAAATGTTACACAATAAAGGGGAAATGCTGCTGTTTTGTTACGTAAAGACTATAAAAATTCTTCTTCTTTGCTGACATAAGTAACAAGCCTTAATATAAAAAGGAGTGCTATTTAGGCAACCTTACCGTAAAAATTATTTTTATTCTGAAATATTAACCAACCAAGAGGCATAATATCTCCTCCAAAACTTTTTCTACCGATTTGCGAGGCAACAAATTAGTAGGGTACGACTTCCAACCTAATGGTCTTGATTTACGATTTTTACCTTCCATCATAGTACCCAAGCTTTCATGAGTGTTTTCAAGTACCATATAATTAACAGGTATGCAATATCTTTGTAATTTTAACGTTAGAGATGCGAGTTAACTCGACGCATCTTTGAATGAAAACTTGGCTTTCTTACATGATATCTATATTTATCACGGAAAATCTGGTTGAAACAGCTATCTTTACGTAGGACAGAACTGCATATTGCTCTTATGAACCTTCTAGTTAGGCAAATAACACGAATCACAGATGACTGAGTGTCGTAGTTGGCGGACGGTTAAGACTATTTTATACTTACAGGAACATTTGGGTTCGTTACCAGACCAGGATCCATTCTTCCCACAAAGGCGAATGCTATCTCCAGTGAGGTGAAAGCCAATTTTGCATCTTATACCGCAAGCAGCATGTACCACGTTGCTACATGCGCTTGCTTTGACCAAATATCCGTTCTCCGGTATCTTCAGTTTAGGGCACGTTATTGCTGAAATCATGGAAAAATTGTATGTCAAACAAATTTCACAATATTTCCATTTTCTGTTCTGACAACCTAATGAAATTGGCAAAAACAATTAAAGGTATTTGGCAAGGGAAACATTAAAATGTTGGCGAGTACATAATCATTAGATGGATTCACACGAGAGGTCGTTGAACTCCATATTTCACATTCATATGAATTCAGAATAGCGTCTTACATATTCCGGTTTAGTCGATTCTTCTATTCATCTCTATAATAATACATGCAGAAAATTCGAAACGTGTAATACTATATTTCTTAATTCATTTACTCTCTGATCAAGTGAGAAAAACATCAATTGTATATCAAATATTGTATATTATTTATCGTGATAACAGATTATTAACCCGCCACTTGAATTGATGATAAATATTTACAACATTTGTAATTTCTAAACACGTTCATGTGTATAGTACGTATACGATATATTGAGGTTACATAAGTTTTCGATATATTCGTTCGCAAACATCAACCTTCACATTGTAAAAGTAGTGACATTTCGGGCTTTGAAATACTTAATAAACGGGCAAGAGTGTAAAACTAATCAATGGACCCGCGAAATAACAAGGTTCGCGATTTTGTCGCCTGCATCACAAACTTGCGTGAGGAAATACAAAAGATCCGATTAACACAAATCAAATGGCTGCAGAAATTCGAATGGCTTTTGGATGAACACACGTACGTACATACATAAACATATACATATTTTAACTTGTTACATTGGATTAGGCTAGACAGGTGTAGTTCAACAAAAAATTACATAGAAATATTTAATGCTTTGGTTATCTAGGAGGCTTAAGGATGAGATCAAACAGCTTCGTGATGAAAAGTGTGAGTCGATTGTAGCATCTGGTGAAACGAGCGACAAGAAAACATGTTTGCCGGCACCCGTTGCTACCAGTGGCGAGGTAACGGAATAAACAATATTATTTAAATCAGGTATTATACCTAATCATCTTATCATACTGCTAATCAGGTATAAATACTGCTCACTACTACTACTATCACTACTTTTTAAAGTAATATACATATTCCCATTCTCGTGGCGTAGCATCTGTATGACACGCGTGACATGAATAGAAATACGAATTCAAAACGTGCTTAGGCAAATAAGAAGAGTTATAATTCAATAATAATTCCATTGAAAACTATAGTGATATGGTTTTGTGAACGTTTTACCAATGGAGAAAAAGCAATAATGAACTGGGCCGCTGTAATCTCAATATTCATCTTTTACTGTGAAAAGTGTGGAACTTGTCTAATGTGTAGGCTAAGAACCATTTAAGCGACAAGCTTGAAATTTGATGAGCAGATACTGATTTTCCATGACTAGTATGCCCCTAAATTAATATTATCATGATTGGGCTCAACCCTTAATAAGTTGTATTGATTCTCTAATTCGACATATTTGTAGTGCCAAAGACCGTAGCAGGGTAAGCAGCCAAAAATTGCCCCCGGGTTTTTCTTAAGATAATTTATTCTCAAGTTACAGCCTTTTTCATCGAAGGGTATTCGAGGAAAAAAATGATAATTGAAAACTCGAAAATAATCATATCTCGCGATCAAAATATGCAAAAAATGTTTTTTGTTTTATTATTTTTTTCGCCGATACCGCTGCTTCGTGTAATTATCAAAAAATGTTTCCTCTATTTTTGGACAGTCCCCTAACACCTCAATTTTTCCCACAATTTTCAAAAGTGTACGCCATAGTTCAAAAAAATAATATTTATTTTCTCATCTTATTTCGTGCATATTACACCAAATACAATTACCAAAGTATATGAACCCAACAGAGGAGGAAATTCATATCTCTTGAATGCATGGACCAATTTCCTTGCTCTTTATGTCATTGGATTCAAAAAAATAAATTAGGCTGTGCTTGATTCATAAGTTATGCCTGTAAGCTGTAACTTTTTCGGAAATCGAGGTGAAAGTTTGATATCGATCGAAAACCGCTACACGTCGGGATAAGTTGTCTCGGTTTCTCACGCTGTATAGCTACAGCTAACTACTTGGCGCGAGACTCTACCGAGTCTCCTCATAATGAAAGCACATGGTGATAACTGTTCGATCAACAATCAGTCAATCATATGGATGAAATTGTAATAATTATATTACTGTGTCACATACTTTCTCCTCGAATATAAAAACCAAGTTTGCTCTCATATTTTCTGTGAAACTTTCTACAAGACATGATCGCTTGACCAAATGAGATGTTTCCCGATTAATCTAATATTTTGCGTAAAGACTTAAAATTGTTGATGTTTTAGTACGGCTGGCTGGCAGTAAAGCCTGAGTTCCGCCTAGAAAAATATGGATCTTTCAATCCTGAGTTCCCAGATCCACTTGCGGACGTTATACCCCTGTCAAAAAATATACCGGTACTTGCTCCCGGTAAAGGTTATATACGTTAACGACGAACAATAAACCTCTGAGTGACTGAAGAAATACCGGCATCGAATAACATCTGTTTACTACGTTTGTTTACAAAGAATAAAGAAATCCTTACCTTCGCATTTGTCTTTGTAAGTCATGAAGCCTGATGGACAAACGCAATGACCAATTGTCGTTGCAGGTACTTTTACAGTTACATGATTCACATCGGGACACGACACACACACTGCTGTGGAATCTCCAGAATTTTCTCCAGATGCATATGTGCCATTTGGGCAGGCTAGATATACAGCACAATTATTAATAATAGAATATTTCTTGAATTCTAAGGTAACATTCAATTTCTGATTGCGTAATTGAACATGCGCTGACATCCAACTAGTTAATTGCAAGAACTATCACCATAAGACCCTCTACCCAGATACGCGATTGAAAATTGCATGTTGCAATTGTCCTGATTAACCCTTCTAGAACTAGGTGGAGTTAAGTTAGCTCCAGCGGTTTATTTTAACCTGCATTTTTCTTCATATCATATATATTCGTATAAAGATGCATCATGTTTAGGGGTAAAATTAACCTCACGAGGTTCGTGGCATGGTGGGCTCCACCTGGTTCATGGAGGGTTAATAGTCTTTTGCCTACTAACGTTTAGTAGCGTTCGGTGTTTTTTAAGTGGCTAGGAGATGAAGAATTTTCCATTAATCACTTTAAAATAAGTAAAATTTTCTTAATTAAGATCCTCATGCAAAAATTCTCAAGTTCGAATTGAGAAACAGTGCCTTGATGAACAGTTATTATAATATAAATAATTCATAGAAAATGGTATTAAAGAAATGTTCCTTAAATGAGACAAATCGAAAATGTAGTTAAAGGATTAATCTGACAATTTAAAATCAGAGTTGCAAATGAACAATTGGAATGGTAAACTTACGTTGGCAAGATCCTTTAAGACCCGAACCAAAGAATCCGATAGGACACTGACAAGCATAATGTCCCGTGGCAGTGCCACAGGTGCAAGTTGCGCGATCATCGCAACAATTTGTATCGTCTACTAGCAACCTATCATTAACGCATAGCAAGTTGCAATTATCTGGAAATCGCACTTGCATATAGGTTCCCGTTTTTAAATCTGCAACAATGGTATTTGATTGATTTATTCCTGTATACATAGGTATGTATACTTATGTGTTTTTTTCAAACATGCTGTTTATTACTTAAAAAAACCTTATTAGTAAATTGAATTGCTTTACTAGTTTCAAACTATAATTTCTTTTTTTATTTGTCAAGCTATCTCTTATATAAAAAAGGGCACAACTTGACAATTTATTTATTACAAACCAAATTTTGTTATAAAAGCGCATCATATACTGAGTAAAGTACATAGTTTCAATTATGAATATTGTAAATTTCGTTAGAACATTGACAATAACTGGCACGTTGCAACATCCGCGAAGCCGTGCTCGTTGAAATATGATTTACTGTGCACACTCTAACTTCGCCATTCTTATTTCAAAGGAATTGAACAGTTTTTTTATTTACGACATAGGATTTTTAAACTTTGATTGTAGCCTGTCTGAACCGTATTTCTGTTTAAACTCACCAATCGATTTTCTGTTGGAAGAATTTTTGACTATTTGAACACTTTTGGTTATAGTATAGAGAAAAAACTAGAAGTAACATCGAAAAAAGCTCCATTGTGAGAGATAGAAATCCTGTTGGAAAATCTAGTGAACATTTTAACCGAAGCGAGTCATGGGTTGACAAATTAAGCTAGGAACTGTTACATCAACGGTGGGTTCACGAATATTGCGACAGTGTATTTGTTATTACGAATATCGAAATAAAATTTGCAATATAATTACTCGAAACTATATATTTTAATAAATATACGACGAGTCGATAAATAAAAATATTACATGTAAGGAAAAAATTGTGAAATACTAAGCAATATATACAAACAGAAGTGAAAAATTTATTTTTTAATTATTTCGATGATAATTTATAGTTATAACGATTTCATAATCATTCGTGTTTAAAAGTAAATTGTTTACCGCGGTGTAGTGCACGTCGTACAAGGGCTTCGAATTCAGCGAAGCTGTCGAGAAAATAGCTGTGGGTGTAGCCAGGGTTGCTCGCTATGTCGTGTAATTCTTCAACTTTTCCAGTGCGAATGCCAAAGGTAAATATCGTTGCATTGATGCTTTTTAATAGATTTGCAGCTGGTCGTGGATCTCCACCATTACTAAAGCCGTCGGTTATCAAAAAAACAACTTTCTTCGCATTTTCCCGGCCTCTTTCAAGGATCATCTGTTAAGGAAGTTTATATTCTCTGTGCAGTAATTTGTTCCCGATAAAAATCAGTAAGTAAGGAAGAGTCAAACCAACTAAGTATTGGATTAATGTACCAGGGCTTTCTTAAATTAATATGATAATCAATAAATTCTTCAATTATTAATAGAGAACTCATGATAGACTCAGAAGAATGTAAAATAACTAGAATAAGTAATCGGTGATCTGATAATGCTACAATTTAGTTTCATGAGCAAATGACATTCTTTCGGGGGCTAGATCTCCTTAATAAAACGGTCAATAGTCTGAATATTCTGCTAATACTCGTATCATACTCTACCATAATCCAGGAATGTTTTACTCCAACCGTAAGATACATTTTGATGCCGAAATGAACAGAATGCCAAAGGAACCGTTTTTAATTATCATTATGCGCTCTTGTATGGTTAATAGTTAGGTAATCTCCTCTATAGGAGAGTAAATGATAAATTGTGTAGTGATACATCGCATAACAATCAACACCCAATAAAAGTAATAGTCATTACCAACGCCTCCATAAGCGCACCGCGCGTGTAGGTCCCACCACCGGTGTAGGTGATATTATTTAATTGTTTGTTCAACAAGAAACATTTATGATCATTTTCCCCAGTGCGAGATATTTGGTCGATTACGCGTCGAATGTTTCCTTTTCCGCTGAATGTAACCAGTGCCACCCTTGTGGCTGACGGCTCGACAGTGAAGTCCGCCAGGAGCTTTTTCACGAAATTCAACTCGCTGCGGAAGTTTGCAATGCCCACAGAGCCCGATGCGTCAACGAGGAAAACTAATTCCACCTGCAAAACAATATCTAATTTCATAGTGCAAAACTGCGGCCCATTTTCTAATAACAGTACATGTGTATGAAGAAAAGTATGTGTTATATGGGGAAACAATTGGCATACAATTAAAACAAAAATAAGTAGTTGCACACCCAGTGTTCTTGAAGAAAACTCTCCTCTCTAAAAAGGAAAAGATTTTTTTGAACAAAAATGAGTCCATCTTAAGAGAAAATAAATTTCCTTAGAGGAGACAGTTTTCTTTTTTTACGCAAATTTCTTCTAAACATACTGGGTGTGCAAATACTTTTTTCTAGCCACTGTAGTTCGGAAAGTTTTAGTTAGACGCTACTCGTCATGTCTAATTAAACCTCTCCAGTTGTAATTGTACTTCGTGCTACTTCCTTCGAGACTAGAACGGAGTACCACATGCATCGGAAAGCTAATGCGTTTACACTTTTAAAGGATCGACAATTCGCCTTCATTGTAACCGAAAGCATAAGTGTCAACCACTAGATAACATTTTCGTCCATCATGCCGGTCTGCAACTGACATTTGGGGAAACAGACGGTCTATATTTAGCCCAACTGAATTCTCGAAGAACCGAATTACTTCCAAAATCTGATCTCAGTCGCTCTTGTGCCGGCTTACAGAATTTATCATCATTAACTCTTCAAGTTTCTAATAAATCCGGAAAAATTATTAATGCTACCTAGTGCCAGCGGTATACTTAAAATTCTTTGTGATGTTCCATTCGATGAATCTTCCGCTCGATGGAGTCTAATATTCATAAATATTAATACTTTAATGCGTGAAGCTGATCCGACAATCCCCAATCAATGGATATTTGACAATAAACTAGATGAAAAAATCAAAGCAGCCAGAAACCTCGCTTTGACTGTACCAATCAGTCTCAAAAAACTTGATAAGCCGATCTCGTCGACACCCTGACAAACATCAACAAAATTAAAGTACGAGTGGGGCAAAACAATCAATCCAATCTTGGAAGTCATGATCATCCCGTCGCCCGAACGCGAAGCAACCGAACTATACGTTAAGTAAAGCCGAATTCACACAAAATAATTTGAGATAACTGTTCTTAGCCTTATAAATATTTCACGACAATTATGAAACTGCCATTTCTGCAAGAGATACTTCTAACATTGACTTAAAATAGTGCAACTCTGAAATTAACTTTCCGGTTAATTCCTTCAAATGTTTCAATCCTCAAGTAGAAATTCTTTTTTGGAATGCATCACTTTTTGGTTAGGAGCCTCTTGAAATAACGAACAAACATACGGCTTTTGGAAAAGTGAAGAGAACACTACACATAGGGTAAGGTTGCTAAAATCGAACCCCTCTACCTAAAAATGCACACATACCACAATCTAGTGTTTCATGAAATTAGTTTACATCTTCCGACTATAGTAGTGATCCTTTAATTGTTTCTAAACATTTACAGCAAAAACTCATTTCCACGTGTTTTCCAGTTGCTTAGTTACTACAATATTTTGTTATTTTGGTTTTTGAGGTTACTGCTCAATCAATCTATTTACTGTGTTAACTCTACAAATCAAAATTATTTATTTCATTTTACTTTACAAACTCTTTATGAACATTATGATTTCCAATTGCAGGGTGATTATAGCAACCCGGGGGGCGGGTTACTAATAACGTTAGTTACGTTAATAACAGATTATTACAAATGTAACTGCATAACTAATCGCTCTCTTATCGTTTTTCGGTGTTTAAGTAAGAAAATTAATTTAAATTTATACGAGACTGAAGTAAGTTTACCTGATCGTTTTGATTTCTTAAACGGTCGATATGAAGCTTCAAAAAACTTGATTGGACATCTACTTGCTTTACCATATTCTCGGGGTTTTCCTGGGACTCATACCACTCTCGCGAACTTTCCATCGATTGCTCTTGAGCACTCGGGAGTGCAAAACTGGCGTTATCCCATGAGTTCCCATCCAAATCGAGCACTTGCAGTCCAATTGCTTCACTTTCGAAACAGACACACAAACTGAGATCCACTACTAACAGTCCAATAAGAAGCGAGCTTCGTTTTCCCACTAAACAAGCCATTTTTATAATGTTTTAATATCTTCAAGGTGCCAGTGGGAAGCTCTTGTCGGGTAAATATGAAACTCAGATCGAAAGCTAATCGCTGAGTAGTTTCTTGTTTCTTATTTTCTCTCTCATTTTAAGCCACTATATGCTTTAAATATTATATAACGTTCAGGAATACCTCAAGGAATGAATCTTCGATGATTTAAGATTTAATCCTCATCCAGACGTTACCGAACTATCAGTTTGATTTGTGGTTAGAGGCCAAACGATCGCTAATGAACAATGTTAGTTATTCGCGTTGATTGAGATATGATGAAATTCAGGCGGATGATGACATTTTCTTTGACACTTCGAGTTACGCGGAGCAAATAGCAGAAAGTAGATGGGACTCGTAATCCCTGGAATTCTTCTAAGCACGCACTTCCGTTCAAAGTGCTAAGAATTGAACTGTCAAGTGTACGAGACGCGCTGCCGTTTCTGTTTAGATAGGAAGCCCGGGGAATCGCGTGGTGCGGGAGAATGCCTGAGCTTTGAAAACTTGAGAACAAGGGCCTCTCTGTGCTATGTGCGCACGTGTTTCTGTACCATAACTGGGCGATCACTACATTCGACGTATCAAAAAACTCAAGATTGTTCCTTACACATCCGCTATAAATTCTCACATAAATATACTTTAGCATTAATACGTTGGCATACGTTGCACTCAATATTGACAAAGCCATTTGTCGTCCATGCTTTATGCACATGCATCCTCCCCCCCCCCCCTCTGTCACACCCGCCTCACCATCTTTTAATTTATGAAAATTTCGAGCAACACATATTGGTCGTGCTGGTTCTTTCCCTAAAATCGAGCCAGACCAAAAGTATTACGGGGACCAATCTTATCATATTTCTCCATATTTAATTCTTTGGCATAAATTAAAATTCAATACAAAGATTCACAAGTGTTCGCGAGAACTCGATGAATAAAGAGCTGACTGTCCAATGTCTTTGGTATTGCAACAGCCTATTCCTATGGATTCGAGTTCAAAATGAGGCATCATTTTTACAAATGGAATAAGTGCTCTGTTTATGAGAATATAGTTTCCCCGAGATTTTTAAAACGGATTTTCTGTATTATTTCTAAAATAAAAGTGGAAAAATTACGGTGCCCTGATTAATCACTCAATATGTGCATAGATATTTAGTCTATGCACATGAATAATATCGGACCTGTTTTTAGTTGTGCACGATAAAGTACGATAAATACGCATAGCGAATGCGACTCAAATATCAGGCACATGCACATGAACCAGTTGGGTATATATGTAGAGTCGTGTTGCAGATAGAGTATCCGTACTGCTACTTACTATGCTTCTATGATAGCGTATGTGCGAGGGTGTCATGTTTATGTCACGTGTGGAAGGGATGTTCGACAGAGATCTACAGAGGCACTGCATGGGATCAGAAAAAGGCTCTACAGTTTCTCTGTGAGCAGCATGCGTATGGCAGCCTTTCATGCACTCCAGAAAAATTTTATTTTTATCTTATGACACACACGTTCCTCGCATCGCCCCAGTGTAGGTGCGGAGTTTTCTCGTGATACTAAAACTTTTACTACGATTTATGTACATGTGTGCATGAACAAGAGTAAATTATGCGTACATCAGACGACATTATATGAAGAATTTTGTGAAATTCTCTTCCACGCGGAATAAAAGCAAATTTTATAAGATAGTGCAGTAAGTGTTGATGATCGGCGAATATGAGATACTACCGCTATGCAACGTACACAGTGAAAGGTGTAATTCTAGTTCTGTGATTGTGAATTCTCAAGTGACAAGTCGCCCTTGGCGCCAGGGAAATAAGATGCTTGTTCATAGGGTGACAACTGCCTTCTTAAAGTTAAATTTTATTTTCTTCTTTTTGCTCTGTTGCTTGAGCTTTGGCTACACCAGCAGAAGGCAGTTGGAATTCGCGCGTATCTGGGGATTGCACAAGGTTTTCTATCAGTTGCAAAAACGTGAAGATTTCCAAGGGGATTTCGAGCAATGCCGCTTCGTCAATTCTTGGAACCGGCAGTTGGGATACGTGAACGTTTTTGCTTTCATGGATCCCGCTTGGACATATAGTTACCGACAAGGAATTATGTAAGTGGTTTGTATAACTCCAAATCTTTACTATTTATGTTACTTTCCATTTTTCTTTCTTTAGATCGATTTAGTTACAATCAAGCTGCTATATATCTTTATGTTTTTCCAGTGTCTGCTGTAACTTAATCCTGTGTAATAGAATACTGAAGTAGAGTAAATTCACCAATAGTTGGCATAGTACATGTGTTTATACTTTATTTGGACAGTGACAAGCAAAAAATAAGGAAGATGTATTCCTAAAAATTTCATTGAAATTATTTGTGGTTTGAAATTTCAAATATAATTTTATACAATATTATAAAGTTCAACGCTATGCATTCTTTGAATATCCATATCCAGTTTTACGAATAGTTACTTCCATAACAGAAAGACATTAGTTTATAAATAAAGAGTACATATTTAAGTGCTCAGCCAATATCAATTAGTAATAAATGATTTAAAGGTCTTTGAAAGCTTCTTTACTGTAGCAATAATGCCAACTTACAACTAGCAGATAAAGCATAGCAAGAATGCATCGGACGATCCGACTTTCTTTTCTTCTTAACAATACAACATTGTCTGAGTTATAAATGAGGCAGAATGTTCCTATTCCTATTCTCGCCACTTCATGCGTATATCAACGTAGCCGTCGATAAAACTAAAGGTATACCTTGATTAACCAAAATAATATGTTCATGCAATTATTATTGGAATAGGTTGAGAATGCTTAAAAAACGATTGAAGCAGGCAGGCTTCTCGGACATATGGTTCTTCGTAATATTGGCCCCGGAAGATTTTCCAGCTGACAAAGCCGGTGACGAGATCGAGATGGAGACATGGAAGAAGATTTATGCAATTGATTCCCATAACATTCTAAACTCGGCTGAAGTTGTACTTGATGATCTCCAATCGGACACAGAAGATGATACCATATTTATTCAAGATAGTTCGGTCTTGGGAATTTGGGGGAGTTTTGGTGCCACGAGAAATCAAATAGTAACGGTCGATCGGTAAGATCGTCACTTGATCACCAACCATTTTATTCCTCCCAATCTAATAAAAGTAAACATTTTTCCTGCTATTCGCTGCCTCAATTTCAGATGCGGCAAATTGACATATCAAGTTATAGTACCGTGGAGTATATTATACTTTCCTTACGTGAAGGCAGCCATACTTTCGACGTACAAGGAAGATCCTTGCGGGCCTTGCACTGTAAGCTTCACTGATGAATATCAACAGTTTATTACGTTACAGAGTGACTCCTACATTTTTAACGGGTTTTTAACGTATAGTCGTGTTGACAACGACACCCTACTGGCTTAAACACTATTTAACATTCACTATTACAATAACGGTAGACCAACAATGAAAAAAATAAAATTCTTGTTCCCACGGACATGCTATTTCGATGTATGTGTAGAAAAGAAGTCGATTGAGGAGAACTTAAACGCTAATGAATAATGAATAAGCAGTAAATAGTCTCTAAAAGATCACAGTCTTCCAAAGGACCTCGGGTGAACATGTAACATATATGTATAGATATAAGTCTACACAAAAACTCATTAAACTGAGTTTTAACTAAGCACGAGTATTTTCTATAACAGATTCATCCTATACTGAGACCAATGGATTATGAGGAATATCTGTTTAGTAATGGAAGCCTCAGCCAGGGAGATAATGTGGCTACAAGCCTTGAGGATAATAAAGAAAAAGGTGTTTTTCTTGGAAACTTCGAAAACAAGAGCCAACCGATAGGAAGTGAAGTCGATTTGGAAAAACAAAGTAATTGGACTGATACATTCTTTGACAAAACACAGTTAATTGAGAATGATGCAGCAACTATCACTACTACCACGAAAGACCTTAATGAGGACACAACTATTTACGACCATTATGTATTAAACGATGCTGGCGAGTCGGCGTTATCGATGAAACAGATTATTTCTGTAACAGAAATAAATGAGCAGGATCCGCTGGTAGTAAATGAAAATGCTACTACATTGAGTAACACTAAAGGAACAGTATATGAATCAACAACGTTCATTGCTCTGCCGACACATGACATTCCAAGAAATCAAGTAGATGCGTCGCCCTTGACACTAGATTCGTCGAACAGCAAACTTGACAAGAACATTTCGGAAAGTACATTTTCAGATCATTGGGAAGATGCCAATAAAACCGGTTTTCTTCCCGAGAACATTCGAGAGCAGAACACTAGCGGACCTACTGTTGGAAGAGCTCAGATTATACCAGGTGACATCAATATTTTGTTTGATTTCTTGTAGCAAATAATAACCGGAGGAAATATAACGAATATTACAGTATGTGCAATTATATACAAATACCATATTCATTTTAGAAGTTTGACTTTGTGTTGTTCCAATTAAGAATGTTATGTGGTCAACATATTTGATACCCAATGACAATGTTGAATTGCAATGCATTGTCCAATGTGCATTTATATTTTATTAGTAAATAGTAATCCAGCGATTACTTCCTAGCGGGGTTCTGAAGAGTATTATATTTTAGATCTGCTTTTTAAACTTACATTTTCGTATTTTAGATCATGAACCCACAGAGGCAGAGTCTACAGAGGGATCAACGTTAAAAGAAGATAGTAATATAATACCAATACGTATAATAATGCGCATGCCGCACTTACATGAAGAGAACGGGAAACATAAAAAATATACTACAGTTATTTTGAAAACTGGAAGTCCTGATTATCATGAGCATTATGAAACTGGCCAAGATGTTCCTACCGTATTACACTTTTCTCATTTAATCCTTTTGAATCATATAGAACAACTTTAATTTGTAATTGTTAGATGAATCTATAAACTTCCAGGTAGTTGGAAACAGGAATCAATTTAATAATCAAACTGAGGATGAAATTCGTGATCGAATGTTGCTTGAATATATTTACAATCGTGATGAAAGTCCAGGATTGTATGGCGAGATTGCTGACTATTGGAAAAATTACGATGACAACGTATACGCAAGCCAAAATCTGCCCGATGAAAATGACACGGATTACAAAGACATGACCGTAATTATCCGTCCTTACTCAGAATAGTACTACCAATGCAAAACATGAAACCATAGTTAGATATCGTATGAAAGCTATTGTTCTTTAACCGTTAGTTTTAATCGAATGGCAAATTTGCTGAATCACATATTAGAAGTAACTCCAAGGACGCTTTTAAACGCAAAATATATCTTCATTCTACATGATGCTTGCTTGCTACAAGTTGCACCATGATTGGACTATGGCTATGTCTGAATTAGCTTTGATATACTGATCCAAACATAGGATTTGGATTATGTTACAATAAAAAGAATACCAAGTTGAAACCTCTGTAAGCCTGGCTGGTCGCACATTGGAACAGATGAAATCATTTATGACGAATCCCCTTGAGAAAAAGATGTGGGAATGAAAGTGTTTTGCTTGGTAACTTGTTGCAAACAGTTTTGTTAGTTTCGGTAGTCTCCTACAGCATGTTTACATCTCAGACTCAAATTTAATGGCAATTACTTTCTTTGTCCATTATGAAATGTATATTCTTACAGAGTCCAAGTGAAGATGCGTTGGGCGGTGACACTTTCCAGAACAATAATTCAGTATTTAAACTAACCACTGAAATACATGATGATATTCCCGAAAGTAACATAAAGAATGAATCTAGCGATACAGATCATGATGTGAGCCAAGTAAATGACAATACAATGGACCCCGGTATCAAGGACGATGAGGCGAAACAAAAACTAATTAATCACTATCAAAAATTATTACCCTGGGTTTATTATGTTTTATAATGCAATAATCACTGTTTCACGAGAGCCCTACATTAATGCACAAATGTACATTCCTCAATGTTGTATGAAATTAAGCGTGTTTTTTATGTACACATTGTAACATATACATACAGAGAGTCATAGGGATATCTATTCTAAATAACATAATTTTCAATGAGTCAATCTATACACTTATTAGGATATGTAACTGATAATAATGTGATGTGCGAAAAAAATGTATAAAACATTTATACAATATCATTCGTACAATATGTAATTAGATTGTGCTCCTTAAATCATTCCGGTCCGCTATCATCATCAGAATCTAAACTGCTGTTATTACTTGTTGTAGTACTTGAAGTACTGCTTTCTGTATCACTCTCGGAATCAGTGTCACTATTGTCGCTTGAACTAGAACTGCTTGTCAACCTGCATAGAGAAAAAGTACATGCACGTTATTTGCAAAGAATGTATTAGACAGGGGTTTACAGTGAACCAATATTTTTAAACCATACTACAATTTCCTTGAAATGCGAAATACAGTGTTAGATCGCCATCATATACAGGATGATTCTCTTGCCTTTGGTAATTATAAATTATGTAGTATTCAGAATTATTTACGAGTGTTATCCAACACTTTCCTAGGTCCTATACATTATGCACAATATTATATTGTACATATAGTATACGTGACGTGCATTGCATATGCTTGATAAAAAGTGGGTATGGTAATTCTGATACAAATGCAAGTGAATCACCCTATACATACAGTACCAAAATTGATCAATTGAACAACATTGGTATGGACTCCTCATGCAGCTTGTGCAAACATAAAAATTCTTGTGTATGTTTCTCATTTACATTGTGTACTTAGTGAAACGTATACGTATGAAATACATTTCAAGTGTGGGGACCAAATTACATGAGTAAATTAGTATGTATGTTAGCAGACATTCGAAATACTGTAATTCTTCCATTTTCCTAACATTAAAGTGAAAGGTGTGTTAAGAACTTTGAATAGCGTCAAAATTTGCGTTATATGTCAGTTATATCAACTCTAAGTTCATGAAACAAGGATCATTTTGAATTTAGCATAACAAAACTTTTAATGTACATAAAACTATAAATTTATTTTCTTCGCGTAATATTACACTTTCCCTCATGTTTTCTACATTGTATTTCTTCAGCATTAATTCCTGTCTCATTTGTGATTTTACACTCTACAAGTTTATCCATTATGATATAATAGTTACAAAGGCTCCTAATAATTACTAATTGCAAGGAAATATTTTTGTACATAAAATTATTTTAAAGAAAGCTATTACAAAGTTCCAATCTTCATAATGTTATTATATTATTATTGATCAAATTCGCAAGGGTAATCGCAACAAATTTGAAATGAAGCATCACACCGCAAATTTTAGTGTTATTTCTCAAATTGTTAAATTAGTAATAATAAGTGGAGGAATCGACTTCCGTTTCCGGTGACAGTGGGTGAGTGCTGAGTAAGAAAGAAGTGTGAGAGTGTGAAAGGATTCTGGGAGGAAAAAATAAGTGGAGGAATCGCTGGTTATTGTAGGAAGACTCAGTTTTTGCTTTGTATAAGATGAGATTTTGTTAAGTTGTAAAACTGATAACGCTCAAAATTTATACACTCAAATACTTACAAATACCTTAACGTTTGTTTGTCTTTAGTGTAGTATATATGCTTTGGCCTTTAAAATAAAGTTACATAACTTTCACAGTTGTATTATCCATTCGTATACTAAGAATTTCACAGACGAGGGAAATACTTGGGAGCGATCCCTCCGATTTCTTTCAAATTTCCAGGATAAATTCAGACTAGTGTCAAATAGAAAACCCTAAAGGCTTTTCATTCGCAAATGCGCGGAAGCAAACTTATAACTTTTTATTAATGTCTGCCTTTGTCCCACTCTTGTGGACTAATCGAGACTGGCATCTCGGCACGAGATCTAGAATGGGTAGACTGTTGGACCCACAACTTATAGGGCTGGGTTCCGAACTATCAATCTCTAATTAATGCTTTAAGTTACAAAAATGCACGTATAAGCAGTGCGTGTATTATATGGAAATCGCAAGAGAAGGAGTATATGAGTGCATAGGAGGAAATATCTAATGATCGTTCAGATAAAATATTTATATATTTAACATCCAACAGTCTAGATGTGCCTAGGTGCGAGTCCCAATGAATCCACGAGAGTGGAACAAAGTGGGTCGTTGGTAACAAATTATAACTTTGCTTCCGCGCATTTGCGAATGAAAAGCCTCTAGAGTTTTTCATTTAGTCGCAATTATCTCGGCATTAGTCGCAATTTATCTTGAACATTTCAAAGAAATTGGAGGGATCGTTCCCAAGTACTTCTCTTGTAAGATAGGAAAAAATGAAAAATTATAATAATATACTCACGTTTCCTGACTTTTCCCATTGACAGTTAATTCGTCCATTTGATCTACTATTTCGTGAACAGCATTTTCTATTATCAGATCATTTTCCGCAACCGAGTATGCTGCTTCTTCTAATTCCACTAATTCTAACTCCATATTCTCTTTAACAGGATGGACCTTCAGAAAATTCACCATTTATGTAGTTATTATCTAATAATTATAATAATATATAATAATTATAAAATAATATAAAACAATTATTATATTGTACATATATCGTAATTATTATTCCAAATCTATCGATATAATTGAAAAAACTTACATTGTCTAATAAGAGTTCCAGAGAATCTATTAGTGATTCTGGTATCTGCTGTAGCCAAATTAAATAATCCTTTATATACAATTGATTTAATATATATCTTGGTTCAGATGCATTATTAAATAAACTATGTATTTCACTAAAACGTTTAATGACATATTTTTTTCCTGTTGATGAAATGTGTAAGTTTTTAGAAAGAAGAACATAGATCATTGCAAACAAAATATTATTAACATTTTATGATTGACATACCTAATTTTAGAACAAGCTTCACATCATCCAAAACTTTCAGGGAAAGCTTCCAATTTCTGAAAAGTGGGTAACACAATGATCTTCGCAAACATGCCTTTGCTACTTCCTCTATGGCATAAAATTCCTACAAATGCAAGGAATTCCAAGTGAAATTATTAATGCAAGTCCATCAGATAGAATCACAATCCACATACATCAAACCATGATAAAGTTGAACTGAGCTTAGCAATTGGCCAACTACTTTCTACTGTATTCTCGCCCAATGTTGTCCTATGATTGTAACAACTGCCAAATAAGATGTCAACTAAGCCGAAACAAAGTTTTTGAACATCCTCATCGGAAAGTAGATATTCTCTGTTTGGCAGCTCTTTCAACAAGTCAACATCTGTATCAGAGAGCACAACATCCTCTTTCTTTAGAGTTTCCCATTCTGCTATGAATGACATATATGGTTCTACACAATCTGGTTCCATTAAATCTGCCAGATAATGGTCCTCGTTGAAATCTACACACTCTCTTTTTTCTCTCAATTTTCTTCTTTCACACTGCAGTGTTAAATCTGGCGCAAGGAGATCTATTATTTCTTTCAACCATGCTTCCTAAAATTAATTATATTATTATCATTAAAGGATAATGGAACATTGTTTATTGCATATATTAGATACATACCTCAAACACTATTAAAGCCCCTGATATTCTGCTTGCAAAACCATACTTGGGAGATTGAGGATTTAATGTGATATTTTGTTTCGGAACTGTTTGTGGAATATACCACTCATCGCCAGCATCCGCAAACTCTGTATTATGATTGTTTTCATCCGCAGTTGCATTTATTTGGTCTGAATTTGCAGGATTACCTATGATATAAAATTGTTATTCAATTTACATGATTGCTATAATACTATGTCGCTATTGCTAAAATAATAACCAATGACTTCTATGTTAGGAACAAAATCCTTCTTCTTTTTCGATGGTGCCAATAGCGTAGTTATCATATCCAAATTTTCAAAATGTTCTCCATTATTTACTTTGGTAAACCGCAACAAGAAGTCTCCCTTTTCACAATCATATGAACCAAAAGAGGCATCATTTTCCTCTATTTCACCAGGTAATTTTAATCTACGGCAAGTAAATTCCTCCAGTATGAATCACTATTGATTTTACATAATTTATATTTCATAGGACTTAGCGCTTGATACTTCCCGAAATTACCTTAAATAATAAGGTGCAGAATAAAACCTGAAATCTGTTCCCTCCACATAAACTTCTGTTTCTTTGATATTTGCATAAGGAGCATGAACCGTAATCACTACTTCTGCATCACTTTGTGTGATTTCGAAACGTGGTGTTAACATTTCTGTACCCCTGAGCACTACTTGGATTTTAAATCCGCGTGTTTTACTAATCCCACTTCAAAGCTACGTGTGAGTACAACGTTGTATAAAACCACTGACAACTGCAACAATGTTTTTGTTTTCTATATGCACTGATATGCGCATGAAACAAAACGATATATTTCAAAAATCTGGACACGTTCCGTTCAACTTCACGTAAAGCTATTTAAAGCCCTCTGCTTCATAAGCATAGCATGAAGAGTTATAAACATGAAGATTATATACATACAGTGACTATATTTATGCATGCACATAAGCGTTTCTTTACGTGCAGTACATACAGTGCAGTATATTGTTGCGTATCCCGACGTCTCTCGTGCTCTGAATTTAGCATTTAGTCGACAATGCCGACATTTTTAATCGGCGGCAGATCGTTTAATTCAATCTTAAGCGCGCATAAGAAATCATACGGATAAGCAGGATTTCCGCGTTAAAATCTCGTGAACAGGAATGCAACACCGAACACGTAGATGTCGAACAATTGTAAGGGAGGAGACAGTGAAGCGAGGTCTGGAATAAATATAGGCAATAGCTATTAAGAAATCACGACGTCTCGACTTCGTGGAAGATCTGCGATAAGCTTAATACAATGGACTTAGAAAACTCAACTGTGAGGCTCCTCAAAACTCGAACATAAAAGGAGTCAATTGCGCCCCGTAATAAATTCCTTCCTGGAACCAGGCAGTCACCGCTTCATTCTCTCTCGCTCCGTCAATAACCCAGCACGGCAATTCCCACCTCGCCGCCATTTCCCGCCAGCGCCCAGCGCACGTAACCTAGGACAGGAGTAGGGTCCAGAGTGGAGGGAGAGCCCTTCTACTGCGCGCGCCTGCGATACCTTAGTTGAAACAGAAATTTTATCGTTTTGGGAAAAAGATTAATAAAAGTATTCAAATTTACTGATAAGTATATGTAGAAGCTATATTGAAAACAAGTACAAAAACTTTCATTTAGAATCTTAACAATTATAAAAATCGCAAAAGTTTTACTGACTTATTAACTATATATAATAAAAAGAGTTGAGAACAGTAGTTAAAGTTATAGCTAATAAATTTACTGCGTATTAGCTTTACAAAGCCTGCTAAGCTGCTATGTTTACAGAAATACTAACTTTCCGGATCAAAATGTTTTTCTTATTCTAGGTAAGGATTACCCGATATACATCATAATCGCCGTTCACTATACACTTGGACACTTTACACTATGTATACGCGTATTCAAAGTATTTTGAATCTTATCTATTCTTGGCACAGAATTGGCAGAGGAAAGTGCGTATAAAGTATAATTTTAATAATAATGTATAATTTGATTACTTATTATCGAGAAGAAACTCTCTCAATAAACCATCATTTATTTATGAGAACGTTCTTCCGTTAATCGCTTGTTTACCAGTGTGCTAAGTAGCACACGCTCTTTCGGAAGACAGGAAAATGTTCTAAGTATAAACACATACTCTTCTTGTTGGTAGGATGCTATTCATTAATGAATCACACGGATATTAGGACTGACTTCCGTATTGCATAATGTTTATAATTAGGCTGATGCCCGCAGATTTATTCTACAATGCTGCGCAAATCATGGATTATTTTTAAAAAAAAACTCTAGAAAATTATAAGTGAAAAGTTTCTAGGGTAAATTGAAACAACTCTAGAAGCTATCGTCTATAGAAATCTTAAAGTTACTATTCAATCTTTGCAGTTAACTACAGGATTTCTAAAGTAACTCTTGACTACTGCAGGAAATCCTAGAGTTTATTTCTATATGGGGGCTCCAGTCAAATTAATAAGTTCACGATCGTCAAAGTAAAGAATAACAAATCCACAGAATCAACTTAATCACAAGTATAATCGTCGTCCGGTCTGGGCACAATATTTGTTTACATACCCCACAGAATTGTGCTCCCTGTTTATAGGTCGGGGTATATGAAAATCGAAAAGTTACATTCAATTGAGTATGTAAGTAGAGTTAGCTGTTTAGGCTGGCCACTACTGATCCAAATTCCTAATTTGTATCATCCTCGCCCTTGCGGCTTTAAACTGCTCAAAAACATTTTCTATATTGTTTATGAACGAATCAGTGCCTATTCTGTAGACCTGACTCAAACGTAAACTACTTCCCACGGATGGATGAGTCTGGTGAATAACGTTCAATTTTATTTTCACAGAGCCGCTGCTCACGGCTTTTAATTTCTCCTTGGCCAACGTTCCGCCCTGAAACTCCGACGGTATACCGCAATGCGTTATGTCTTCAAGTTCGTAAGTTCCGCCCGTAAAAAATCTTCGCAGGGTATTAATAATGCTTCCTGATGGTCGCCAGGTTTGCACGTTAAACTCGTATAAGCCGGGACAGAGTGGAAGTGGCAAAGCGGCGTATCCTTCAGTTCGGTGTCTGTAATGGAATTTTCAGCATTTATTGGCAGTTTAGTTGTTTACAAAGCTGCCGGCTTGATTATTTTTTCCAACAATAATCAATTTTGATTATAATTGTTTTTAAGTAAATTATATATCTTTGCTAAAAACCTTGAATCACTCGTTATTAAACGCAATAGCCAAAATCATTGCTTTATAAGTAACTAAAATTTTAAATCATAACTTTCACAATACATGATAGAAATTCGGGCAGTGTCCGAATATTTTTGTTTCTCGCTGTAAGTAAGTACGTTCTTTGAAATACTTAAAAGCTTAAATTTCTTATCGCGTACCTTGTCCATGCATCCAACGAGGAAACACAGATCAGCATTCGTGGATGAAACATTGATTTTTCATTCTTATTGAACATATTATTCAGCTGGCACTCTAGTGACATTGAGGTTGCATAATTAAAGTAGACAGATTTATTTCGCAGGTTGCATCTCTGTGTTCGGCCGAATAAACCTTCCCTTTCCTTGGTAGTCCAATGTTCGGGCATATCAATGTAATAGGTGACGAACAGGCCATCGAAATAAAAGTCATGGGCAGATACTATGTCAAGATTGAGGAAAATCTTCTGCACATTCATCGGTGAGAGATATAGTCCTCGTGGTATTTCCCCCTCCCGGTGAACCAGGCGTTGTTTAATTTCCTGCAGGAATCCAAGTTGGTCACACTCCTTTGTATCGCTGGATTAATCTCGTAATATTCACAGAAATGTTATGCAACGCAAATCAATTGCCCAAGCGCCTTCGGCGGTGTCTTAATCAGTTCTGTACGCGTGTGGAATGTTTCATTGCATTCATTTACCAAGGAGAAAGATATAAAATATTAGAAGATACGTGAACCTGTCAATCGGCCGAATACTGTAATAACTCGAGCCTCTAATGTTGCTGAAGAAGCATTGTCATCCGGTAACATAAATTACCGCTGAAAAATGTGATTGAGCAAGATTCAGAGGTAATTACGAGGATATAAAGTTAGAAAAGTTTACTGCACTTCTGTTTATAAGTTAGATTGAATTACTTTCTTGAGAAAGACACGTTACGTGACCTATTTATAAGAATAATTTAACGACATAGGAATATGGGCAGAGATAACATGAGAGACACACAAGCATGGCATACGTATGTCGATGTGTAACGATAGATTGCTGATGTATGAGAATGTAAGATTGGTGTTGGCTGACAGTTCCGGCTCAGTGAAAACGTGTGAGCTGTGTATGCATGTATAGGCCGATAGCACACAACAAGTTGCGAGAGAGTGTTGAATCAGACATTCAGACTCAGAGCTGTAGAATCATCAGTTGGTCCTGGGGACCGCAGCCGTCGACTTGGCTGTACGTGTCTTTCTTCCAATTTCATCCATTCTCCTCGTTTTAACATGTTACTCATACCGGATTATTGTGGAATAGTGTCGCAAAATGTGTTCGATTCTCAGATCGGTGCCAAAGTTAACTTTGTTCTGTAGTGAAAGTGCCACAAGCAGACCTCTTTCAAAGTGCTTCAAACGATGTAATGCGTGATCCACACCTTTGGATTTAAAAGAAAAAACTGTGCAAATTAATTTCTGCTTCTGAAAACATGTTTTATCCCCAAAGGATGATGAGACAAATTTCTGAAATCTCCTATGTAGGGTAAGACATTTTTTTAACACGAGTTTTGTGAGATTCTACAGCAGTACCGTTTCTTATGAATGTGACTTTACGCTTTAACATTGTTGCAAGAAACATAAAAGGAAATCTGTTAAATTCCAAGGGAAAGAATAGTTTGTTTCAAAAGGCACGCACACTTTCGTGGATGACATACGAAACAAATTGCCGTGTTTGATTTTAATAACAAACGAGAATGTGCTGAGAATTTACTACACGAGACATTGGCAGTCCGCAGAGAAATTCTTGTAATAACGGAATCGTCGGCACAGACAGATCCTACTTACTCTCCCAAGATTCTCGATTTCTTCCTCGAACTGTGTGGTCGATTGTTTTTTGGATGCATCTTCTATCCAGTAATTGAATCTAATCCCATTAGTATTTACAACGGTGTAACATCGATCACTCGTAATGTCGGGATCAATCGTCAAGATTTTGTGGAATCTGTCGTACGTGATAGTAGAGAGGACCGTTTCTAAATCGTCGCTCCTACTGGCCAGTGTTTCGTCTTGTCGTGACAAATCAGCCATGACGCACATCCTGGAGCATTCCGTGTAAACATAATGATTCGAGCGGATTCTGACATCAGCAGGATCATCGTCGACAACGCTTTTGTTATATCTCTGGCCGAAGGGCTTGGAATTATACAAGGCTGGCAATGCCGTCTGATTTCTTCTAAACAAGTATGACGTGTATGGCTTCGTTAACAACTGATTGTCCGGGTAGTAGGAATCTGTCTCCGTATAGGTGTACAATAAGGAGCCTTCGATGTTCCGCTCCTTGATTCGCCGATAATAATCCTGTTGATGCTCAAGCGAGCAATTCTTTTCATCGCTATAAAACTTTGCCTCGAACGTACTAAAGACTTTTTTCTGCCAGCTAAAAATACGATTCTCCTCTTCCAGAAAGTTTGAATCCCGCGTGCCTTCTTCGTTCTCGAGCAGTTCGGCGAGCATAGGCCTTTCCTGCGCAATTTTCACTCTAGAACAATAAACATCCGGTACATGAATGTAATTTAGCTACCGGGAACAATCTTTGCCAGATGGCCAAGATCTCACTAGGAAGATATGCATGTTCGCGGTAACAACATCGTGATAATACGCTTATTTCTCTTTCACGGCATGCGTGGAATGCATACCTATTAGCCATATGGTAATAATGGCTGACCCATTATGGACATTCTACTGCACAGTCGAATTGTTCAATAATGAATTAGTGACTAAGGTGCAGGTAAATTAATGGAATATTGATAAGTATAGAATTGAGTACTGCAATATACAATGGATACAAAAAAGTATTCGCGTACATCGCTTTTCTTGTATTAAACTTTGAAATAGGAGGAAGTGTCTTTTGTAAACAAAATTTGTATTAGGAAATCTCGACGTACGAACACTTTTTTTACTTACTGTACATACATGCTAGTAACATGGAGAATGTAGAACAATTGAACATTGAGAAATATTTATTTTGTCTAAAAATTAGGACTTTCCAGCATCCGAAAAATTAATTTAAATCTTTTCGAAACGAGTACACATAGTAATTCTCCACTACACAATGAAATTTCTCGGTAGCTGCAGCTAGTTCTCCGAAAACTTCATTGTTTTCTCAAAGTGGGCTACACTAATTACACATATTATATACGCGTGCATTTGGAAGACGCAAATTAACCTTAGCTTGAAGTTATGAATAGGCTCCGTCACTCTATAATTCCCCGCAATTTTGTCCTTTTCCGTCTTAGGCGCCATTTCCGGTTACGGCGCGGAGTAACAGATTGACTGGATGCCTATCTGTGAGTTCATACTTTCAAATGAGCACCAATTCTTAGTTTACTGTTCTCAGTGGATTCACTGTTCAGACTGAAATGACTTTAATAGAGAAAGACACAACTTGTTCATCGATCTACCTGTTACTTAGCAACAAGCAGGAAGCATTGGGGACACATGGCATGGTCTCGTGCGAGGTGCGATTGTTATACGTTGAACAGGAACCCGTTTTTTGTCAGGAACGGTTTAATAATTGATGTGCTACCATCTGGCTGACATTCAGACTTCCTGCAATATGACATTACTTCCGTTTATTCATAAGAAACCAGTTCGTTTAACAGTATCGAAATTTTTGGTGTTCAAATATATTTTGTTACGTATAAAACTATAAAAGATCGCTTCGACTCCCAAGAGAGCATTTGTATGCCTCGATTGTTTGATTTTCGTAGTACAAAAATGAATGATTCTAGTAACAATCGTGTTTTTTAACATCACTGCGATTGTAGTAGAATTTATTTATATAATACTAACTCAAACAAACCACTTTCTTATTCCACGATGTAAATGCAATATACTAATCCATCTTCATTCTATATCAATGCTATACAAAAACAATAATGTTCGTCTTGTATCCTACATAAAAAATAAGATGAGGGAATATTATTTTTCTGAATATCCAACGAATATTGATAACCTTTTTCAAGAACATATATAAATTCAACTCTCATAGCTAAAGCGTAATACAAGAATCCAATAAGTGATGGAATAATGATCTATTAATCAAACACAATTGTAATTAATTAAAAACTAAATATAGTCACTTTAGACTTACCATTATATTCTACTGATTGCTTAACTATATATGTTTATTCGATATTATGTTTATTCAATATTAATTCGTGCAGTTCAGACAGCAAATATAGTCTGCATTCTGAATTAAATTATATTACCAAAGTATTGTTTCGTAAAGAGAAGCAGAATGGTTTATAATAGATGAATGAACCTTTCTTGATATTTGGCAAAATCTATAGGAATGAAATCATACTGTGTCACTGCACCTATACAATCACACATAATATGTGCGCCTGCTATACGTATATCTATATGCCGAATAAGGTCGCGTGTCACGTATTCGCCATATGTGTGTATGTTTAACAGACAGAAATAACAGCGACAAAGACACATGTTGTAACTCTCGGGAACGACACGAGCGGACAGTGGTCCAACGCAGCGCAGCGGTCAGGAAAAATAACATGCGAATCAAGAACAGCGACACATCGGAAAGTTAGCATATATATACTATATGTGTGCGTAAATTGATTTATCAATAGAAATTGTAAGTGTGAAAAGAATCTGTAGGCAAGAAAAATGGGATGAGATAACTGGGCATGAGTGAGGAGCAGCAGGAGGGAACGATAAAGGGGGGTGATTTTTCGAAATTGTGTCTATGTGAGTTTTGCGACGGCTGAGACGGCTGACACTGACAGTCTTGCAGTGCTTGCGGTACTTTCTATCTGGCGGTGTTTGACGCGGCCTGTGAGCTCGACTGGCTGGCCCGACGGCCCGAGTGAGTTCACTTCGTCCACCTCGTCCACCTTCTCCACCTGTTGCGACGCTAACGGCTTACATGGGCCTACACCAGCACATAGAATACAGATTCTGAAGCTTGTACCGTTATAAGTGACAGCAGTGAGCCCTCGGATCAGGTTTCACAATTAGCCGATCCGAGGAAATAATACTCTCAGCAGAGGCACCGAGTTGTTGCCACAATTGAAATTCACCAAGATTTTTGTGTTCTGTGTCTGCAATAAGATCAGTGCCAGACAATCATTCTTTCTGAGGCATTCCTCAATTAAGTATGCACAATTTTCGGAAATCCTGTATACATATATGACTCATTATGGTTTATTCATTATACTACGATGTATGTGTGTGTGTGTGTAGTCTCCTTTTATCGATTTTACGAGAAATGAATCCGCTCGATAAGATTAGGACCTGCGAAGGCATGCGGTATCTGTGCAGGGCCGAGTTGGAACGTCGAATGAATGATAGAATCATTCAGTATTATTCACTGTAGCTCGCGGCACGCGCCAATGTGCGTTATTATCACTTGCATGTGCTGCATGTTTCAAACAAATATCCGGCCAACGTGAATAAAGTCTCATCACTTTCTTGTGCTTATTACTATTCTCCTTTCTATTGCTTTGCTTATGGCATTCAGGTGTGTTATTATAAAATGCTAGATCTTTTTTGTCAGAAGTTATGTAGTATAAGTGATGCGCAAGGTATGCTATGGATGATTCAGAGTCGAGCGCGTTCGATTTGATCGATATAGCCGCTTTACAAAAGACTCATTCCATCATCTGTTAAACTTCTTCTTTTTACTATTTCTGCAGCAAATTATGAAATATTATCAGAATTGAGTTTTTGGACATACAGTGACAGTGGTTTTTATACTTTTTTGAATAATAAAAAATAGTACATTGTATACATGGAGTCTTTAAGAATCAACCAACAAGAACTGTTATGGTTGTAATATGTTTCAGAGGTTTCAAACTAATAAGAATGACTACCACACAAGAAGGAGAGTCTGGGGTGACTATACCGCTTCAGTACAATGACTCAGTGAGTAGAATTTGTGGATTGAGTCATATATGAATGAAGAAATGAAGTCTTCATTTACTTCAACATAATGAAATAAACATTTTTCAGCATTGGAAATCCATATTTGAGAAGTATGATTTGGATGGAGATGGGAAGATTTCATATCAGGAACTTAAGGCCATGATTCGTGGTTCCGCATATTCAAATGATATTCCTCCCAAGGTGGTCCGTATCATTATGGAAAAGGCTGACTTAGATGACTCTGGATTTTTAGATTACCCAGAATTCATCGCTATGGTACATAATTCTAGAATTGTATGCTTTTTCCATTGGTAATTACAAAATGGTACATTTGCGATTGCATGTTACGCAGATCCATAGGAAAGACATGCAGGGTGTATTTGGCCACCTAGTGCATCGATATGTTCATAGTATGGTACCTCAACGTCCATCTGCTGCCCTCGCAGGCCGCTCCAGTGATTTCCCTGATGGGCAGTATGAGGAAGAGTACACATGTAGCCCACCGCCAGTAACAATGATAATTATATCAATATTAGAAATTACTTTGTTCTTATATGACGCAATAGCGCATAAAGCTCTATCTGTGGAAGGACCTGCGGCTACATTGTTTATTTATAATCCACACAAGAGGTATCAAGCTTGGCGATATCTCACCTATATGTTCGTGCATGTAGGGTAAGTATGATGCTCTTTAATATCCAATGCAAAAACAGTGTTTAAAGAAGTTAAAAATAAGGATATTCATTGAAAGCAAACAACAAACAAAAGTATTAATGAAGTCTATAAGCATATTTTGTGTGCAGTTGAACCTTTTTCATCCAAACTTCCATTACATGAAACCTCTATTATCCAAACACTATTATTCAACACATAGTTATTTAAAGACGTTTTGTACGTACACAGTTCAGTGTACAGTTAATAGTGTAACCTAATCATATTGTTAATATTTCTATTTTGTTAACATATGGAGATTGACATTAAGAAACTAACTGTTCTATTTTTTTTGTTATTGATTCCTTCTGTATAAGTAAAAGACATAAAATAGCCAAATTTTAACATTTATACTTCGGACAATATTGGAACCTGTAATTTACAAAACAATTTCTTGTTCCAGGGTGTTTCACTTGGTTGTTAATTTATTAGTTCAAATTATGTTGGGAATCCCTCTGGAGATGGTGCACAAATGGTGGCGTGTATTAATCATATATATTGCTGGAGTGGTTGCTGGATCCCTTGGAACTTCAGTGTCTGATCCAAGTGTATACCTGGCAGGTGCATCAGGTGGTGTATACGCATTAATCACGGCACATGTAGCAACTATCATAATGAATTGGTCGCAAATGGAATATGCTATTCTTCAGTTGTTAGTTTTTCTTGTCATTACTAGCGTCGATGTTGGTCAGGCAGTGTATAATCGTTATATACTTGAAACAAATGATCAAGTGGGGTACGTTGCTCATCTAGCAGGTGCTATCGCTGGTCTTCTTGTGGGAATAAATGTGCTTCGTAATTTAGAAGTGAAAACTTGGGAGAAAGTTGTTTGGTGGGCTAGTATTATTACATTTACAGCGCTCATGACAGCTGCAATTTTGTGGAATATTTTATTTACTTCTTACTATAACTAAATAAGTATAGCTAGGCTTTTTTCAATATTTATTTCATACTAGTTTTCTTTGGTAGACTAGCATTTTACATTCGTAAGATCATGGTCATGCGATCCAGCCTATCGATGGATGTATCCTGTTTCTCTTGACTAGGCTGGAACATGCAATACTTTCCAACTGAACCAGTCAATTTGTCAAATGTTGGACTGCTGTATTTTTGTATTTATATGTACATTTCTAGGATTCACACACATGTACAAAATGATTCATCAATCCTAATAATAATATTTTTTTTCAAGAGGGGTATGCTTTTGATTTTCAGGAAATTTATTCTCAAGTTTTTACTGCTGGAGTGACATCTGCCATTATGGATTTTTTAATGTCTTGTTTACATCTTATGCTAGAAAGAATAAACTTATGTCTTGACTTCAGGCTCTCAATGCTCTTCGTGACAGATGATGATAGATAATAATATAACAGTCATACAAACAGTTTACTGCACGGCCTAGAATTTGCCTGCTATTTGTAACGATTTGGTGAATCAGCTTGTACATGTCACGCCGAAATAGACTATTATTAAAATCGTCTTGTAGGGGGTATAATACTGTGATATTCATTGTTATCATACGACATGGGAGTAGCTACTATTTGAAATAACAACGAAAGTTTCAGAATAAAACTTTATAGAGCAAGATGAAAAATTTATTCTACAACAGTATGCTGAGTATAACTACATATACGTTCCGATTGCATAGCTTGCATATCAATTTTACTTGACATATGCGCATTTACGATGTTCATGTACTGCCTTAAATTGTTGCAAATACTATAATAACGAAAGTTAGGAAATCAGTGCCAAATTATATGTTTGAATACAATTTTTTCATGCAATGATTACAACGGCAATCTTGAAGTATAACAAATGATTTGCATTACAAGTATTAAATGGTATTACAGTGTAAGATAAAGTGTATCTAATCTGCAACATGTTTTCAAGTCATGTATATGTTATGTTCTTATAAAACCTGTTTGCTCCCGTAATTGTTACGAATGTTAATGCCAGCCATGCCTGACAACTTCGATACGCAATGTTAGAATGAATAATTCATCTAGAACACGTCGATTATTTTCGTTTCATTTGAACCTTGCAAATGCTTTTGGTTTTGTCCTTTGCTAAGTAATTTATTAAAAATATCTATAAACTTGTATAGAATATATCTCCTTAAATAAACAAATACAAGAAAAGTAAAAATACTTTTACGATATTGTATATGTAAAGAATAATTTACACAAATAGACTACAAAAATGCTGTTTTATATTCTCATAACGAAACTCAAGGCGAATCGAATCGAAATTCATAGCTATTTTTTATTCCGAATTAATCATAAGATTAATAACTATTAATTTATTTACGCAAGCATGTTGATTTTACAATTGAATTTGTCAAAAGCATTTTAAATGATTCAATGTAAACGAGACTGCTCGAAGTGATCAAGATATGCAACTAGTTCTATACATGTAATATAAAGAAAGCAGTATTCAATAGTTTTCTTATGCGATAGTTAGTAGTGAGGTATACAAATTTAATTTGGATATAAGGTGAAATTATATTGTTTATTAAATAAGTATAGATAATACTCGGAGCGGAAGACGTACTTATAAAAAGCAACGTTCGCCCAATTCGTTGTTTGCTATAGATATGCGATACAAGAAGACCTTTATTACACTTTTGTTAAGCTCGTTTTGTGAAAGCGATACCTTACTTTTGTACGGCTTACGAAAATAATTACATTAGTTCGATATTTGCGTCGTTTGCAGTTTGTTACCACAAGTACCTGATCTATTATTAATTTCTGCAGCGACATTCTTTACCTTTGTTTTGAACGATATGGGTTATCTACCCCCATTCTCATATCCCCATATCTGAATTCGTTTAATTTCACAAACAATATAAGAACTATAAAGATCTCGAGTTTACAGCTAAAGGCGAATTGCAAAGAAAACGATTTTTCCAAAACTGAGTGTAATCATAGAGAGAGGTCTCCGGTAAATTCCTTTATGTGTATATACTGGTGTGTAAAGGCAAGAAGTAAATATACCGATTATAGACAGAGAGTATAGAGACACAGAGACAAAAGTGTCTTTATATCGATAAACTCGCATTACATCAATGCAATAGATGCTTTAAGCTGTTTGTTATTTCTAAGAAGAACGTTGTGCATCTTCAAGTTTTTTGTATAGTTCATACTGATCTTTATACAATATTAGTTTTAAAGAGTTACGATTCCGAATAACTTGACAATTAAAGATTCGATTAAACGATTTCTTTGATTTGAGTACTTAAATTAATCGGGAGTACTTTTATGTATATACGTATTTGTTTAATAAATATTTTTCATTAAAATACGTGTCCTGCGACTGACAAATTTTGCCAATTTTTTCCGTGTACATAATGCATTGTTCCTGAGAAAACTTATCTATACTTACTAGCCGATTGGGCTCCCTTCGTCCGCCCTCTTGTCTAACCGCAGGCTTTGCCCCCTGGATCCCCATTCGTCCATGAACTTTTTGATTTTATCAGTGCGCCAGGAAAACAGGTTTTGTCGCTTTGTGTACCACCATTCAGATGTTATATGTAAATAACTTTCTTGGTTTTACGTATCTATCGTAATACTTCTTTATAAACTACGATAAGTGTCTTTCCACTTGAAGTCAGTATGAATAATATTAAGAGGTGTGAATTTAACATTTCATTTTAATTCTGTTTATTGAAGTGGTTTTGGATACACGCAATATTTTTTGTTTTTCCTTTTGGTGTGTACACGAATAAATTAGGTGTTTCAACGCGTGAGCAAGTCGCACATACAGTTGTCCATGTGAGAAGCATGGATTTTCCAAATTTAGTCCACATACTTGTAACGGTTGTCCCTGTACTTTATGCATGGTCATTGCAAAGGCGAGTCGCACCGGAAACTGCAAACGTTTAACACATTACAGCTGTAATATACGTTACAGATATTACTCTACAATTTTCAGAAAACTTCAACCTACTAGAGTATTCTATAAATTTGGGATAAAGATATAGGGACAAGGAGAACGTTGCAACATATTATAACGGAGGTGATTTTTATTTCAACAAAAATAACAATTTACATTGAACTGTTTTGATAATAATATTATCGTGTATGCTACACCTGTAGTTTACTGTAGGCGTGGTATCCTCTCGCTCGCTATTAACTGTATAGTTATTTTGTTTTAATTATTCGCATTAAGAGCGTGTTCGTAGATAATATCGCTTCATAGATAGAGTTTGCTTTGTTAGCCTTTGTTCTTAGCTTCGCATTTTTCGATCGCGCCATGTGCAGTATTTTACAATATTTAGGGAGCTGAATACCTCGGCGTTATCGTTTATATACAGACCTCTTGCATACAGGGATCGAACAACAGACACATCGATCAAATAGAGTCGATCTTTTTCTCAAATTACAAACGAATAGGTACATATATAAGACGTTATACAACATGTACGTTGCTTCGTTTCTAGTCTACGCTAGATGATGTTCCGAGTGGTATGAACAATATAATTCGTTTTACCCCTCTTACGGCTGTGCAATATACCTTGGAAGGAGTACCATCCGCGTTCACCCCTTTCTTATGTCACTTTGGTGCTTCTTTGCTTCCATTCAACCGTATTTTAACGCCGCAAAGAAACTTTTCCACCATTATAGATTGACTTAAACATTCATACAAAAAATTGCCATTTCTGTACTTATTGTTCATTTGGCATCACTGCAGTATACTCTCCGTGAGATTTGTTTGTCCAAGACTACTACAACCGTTTTGTTAGTGATACATTTTAATTCAATTATGAGCAAAACTTCATTAAAAAGCTTTTTCGAAGACATTCTGAATAGTACGAGTATCGAGTGCCCTTCCGTTGAGGCAAAACGGGATTACTGGATGGGCGCACGCCGAGAATACTCCTTGAAAGGGACAACCGGATTACAGATTATTGGATTGCAACTGTTGTTCACGTCCACTGTCTAACTTTGGAAGCATTGAACGGTGTCTTCAGGATTCCGATTTGCACAGCTCTCAATGTTTCCCATGTCGTAGTACTGCACGATGAAGGGGTGCGAAGAATGTGATCGGTTGTATTGTATATAATATGGAGGCCGAAGGGAAATTACGGCGGAGGAAATCAGTGCTAGGTGAAAGTCGGGGATTAATGTACTTTGCGCGATTCTCTAACGACGCGTCAAAAGTTACAGTCACATTTCTATCAGGAGAAGATGACGTTACAAACCGCAACGCGCCCGAGATATTACTGGTTTACACGATTCAATGTTTAATTCAACCAAATAGCTTAAGATAGCTTAAGTCAGAGCAAGAAGATTATCGAAATAATACTGGGAAGTGGGGGGGACGGGGGAGGGGTCGGTTAAACCACAATTGATTCTACCTTGAATAAATAAATTGGACCGCACATTTCGTGCAATCAAACGGCTGCTGAAGGAGTGCGATCTGTTTGCACGGAGCAATTCAGTAAGCCTCGATATTGGCGTAATGGTTGAAATATACCATAATTTTTCCTGTCTAACAAATATATCCTCCGTTTCTTATTAACAAGTCACCGATCCAACGAGACATTGATAACATATACAGTGATGTATCATGATGACCATGGTGTTTTTTCCATAATTACAATGATGATTATAGTGATCGTGATTACACTCGATTGGTTTGGTAATTACGTTGACAGTAATGAGTATCGATTACAGCAAAGATGATAGCTGCTCACGGTGATCTGGTGCAATATGAAATATATCGCTCACAATGATTTCGTTGATTAATGTACATTTATGATAATATTCTTGCTTGGCTTTACGGTGTAACGTTAAACAACGTATTATGAAAACATTGTAAGTGATTTAATTTTCTTTTCATTAAAAAAGGTATAGGTGGCGATAGCGACCGAAGTAATCTAAGTTGTTCTTTGCGAACGCCGTGAAAATTTTGTACTGTACAAACGCAAAGCGAAAGCGAGCAGTTTGGTATTTACAGGCAAAGTCCGTCGAAGTGGTACGCCCTTCATGATACTCCACTCGCAAGCATGCTCGAATTCGCAATCCTGAAGTATTCCGATTTCGCTGTCATTTGTTACAAAGTATTAGAGTATTTACCGTACTAAATATACGAACTCTTAAGAGAATCGAACCCTTGTCTCGAGTAATTATACGAAGAAACGACCAAGAGAACATACAAAAGCACTTCAAGCATTCTGAACATCAGTTATAAGACGGCTTTGTGAGATCTCCCCGCGAACGCCGATCTAGACACTTCCAAAATTTTCGCTGCATAATGAACAAATATCTATAAAATATCGACGCTTAAACAAAGGTTCATATATGGAAATTACGGTGCAAGACAGGTAGTAAGAGTACGTTAGATCATATCGAACACGTATTCGCAAGTACGCAATTTGTACATATGTGGACGCCCCCTGATATTAGTCTTGTAGGGAATTAAGGAAAAGTGAATTAGCAAAAAGTGTATTGATACATGATCACTAGGATAACTAATTAGAAAATGCATTAGTGTAATTCTCGAACACTGATGGTACTCATTGCCTGATTACGCTTTACAAACAGTTCGAAATGAAGCACGTTATCTGAAATTACGGAGTTAATCTGTTCTACGAATCGGATATCTTTAAGCACATTTGCTAAAATCTCTCTAGCCCGATAAAGTGCCCGTGAATTAATTACTGGAAAATACGTAAGTCATCTGATTTCTATGGAGAGCCGTGAAACACTTACTGTTTCGCACCATGAAAATAAACTTCCTGCTAAAGATAACGTATGGCATTTGCATTGAATAAAAACTTAAAACAATGTAAGCAAGGTAAATAAGGGAAAAGAAGCTAAATATATTATTCGTTTAAATGGTAAGGAGGCTAATTGGGATATAAGACTCCTATACACGAAAATCACATCTGGTGTTGAAGAATCGAGGCTTGCTTCGAGTAGAACGATGACTAAACGAGGGCGCGTATCGCATTGTCAAAATTGCATTGCGTACAAATATAAAATTAGGCTGTATAAAAAGTCTTTATGTGTACATTTGTTTTTGGTGTCTGCACGGGTAGTTGCGGGTGTATTTTGATAGTCAGAGCGTACATTCATTCGGGTTCATTATTTCAATCAATAAAATAAATCCACATCCATCCGCTTATCGGTGACTCCACCAATTTAGTCGCCAGCGTATTTATTAATAAGAGAACATAGTTCGGGAAAAATTTTTCCCTAGTCAGTTCATGGCGTCTAACCCCTAAGACCTACCTAACGTGAGTTACGCTAAACCTAAGTTCTTACGTTATAGCATACAATAATCTAGCGATCATATACTTATTTTCTCAACTTACAAATTATTATTATTTACTATGTACAACACTTAGCGTTACACTTTTAATCCCAACTCACCAAATAGAGAACGACGTCGAAAGTGATCTCGTAAGAGAATGTGCACTGTTCCGGTATACAGTAATGCGCTGTACGACACATTTCACACTTGACTTTACTCCCACTGGATTAAAGGCTACATTTCGCACTGGTATAACAGTTGAAATTTACTAATTCCAGACGCATCACAGACTCATTCCAAATAAAAACACGCGCGCCTTTAGCGTTATCATCGTTTAACGATTCTATATCATTCATTATGTACAAAAAAGCGTCTCTATTGTGAACTTGGGCTAGCCTAGACGTTCCACAGGTCGTATTTCACCAATATCTTTTATCTTAACACGCAGTTCAATTCTCATTCTTCGAATTGTTGCTCCGAAAAGGATCGAGGGTCTGTTAGTGAACGCTATCAACACGGCGTATGACACGATTGCCGTAAAACAAAACTACTTCTCTGCTTTGTTACGCGCAAAACATTATAATGAAACATCTTGTAATTCAGCTTAACGATTTTTATAACTAAAGTCATACAACTTGTTCCATCCTCCTTTAAAAACTATAATTCCTTATGCATTTATCGATGATAAGTCAGACGGAAACAGGATCTAAAATGCGCTTGCTTAAAAAGTGGCCGTAAATACAAGAAAAGAGAATGTTGTTTTAAAGTTGACCCTTGTGTACAACGACTTTGGTAGATACATTGGGCCCGACGTAATTAGTACGCCAGAAACTACTTTACTTTAACAAATAAAAGTTAAGTGCATTTCAGTCCACAAGTGCTCTCTGCACTTGTACACTGATATCCAACGTGCCGAAATTGCATAAAATAATTCTTTAGTAAAACATCCACGTTGTACGCTTCGCGGGAATGACCTTTGATTAAAATATGTAATGAAATTACAAAGCTTGTAAAAACGAATTCTCAAGTTTCGGACTACATAATTAAAATACCGGACCATGGTCTCCACTTCGGAGTACATTAGTGTTGACGTATGTGTATACATATATATATATATACACACACACACATACGCAGATATATAAAGGAGAGAAAAAGGAAAAGAAGGAGAAGAAGAAAGGGGAAGACGAAAAATCTCTATGAATTGGATCGCAATTTCGCGACCAGTAAGAACGCAGTGGCTGTCGCCCGAAAGCGATTGTATTTGTCCAATATCCGATATTTATCATCGCCTTGATAAGACTCTCGTCGTATAAACGACACCGCATAAATATACTAGGGAACTCGTCACAGCTTATTGACTTGAACATTGCTAAAAACTGATTAGACTATCAATCCTCGTCTGAAAGTGGATCATATTGGGCAGAAAGCAGCGGCGCCGGCTCGGCCTGCATCTGATCGGATTTAGGCGCATTGACGGATACTGAGGTTGGTGGAGGTTGTGTTGGTGGTGGACCGGTATGCACACCTAATGCACTAAATGGATAAAATGTAGTTGTCGGGGCTGGTGCCGGCGGTTGCGGGGCCTGATTAGGGGCGTCATCGATTACCATATCACCGCCAGAAGGACTTTCGACGTTCACTCCCGATTTCTCGTCTTTCTCTCCACTCCCGACACTTCCACCGTTCCTATCTCCTACACTGCCGCCGGTCTTGTCATCTTCAGAGGTGCGCATCACCTCAACAATTTTATTTTTAACATAGTCCAAAGGTGACAAGTGCGGCTTATTGGAAGGAGTTCCGGAAGTTGATGTGGCAGTGGTTGTTTCATAGAAGCGACGTCCATAATGATTTGTAGTTGCTTCCGGAGGTGAAACTGGTTCGACGGAATGAAATTGCTGCTTGCCTACTGAGGAAGTTTGTTGCTGGTGTTGCTGATGCTGTTGGTGTTGTTGGTGTTGTTGGTGTTGTTGGTGTTGTTGGTGTTGCTGTTGCGATTGTGATTGCGCTTGCTGTTGCTGAGGTTGCTGTTGCTGAGCAACGCGAATTATTTGCCGTTCATCGCCAGTTTTTACAGGGTCCGAGTCATTAGTTTTACGTCGTTTCCATTGATCTTCTGCGATTTGATACCTGTTATATCATATAAAACATAAACAATGACATATTGTTCCAGTATTTACACTTTGGATTGGACGTCATAATGTAGGACATACCCAGCATAAGATCTATACGAAGAATGAGGCGGACCGTAATCTTTTGAGACGATATGGTCGACATGGTCTCCAAGAGTAATCCCTTTACCACTTCCATTTCCTGATATCCCCCCTGTTCCCCCACTTCCTGCATTTCCTTCACCAGCTGGGCTGTGCGCCATTCCATTAGGTTCTGAAGGGGTGTCACGTTGGAATCCCTGAAAGTAGATTATTAAAGAATATGAAACTCGGAGCTATAAGTGGCAATGTGCTTAACTTACCTGAAAAAGACGGTCGCCCGGTCGTGTCGGTTGGTTGTTCGATGCTGTATTACCACTTGCATTTTCAACACTTTGATTAATCTGATGAGTTATGATGGCATCTATCAAGCTTGCAGCAGTTAAAGTCGACGATGTTTCACTTTGTTGCTGATTAGACGATTGGCTTTGCCTGGATGATTGCTGCTGCTGCTGCTGCTGCTGCTGTTGCTGCTGCTGCTGTTGTTGTTGTTGTTGTTGCTGCTGCTGTTGCGACTGCTGCGATTGTTGTAGTCGAGATGACTGCGAAAAACCAGTGGTAATTAGTCTGCTTGAGTCCCGATCAAGTTGTTGCTGCTGTTGATCTCTATACAATTGAGCCATGTGTCGCCTTTCTGCTTCCATTCTTTGTTGCTGCTGTATATGTTGCTGTATTTGTTGCTGTTGCTGCTGTTGCTGTTGGTGTTGGTGTTGTTGATGCAAATGCGCCAAATCTCTTTCTCTCTGATGTTGTACAGCCAAACGATATTCTTGAAGTTCCTTCTGATTTTGCGCTGCTGCTGCTGCCATTTGCTGATGAATTTCTTTCTCCCTCTGCTGGTGGACGGTTAATCGATGATCAACATGTTGAATTTCCTTCTCCCGTTGCTGCACAGGCAACCTATGGTCAGCGTGTTGCATATCCTTCTCTCTCTGTTGCGCCAATCGATGTTCTTGTTGTTGTATTTCTTTCTCACGCTGATGATGCTGTTGTACTGTTAGGCGGTGTTCAGGCTGCTGCAACTCCTTTTCCCGATGAAGTCTGTGATCTTCCTTTTCGCGCAGATGTGCAAGATCACGCTCTCTTTCTCTATCGCGTTGATGATGGTGGGCTGCAACCATTCTGTGATCCGGTTGATGCATTGGCATACGATGTTCTTGTAAACGCATCTCTTGCTCTCGGAAGGCTCTATTGTTGTCAACGTACCGATCGGCTAAGAGTCGATCCGCCATAGTCTTACCAAGTCCTTCGTGACTACTACTTCCAGAACTTGGGTGACTATGTGGATGGGGCACAGGAAGACTTGGTTGTTGTACGGCTACATCGACTAAGCTGGAGAAGGCTTCTAAACCAGGTGGAGGAGGTGGGTAATGGATTTGCTTTTGGGGATTATGTCTCTGAATAACGCCTTGTCGCGGTTGCGTATGCGTTGGAGGCGGTGGTGTACCCGCGAAATACAATGTTGATGGAGTATCATTTTTACTAGAACTTTCCACAGTACCACTATTTCGACTGCGAGCGTGCATCTGTTGACTCGTTATATAATCATTCATAATCGTTTGTCTCGAAGACATTTGCTGCTCCATCGTATAACTTGGTGGTGGTCTGCTTGAGTAAGAATTATACTGATTGCTGTGAGTTACCACAACCGCTGCCGTCACAGCTTGACTCTGACTTTGCCCAGGTACAGTACCTGCCGTTACCGGAGAATGTCTAATTGTTCTGTGGTAATCATATATCGGTGCACGCTTATCTACTGCAAATGGATGAACCGGAGTTCCTTGTGTAATAGAGCCTGTTTCCTTGGGACCTTGATTACCAGTCACATTCACAGCATTCCCACCACTTCCGGTATTGACCACATTACTTGCATTGCCAAGGTTTCCGGGTGGTGTCATTTGTCTGAGTAAACCGTCATATCGGGCACTAGACACTGGTGTACCGTGTGTGATAGAACCACCCTTGTGACTGGTTGCTCCAATGTTGCTTATCTTTGAAGATAACTTTGGATGTGGCGGAGGAACGGAAACTTTGTTCATTTTTGGAGTAAGAGGGGCCTGCGGCCGTGGTGACGAAGCATACACCAATGGGCTTTTTGCCCCTCGTCCTTGTTCTGCGTGTGCATGAGGATGGTAATATGCACCCGGCGGGGGCTCTGGTCGATAAAGTGTAGACGTCGGTGGTTTATGAATCGGTTGCATCGAGTGATTGTATTCTTGCTGCTGCCTTGGTTTCTTAATGCTGAGATCTAGTGTACCTTCTGTCTCCCGAAGTGCTTGCTGCACTTGCATTACTACTAATCCTTCTTTAGGAAGCATGTCCGATGACGAACTTTGACTACCAGGCGCTGATGGTGGACAAGGCGTGATCGTCGCTTGCATTTGATCTGTTTTAGAAATTCGGTATTATTCTCATAGTATGCTAATTGTAATAGTGTAAAATATATTTTATTCGAACGTTATGTGGGGGTAAATGTTATTAGAATTTAGAATCGATTCATTACTTACTAATTTGTTGAGGACTAGGGGCAGACCGATGTCCATGATGTGGACCCGAGACAACAGATAGTGTTGCCAAATTTGAGTCCCTAGAGATGGAAGTATTCGCGATACTGGATGCGGGTTTATACTCTCGGACGAAGGTGATATCATTTCGATGATCCGTTTTCAAGATACTGGAGATTGTAGGTGTACCCGAGTTAACAGGTACCGATGATCCACCAGTGCCTGCCGGACTATTTGGGTTGCGTTTCAGCTGCATTTCAATGACACCGAGCATAAGATCCTTAACTGTTAAAGGATTAGAGTTGCTTGTCGTGGAAGGTGGTGAATGAACGACTGGTGGGGCTTGCTGGGGTTGCTGATGTGGCTGATGTGGCTGATGTGGCTGATGTGGCTGTAGTGGAGTCGTGTTATTGGCAGTTGTCAAAGTGACAACGACGCTGCTATTGTCCAAGTCGACACCTCCCTGACCTTCGTCCGCTGTCTCCTGAAACAATCAGCGAACCTCTATCAGACGGCCCTATCACGGGACAAAATTCTTTTCTCTTTATCGTAGTGGGATTTGCAGTAAAAAAAAGAAGGAGTGAAGGCATTCACAACTAAATATGTAACAACAAAGAAAATACAGTAAAAAGAAGCCGAATGCACTACAAATAAAACTGAAAGCGCTACTTCCTCCTTTCTTTTTAGTAAAGAAAAAATGTCTTACCGTGGCAGAACTATCATAGTCCTCTCTAGTACCGCCCGATGCAGTAGCACTGCCACGATCAGCAGAAGTCTGCGGTACATTTCCCGGTGGTACCAATGATACTATAGCAATATCAGAAAGTTTCTCGTTAAGCTTATGATCTGTTGATCTTGAATATGCGATTGGTAATGTACCAGACGACGAAGCAGCACTTGCTGCTCCCGGAGTACCAGCTGACAAATTATTTGCTGGACTGCCCGCACTCGCTGTATCACTCGAATCATGAACCTTTAATAAAAATAATCGATCTCTTGTATACGTGCTACGTGCAAAGTAAAATTTAAGAAATAAGTCTTTAAAGATTTCGGGTTACATAGCATGCGAAAATATTAATAACATATCGCTTACAATCAATTCGTCGCAACTGCTCGTACTGCTACCACTTTCTTCTTCATCCGTTAGACAAGGTCTTCTCTCTTCACCCAGTGATTGGTAGTACTCTGCCACTACTTGATCCAAGTTAAATTTTTTCCGATAAGCAAAATAATAATTTTTGCACTGATGATTCGTCTTCCCAGATATTTGCTCCGCAACTTTCAGCCAGTTGGTACCGTGTTCCCGTAAAGCTCGTTTGAGGTGCTCTAATTCATCGTCTGTCCACTGACGAGCAACAGAATCGATTTCTTCTGCAGTATCGGTAGAACCAGATAGGTGAGGTGCTAGGCGCCGAGATATTCGATTGAAGCAAGCTGAACAGCACTTTGTGGCGTTACTTGGTATTTCTGAACAAAAATTAATTCTACTTACATTTCAAATTAAATGTCAATTTTATGCACATGTGTATCACAATACTACTTTTATTAGATACATATATAGATATTTCCTGTATAAATTACAGAATCTGAGTAATGAAATAATTTCACTCAAGAGTATAAAAATAGTTTACTATTTTAGCATTATACCGATTGAAACCATGATTTGCACAGTTGATTATTTAAATAATAATTACAAATATTGGGTCTGTTAATGGTCGGTAGATCATTGACAAGGTAATGTACATGTTGTAGAGTTTCGAATGAAGTAATCTTTAATAACAAAACTACTGTATGCACGCAACAATCTTTCGATTTTCCTCGCTAATCAAACAAATTCGTAAGTTTGATTTCTTGATTGGAACAAGTAGACCTTAGTATCTCTCAGCACAATGATTGTGGTTCTTTACTGTCCAAGTACTAAAACAATCAACAATAACACTTACGGAATTCTTGTGTGATCGATTCTCGAATTTCAGGTGGCAAATCCAACCACTTAGCAGGTAAAGCCCGCAATCGTTTCACTCTGGTTTTCGAACTGGTATTGTTCAAATTTGGACAACCAGGTAATGGACAGGCTGTATAGCGACCCCTAACTGCTTTGCACCTGCAGGTATTGCAGACTCGTGCTCCTGGCAGGACTTGATCTTCTCGTAAACCGTATTGGGATGCCTGTGTTCGAGATAAGGCTCGACTTTGGGCACTACCCTCAACCACATTTTGACAGACCGTGCACGCATGAGGTCCGATCTGTCTTCCACTCTCTACACAAACAAAAATAATCATATTTTTTAAAGAAGTATTTCGCACATTATGTAACTTATCGTACTTCGTATAATAACAAAAACAGCTTGTTCATGATTTAGTTTCTATTTTATCCCATTTGGATTAGATACGCATTGAGTTATGAGTAAATTCTGCAAGGAAATACGTACAAGTTTCTTATTCGCTCACGTTTTAATATTTTTAATGTTGAATTTGTGGCCTTGCTTTTTCTTTGAAATACTATGGTAAATATTGCGTTATATTGGCCATGAATGTTGTATGATATTATTATAAAGTAATAGATTCTTATTTATGCTGTTGTCCTCTTACGGTTTGGTGCGCGACGGTTGTCGAGGCAGTCGGGTAAAAATGTCCCGACCACCGTTGTGCGAAACGCTATCGTTATGACTAGAACTAGAGTATCCAAATGGCAATACAATTATTTGGATATATCTATACATATGTATATCAGAGTACTAAAGGGTCACACCAAATTGTAAAGTCCTGCTGTTCTCACGATCAGTGCGTTATGCCTGATAAAAATTAAATAGAATTAAAAGCTATCAAGTGACACCAGTCCATGCTGGAGTGGTATGGTATATGTCAAGTGTTACATAGGAGGACAGTGAAATGTGGTGGTGAAACGGATTAAAAAAGACTCTTCAAACTGCTCCAATTAAGGATAAATGGAATAATGAAGACCCATTGAAGAATAACCAATCTACCCCGATGTGAACATTAATTGGGAAAACCTTTCAAATAGCTTATATCTGTAGCAACTGATATCGGCGTTTTAAAGTTAACTTTGCTACTGTAAATCGGAACATAACCATATTTTCCTATGATTCTTCAACTAGAATGATTGAAATAAAACAAATTAACAAAAGATTGTCGATCAACGCATATTAATTGAGTAAGTAAAGAATTATTGAATCTGAATAACTGTACTGAATAACATTGTATACAGCAACCAGATCGAAATTCATTATCACATTTTGTATGCCCTAATTAAACGAAAAAGTGAAACTTGCTGACAAATGTAACGCTATTGTCTGGTGCACTTGCACAGTCAGTTGAAATGATTGCAGGATTAGTAGCAAGTATCCTGCGGCATTACGATAGATACGCAACATATGCTCAATTTAACAGAATAGCTTTCCAACGTCACGATGGATTCGCCATTTATTCGAATTATGATCATTTTATTGAAGGTAATAGTCGCATTGAATTGATAATAAAGGTCTGTTTATTTGTAGTTCGCCAATCCTTTTCCACCGTTTAACACACTCTATAATTCTTTGCCCTTTACACCACCTTACATCGCGCACACACATTCACACTTCTTTCGCTCCTCTCTCTCGTCGCACAGCTTTATCCACAGTCATTCTTAGAAACAGTCACACCTCTCTCTTTCGATAGCGACCTTTAAAAGAGATATTTGGAGAGCGTGATATTTGCGAAATATGAAAAATTCAGGTTGGAGTAGCCAATATTGGAAAGAATATTAGTGGGCGGTATGTAACCGCCCCTAGCGCAAGAAATCGAGAGAAAAGACAAGCGCGGGCATCGTAAGTGAAAAAGGGATAGCGCCGGAAGTGGAATGAGGGAGGCTCTTCCAAAAGGGGGCGACGAATGGACGGCGGAGGGGGGGAGTAGGTTAGCACAGTGAAACGGAGTAACGGAGCGAGAAACAGAATAATTTCCGAGACTTTGCTGGTTAACTAATTACGGGTAGCCAATTAAAAAGTTCACTCGCTCGCTCGCAGCGGAAAACGTCGGCACAGAGCAAGAAGTAAGATCTCTTTGATGGTTTTGCTGCAGCGGTACGGTAAGTGAAAAATTCAAATTTATTCACTCGGCCAATATTGAGGATCCAGGGATCACTTAGTGAGTGTTTGGGAATCTAACGTATGGAAGTAAAGCAAAAACGGAGCTAAAATAACCACAAAGAGAATGCACTTGATACAGTCTAGGATGGGTCATAATTCTCTGCCGTGAAATTAACCACATGCATTCAATTTGTGTTCAAAAGTTAAATACAAAAATGCTAATTATATGAATTCAATTCGCACTAATTTGCAAATGCAGTGCGTCAAATGATGTTCGCAAAAACCACCACTCGTTTATAAACAATACTGTAATACTCTTGCAATCCTATGAAATAGAGTAATAGAATAAGGTTGGCAAAATCTTGCCAAAGTCTTGTGACAGCATTCCAAATACTTATAGAGGCACAATACAGATGTAACACAAACTTAAAACCCAGATTGCGGGAAATATATATAGAGTTTCTTTTAGTATCACAATTAGATCGCCTTATTTGAAATGCTGTCGCAAAACCACTGTACTGTGTTGTACTAAGCTACTGACAGCATCAAGATTGAGCCGTATGTGCAATTGATCAGGAAAACGTACTCTATAACATATATCAAAATCATTAAAATCGGTGATGTGCCGATTAATTTCAATTCATCATTTCAAAATGATCAGGATCTATTAAAATTATACAAAATTACATAATAAAGGGGAAATCATGCTCTTTATTATGACGCAACATTCATTTCTGAGAAATAAGCCCTAATGCTACGTCAAACATTCGATATAATGTGTACGAGCATAGTACCCTTAAATGATCGGACCGTACTGTATACACAATATATCTATCCCTATCCGGAACTCGTGTAAAAATGTTGTCGATACGAAATCGCCAATGACACCGAGTAAACAATGAGAAACTGCCTGTATGTAGTTTTTCTACCTCTCAGGGGCGAACTTTCCAGCTCCCAACAGTACGTAGTAGTGGGGGGTAGAATGCTGCCCGCTCACCGGGGAATCGCAACGAAGAGCAGTACATCAAACAATCTGTCACAAGAGAATATTCCGGACATTGATTGGCACCAATTCCCTACAGTGAGGAGTTTTCACTCTATAGTAATTGTTCAATAGTTTCCTGTTACAAGAAAATCACGTGTCTACTAAGAGAAGCGAAGGAATCATATCCAGTTGCATAAAAAGTTAATACGTCGGCGATGAAATCTTTCCCTTGATTAACGGCCGAATTAACCAGTAATTCACGACTAATCGCACATCTAACACGCGATAATTTCACATTGTCAGGGTGAATGGAGTGCGTTGTAATTGTACCGAGTGCAGAGAAGAAAGAGATGGGAGGGGCGGGGGATATGAGGGGGCCGTTAACGGTGTCAATACGCATTAATCGTCTCACAAAGGAGTATAAAAATCGGGAAAGCGTGCCACCGGGAACAAAATAACACGCGACATGGTGCTGCTGCATGGCAATTCCCAGGAGCGAAGGAATATTCAGGGGCGGTTGACAGTTTCGAAAAGCTTCATTCTACCGCAATCCCGTTTCACACATATGCACACAGAAGGTAGAGTTAGCCATAAACACACATAGCAACACAGCTGTACTCTCCGCCGTCCCCGCCATCGCCCTTCACTACGGTCTGACGGTCGTGTCGGCTTCGAAAGCCAGTGAAACAATGGTTTGACTCGAAAGGAAATTGTCAAGGGAAAGGCAGTTTAAACGATAAACCAATGGAAAAAGATTGAGAGCTATGAGTAAGGGAGATATTAGCTAGGCGCTAATTAAGCAGGGGCCCGAGGCCGAACGGTCGGCAAGAGGTGCACTCTGAATTTTTCATAAAAGGGCGCCACCGGAGAAACGAAGCCGCGCTCGACGCGGTCGCCTTCTCTTCACAACCCTCTCAAACCCTTCCGTACCAATCCCATCCCTTACCTTACCCTCCTATCATCCCTTCCACCATTGCTATCCTTCACTCGCCGCCTCGTCCACCCTCTCTTTCTCCAACCCTTTCCCTCGCACGTGCGCCGAAGCTTAATTTATCCCATTTCACTTACCGCCAGTCGGACTAATTTCTATTTCTCTTTACACGCACGCCCACTGCTGCTAATTGCGCGTAAACCTACTTACTTACTCTACATATTTGACAAATCATCCAACGTCCGCTCACAGGATTATTTTAACCTTTGTACTACGACGTTGCCCTACAGGAGAATTTTCGATAATGCGTAAGGCGACGAACACGGAGTTGTATGCTAAAATATATGTGTTCGTAATATGAAGAATGCAAACAAAGTTCAAGATTAAAGAATATTTTTCCTTGTACAGAATGACTCAATTGCATTTGGAAGAATACTATCGTAGCCTTTCTTTTTATCGGGGTAATACGCAACACTATAGACTGGAAGGCAAGTGTGAATCAACATGTAGAGTCGACAATTTCCATGAATTTTCAAGTTGGAAATATTAATTACGTAATGTGCTAGTTAGGTATTAGTTATGTAAACGAGCTGTGGTAACAATTGTGTATTACAATGCGATTTTGTGTGTACTGTCAATTCTAAGTGTTTGGAAATTAAACAAATAATTTCTCGCTGATATATGATCGTTTGGAGTATCTGCTGAAACATCTTCTAACAATTTAGTGCTCAACCTCCCAATTTACTTAACATTTTTGAGTTACTTTTAGAACAACAAACTATACAAGTAATAAATATTGCAATATTTTACAACTTATTCTTTTCCTGGACCATAACTCTGTATGACTAAGGTTTTACACATTAATACCATTTTTGAGAAAAGTTCTACGCATAGAGTGGTAAAATTCGTATTGACATTCGTTCAGTGGTTCTCGAGATCTCGAGAGGGCTGTGTAACGAAGTGATAATGTGTGTTAACTGTACGATGCTTGCACCGCGACTTGATAAATCCGAAGTTCCTTAAGAATAAACAAAAAATAAACTAAGTTTAATTACAAAATTAAAAATAAAGGGTGTCCCAACAAGAACGTATATTTTAATTGTTTAATAGATCGCATCATATATTTTAAAATATGTATACTATAAAAAAATCATGAGGGGCCAAAATTAACTCTACATGGTTCACGGCCTATAACGGTTCTTCACTAATTTACCGAGGATTATGTGCGGAGTAAAATATAAGGTAAATAGTCACCACGGCTCTACTGGCTACCCTCACCCTTTTCATGAAATTTTCCCTTTTCCGGATATTTTATTCCACGTTAACCCTCTGAATCGGGTAATGGAATGTCACGCCGTGAACCACATGGGAATAATTTTAGCACCGTATGATTTGCATGGGGTTAATAACAATCCGTGTACTATATTTAAAAAAGACTATATTAGCAATTTTGAAATAAATGATGCGATTTATGAAATAATTAAAATATGCGTTCTTCTTGGGATACCCTTTATTACTGTGATTTCTGGCTGAACATGAGTCTAACAATAGCAATAATTGGGCACAAGCTTGGAAAATTGAATACAAATTAACAAATTTAGTGAATAGATCGAGTGTGTTTTGTAAGGCGAGCGTTCTATATTGAATGAAGAGGCAGACTCGGCTTAAGTGGTTGCTAGGGGGTCAGCTAATGGGTGAAACCAGTAAGCCTGAAAGTACCCCACCAATGTCCCTGGTGTTTACGCGAATGAAATATTCTCTTTGATTTCATTTCTTCATATGTCTGCACACAATTACCAAATGGCTCAATTGCTTAATTAACTACCTTAATGCTTCTCTGTGATGGTTGCATCAGCACATATGACCGTCATTGGTAGCACACAGCAAAGCATGATAGAAAAAGAAAGCTCAAATACATATGAGCTTAACCTTTTTAATCTCGGAAAGGCCTTCCCCTCATCTCGCCTCGATCATCTTCTCTTCTTTTCTCCTCTATTAATGTAAAGGGCAAGGTTTGTCTATCTGTCCGTGTATGTTCGCGATAAATTCGAATACGGCTGAACCGATTTTAATGTGATTTTCTCTTTCGTATAGAGTTACTATCTAAGCAAACCGTTTTGAGGGTGTTGCAAGAGTAACTTCAAAATTTCAAAACGAATGGGAGTCGAACTGTATTACGTCGATAGAAGATTTTTAAAACAGAGATAGTTGCAACAATTAAGTAATTGTGGACGTGGGCACGAAACATCACTCGGGCGAAGCCGGATAGGACAGCTGGTACGTAATGAAATGAAATGCCGTAAATTTTATTTATAGTCGTTGTTCTTCAGAGTGTAGAAATTGACAAAATGAGAGAGGCAAGAGAGAGGCGTGAGAGGGAAGGGGAGATATGTACTTATATACACACTCTTCCAGTTTAGTGAACGCTGTCTCCCGCTTTTACTTCCCTTTCCTCGCTAGCTTTATACAAAATAAAGAGAACTTTCGAGAAGATATAAAAGTTCTGTACCTGAAAGGGTTCATCCACCATTAAGCCAAACTGAACCCACTTTGCTTGACACTTTCGAAGCTTCAAATTTAAATAGTATTATGTTATGTTAATAATAATAATTGATTGAAACCTCTGCTTGTTCGCTCATACCCTGTGGAATTCAATACCATCTGTTTGTTTAAGTTTTGTTCTCTTTGTTGCCGCAACTAGAGAAGGGAACGGTTAGTGCGTTTTATTGAAGACATTCTGGAGCAGGAGATGTAGGACATGTAGCAGAGGTATAATAAACTATCAACGTCCATGCATATCACATTTCCCCCTTTTCTATGTTTCATTCCCGACGAATTGCTGGAAGCAGCAATTTGCTTCGGGCAGAACGTTTTTCTATTTATGTATGTATGAGATTTACATTTCGACCGTAACCGTCGTTCTTCAGCAAAAATGATTAAAAGCAAATATGTGCGCTATTTCTTCAAGCTACCTATTAGCCGTGCGTGGGACGGACACATCTAATCCTCATACCACGTAGTATACTTCCTGCAACACTAACAAGTCAATCTCGCTGTACCTCGCATTACGAGAATCCGTCAAAGTTATTTTCTCCACTTTCCCGAAAGTTTCGTGTTACAAAATTCATTTCTCGCGAAAACTATCAAATGCGCCGTTATTTCTTTCTCGCGCTTTTTGATACCACCTTTAAGTCGTGAAATTACTAACTAGCACGCCTGAAATAATTTCCCTGCGATAAGGCATTTTTTGTCCTTGCAAAATTCTTTGCTGCAAAGAATTGTAACTTTTGGAGCGGTCACGCTCGAAAATTCTAATTTCTGAATATCAGCTAAATGCGAGGCAGGAAGGCTCTTCTATGAATTATGCAACTGTGAATTTTCATCAAGAGCTGACAAGGATGGGAATTAAGCAATGCATAGAAATCAATTACGCATTGGAGGGACTGTGCTGTCTATGTCCAATTCATTATATCCATATTTTGTATCATATCCATTATTCAAAATTACGATACAACAATAATTAAGAATAACTACTAAAAATCTGTTTTGTTAGATTGATTCCTTACATCTTGTCATGAAATTTTGTAATGTATAGTTCTCCTGTATTGGCAATAGTTCTTTAGATATTCATACATACTCATAGGGGTTCGAAAGCTTTTATCCCTTAGCTTTGACTCCAGATTCTATTTCTATAAAATAAATATTAACGGCTAAAAGCAATATGTGCCGAATAGTTTTCTGGGAGCTACATTTTGTGTAAGTTTCGTCAAAGTTGGCGTGCGAGAGTTGGGATGCTTCCCCTGCAAGACACTCGTATACAGAAGTAGGGGAAGGTTGTTTAAATCGCCCTATTTTTTACCTTTATATTCTTTATGTCATAATAAACGGCAGTGTTCCTCCATTTCGTACATATTTTTGTATAATTTTAATACACGATTTTGGAAACCTTCTAAATGGTTCGATTTAGGCATCTGGTACCCTAAATCGCACCCTAGGTCGCCAAAATCAAATAACTCTTGTTTGTAAAAGTAATACACTTAAATAGATTAATATCTGCAATTGACGCATTAATCTCAACAGCTACAAGAAACAAATATTTTATTAAGGAAAGCCATTGAAGAATACGTAACAATGGGTTGAAATGTTTTGTTGGCAAATATGCCTACATTTGGAATCAAAATCTAACAGTACGGTAGCCACGTCAATTTTCACAAACATGGCTACGTGCCTTACCTTTTATGCACTTCGCATATAAAATGCGTCAAAAACTAGCTTCAATGTAACGACATTTCTCTAAACATTAATAATAATTCCGGTTTTTGCGCCAAATGTTTAACGAGAATTGAAACATCATTACTATACTGTAAAGATGTAAATTAATTTAATAAAAAAACCAGATGGTGGTACGCATGAATTTTTAGGCAAGGTAGGTGCGATTTTGACGACCTTTCCGTTGTGAGGATTTTTAGATACACTAACAGTGGTGGCAACAACAGACAAAACCAGAGTTTTATGATGCAGGAACTGTCTCTGACGTGAGAGGGTAGGTAAATAAATTAAGAAAGGACCTAACATACTATATTTATGTATATACATATAGATCTATTTACCGTTAGCTTCGAAGTACCGATTTGCCTGTGTGTTATTGAGCGTAATCTAACTGTGTAAACAGCTGTTCAGCAATCGAACGCAACGAACGATTGAACAAAAAGTTCGATTCAAACAGAATCTGTTTATTGTCAGAACTAGTATGTTCCTTCGGGCGTATGTTTTTGCCCTCGAGCCAAATAACCCATCAATTCTACGCCGCCTATTATTATTCTTAACATCCAAGACAAATGTAAAGAAATTGCAAGCTCAACTAGCGTAATTTTCTGATCCACTCAACGCCGCATATCTATAAATATAGAATGAAGAATCGAAAAAGTCAATCACATCAAGCTTACTATTAATAAACACTAACAGTTACATGCGACGGAAGACTGAGGAAGAAAAAGAGGGATAGTCGAACTGCAGAGAGAGAACTCTCTAGGCTGGAAGTTAATTGGAGAAGACAAGTGGTTGAAATGCGGTTAGCGAATACAGGCGCAGCGATGATCGGTCGATACGTGGGTCTGTCAGTCTGTCTGTGATGCTTAGACAAGGAGAGGAAGGTTCGAAGGTATATTAACCGTATGATGTGTAGCCATACATTGATAATCCGGTATTTGCAGAGCAGGAACACGACCGCGTTCGCCGGTTCGTGCTGAATTCAACCGCGCTAGTCCTGCCCCCGCTTCCGCTCCAGCTCTCTGTGTCTAATGCATACACGCGGGAGCGCGAGAGGGCTGTTGCAGATAGCAGAGGCATTAATTGGGATTAAGTAAATCAAGACGCTAATTAGCTCGCGCGAAAGGGACTCGAGCGCGCGCGCGCCCGCGGCCTTTCGTCCCAGCGATCAGCGAGCGAACCCCACCATAGCACCGTGCACCGCTCCGCTCTAGCCCGGCGCCGCTGCCACCGCCAACCACCACCTTCCCCACCAACTTCCGCTTTCCCTTGCACCCGCCACAACCCCCTCGCCATACACCGCCATTCCTGCCCCCTGCCACTAACCGGCCGCCCACCTACTCTACACGCCGCCCTTTCTCATCCTCCAGGGCTTCAGGGCTCTTCACCATCTATCCTCCTCCACCTACTCTACCACTGCTGATTCCAGCTTTGACTCTATCTCCGCCAACCCCGTCGACACGTCGCACGCTCAGCTTTTTCACCCCCAAACCCGATCAAAATCATCTTCATGACAACATTCTTCTAGAATAACCAATTATTCCGTTCCAAATTCATACGGGCATTGGATTAGACGCTAAAGCACGCAAACTATGGCCTTATCTTATTTTCTTTGAGCAATGTTTAGTTTTTGGCTGGGATGAATTACCAATTTTCAAGTTTTGGAGCCACAAAAAGTTATTTCGACCTATTCCTGAGAGCTTACGAAGGAAAAAGATCCAAAGAGAAGACGAAAGTGCTGGGCTTAGTGCTGTGTCAGTTGCAAAACGGGAATTCTACAACAATAGTTTTTGAATACTTGCACATAAGACGGATAAGTTGAGGGAAGGATAGGAGTATGGGAGGAGGTTAACGAGAGCATATTAATAACCACTTCATATTTATTCCAGTTATGCGGGCAGATTGCAGAGGCATTTCGAAGGACCGACGAAATATTTATTTGACGCATTTATTGCTCTTTAACTTACTAAGCTTGATCTGTATCATTTTTCTTTTCTTTTTATTACTATATCAACAAGTATTCCCACCTTTGACTTAAATTGTCATTGAACGGTCTCTTTCATCTTTGCAACAATCCATCTTTCTTTCCTCAAATCTATTTCCATAGTTTACTTGTGATTTGACAGGATAAATCTATATGTAGATGAAATAAATTTACTTTTGTCCTCATTATACTTAACATGTTTTTCATTCTATGTTCAAAAAATGTAAACAGTTCGAAAAATATGACAGTTGAGCTGATTTCCCGCAACATCTGTTTTATGCCATTTCAAACTTCGACATCAAGTTACAACTTCGTGAAATAAAATCCACCCGATCATGCTCAGAATCTAATCAAAATCTCGAATTCGTGAAAAAACGCGTAATAAGAACACTTATTTTTTAAAGTATACAAATAGCGTCAATGTCGCCAGTGCTATGGTGGCTAATTTTTCTAACACAGTACATTGCCTTCACTCGGATGCCCATATTATAGCAAAATTAAAAATTACATAAATTAAAAATTAGTTTATCAGTCCATGAATGGATCAATGTGAAACCTCCGACAAGATTCTGTTGCGTGGTATTTATTGGAACTAACTATAAATAAAGTTGAATTGCGAATTTGCCGTGGCAAAAGCGGAAAATCGAATTTGTATTAGAATTTCGTGCTAAATCCCGGATCTCAAGGTTGTTCAATTTTTCTAGCCATTTTCACTGCCCAAAAGCACACCCAGTTCTGTTTGTTTACACATATGAACCACTTTTCAGTTTTGTAACATGATTTGAAAGCGTCTGGCATTTATAGAGCGCTAGCTCTATAACTGCGTATGATTTCAAAAAGGGCCGCTCGTAATCGCACTCCAAAACGGATGACTGCTCGAAACGCAAGATAGCAATCGCATCGATTCATTCGTAATCACACACGATGGCAAAAAGTAATCGTACCGAGGGTAATTTTTAAGAAAAATTAGCAAGTTCAAAATAAGTGTTGGATTGTGCAACGAGTTCAAATTTTCCTTGAGACTATCGAAATTAAATATTACTGAATGAAAGCATTGCATACCGCACACGCCGGAATAGCTGGAACACGCAGTGGCGTATTTTGCGTTGCAGTTCCGAAAAAACAAATTTTGTATTAGACCAACGGGGTAGTAAATAAGGTGTGATGTTATGTGTCGCTGTTACGGCTGGTGCTGAAGGACAGCTATAATAGTACATTGGGAGACATAAAGTTCGAAATAAGTAAGTATTTATTTCCTCGCGAGTGAGAAAGTATAAGCTTTGTTAGGAAGAGAAGCGGTGATGGAGGATGTGGAGGGGAGGGGAGGGGAGGGGAGGTGATGGTTGCCGAAAGGTAGCTGAGATGGTTCAGAAGCGCGGAAAAGAGGGCGTAGAAAGCCCGCGCGGAACCTGGTAATATCGCGAAAAGTGTTTGCTCAGCTTGTCTCGACTCTCGACTGGGCCCGGAGCATTAAAGCGAAGCGCGAGCGTTCTTTCGTTTCCCCGCGCGCGCGGGGAGCCAGCCACCCAGCCAGCCAGCCAGCCAGCCAGCCAGCCAGCCAGCCACCAGCTGCTTGTACCAACCTCACCGATGTGTACTCTTCTGCCCTCGATTATACCTACCGAAACTGAGTGCTACCGCCCATCTCCCACCAATATGAATTTCGGGTCTCTCGATTAAAGTTAAAGCTTGCTCTCCGATCGAACAGCACTCTTCTGAATCACCCTGCATACTACCATGCCGATCGGTTACGATCAGTCCGCGTGATTCCAGTTTCAATGCTCGCTTCAGAAATTCGAATGCCACTCACACGATTGCTGATCTCCAATGTCGATCGGTCTATTTTCGCAAATCTTTATCATTTTCTTTCCTTACCAAGTATTTCGATGTGTGCATACAATCTCTATTAAATACAATTAGAAAAAAAATTGTAATTACTGCAACATTAAACCGTGTGCATATAAAATTCGCAGAGTTTAAAACCTGGATAAAGAAGATTAGTGAAGAAAACTGCATGTCCACTTACTTCCTTGAGAAAGTTGTTGGGGATTGATGTTTGAGAGAGCGACATTCAAGATTTACTTTGGCTAACAGGAAATAACGGTTGGCGGCCAATTAATGCGGTAGAAAACAAGAGTAATTACTGCGAAAACGTCGATCATAATAGTGCCGGCTTTGCTTTCGGTTAGAACACAGAGGGACGCGGAGCGACTACCCCGTAGAGGATGAATCGAAGGGGCAGAGGGACACTCTGTTGGCTTCAATTTGAAGCTTTAGCCCCTCGGGAAATGTACCTAATCGCTCACTCCCATTCCAGATTCTTTTCGATGGGTTCTCGCTTCCCATGACATTTGCTTTCGTGAAGCACCAAGCATCGCGCCGTTCGACAACGGCTTAACACCACAATTATCCGGATACAAATCTTCTTTATAACCTCACTGTTTTCTCTTATACGATTGCAGAGCAAATTAAAGGAAGCCCTACATCAATTTACAATAATTGATGAAATATAAAGCAATCGATATGAAATAGGCTACAGTAGCCTCGCAACTTTACTCAATTCGTACAGTGCTTGACCGCACAAGTGTACATCACTACTTTTTCCATCACTAATGCCGAGTACACGCTCCGAGATATACATTGAATAATTATAAATTATCTAACAATTTCGATTACACAGAAGTGTTTCCGTTCACTTCGCTTCGTCCTCTATATTACATGTAATATTACATAGAATGTATAATGCAGATAATACTAGACAATACTAGAATAGAGAGTATACGCCTGGCAAAAATAGGAGTACCGCAGTGCAGATTCCAAAGCAGGTGCAACATCATTCCATACAATATAATATTATATACAGGTAATATATCTATACTTCTAATTAATATACAAAGAGAGACAATTTGTATGAATATCAGAACCTATTCAACCGATTTGAACCGCAGGAAACCGAACACTGAGCATAAATGCACTGTAACACGGATTGAAAAAGCTTTTTACGCACAGAAAACTTGATATAATCCTAGCATCTTCTATGTAGAGTTATCATGCATGCAAATTATAGGCTACAAATTTCTTATAGACGGTGCTTTTCACGAGTAAATTCAAATTGCCATATAAATAGAACGCTGATACATCATTTGATTTTTCTTGCAGCCATCTATTACTTTTAAAACTAAGTTGCTATTAATGTGCGTTAACGAAATATCATCCGGGTGAAGCTTTCGAGCATAATTAAAGTTACTTGAATTCAGACTTGTCCTGTATACATCAGCGTGTACCCGACAGTGTTGATTTGAAGCTAAGTCTCTACAAGTGGCAAACATGCTTATTGCAAGTAGCCGGAAATTTTAATGAACATTGCTGTACACCATTGCTGTATATCACAATACAATAAAAACATACGCGAATACAACTTTGCCCGTAAAAATGCCTAAAAAATCGAATTCTTCAGTTACGAATCTGAGCAGCGTTCTTCGAGGTACTGCAATGGCCACATTGACGAACTTTGGTACATCAAAAACTAAATTTGCCATTGGCATATGGTTGATGAGAGGACGTCGACGTCGTTACAACGAACGAAATACTTTGTTATAATATTGGATTCGACGTAATAACTGATTACATAAAACCGAAACGATTTGGAAGCAGGGAGGAAAGAAAGCTCGAAGTCTAAAGGGAGAAAAGGGCAGAAGGGCGAGCAAAGGCAAGCAACGAGACGCGAGTGAACCAGAAACAGAGAGTGGCTGCTGCATTGTATTGGAATGCGTTGACAATATTTAAGTGAATAAGTGAAACAGCCGACGAACACAGCTCTCATTTTCTTCGGAAGAGAGAAAACGGGCTTGCCGGGAAGGGGCTTAGTCGCGGCAGGGGTCAGAGAGAAATAGAGAGATCGGGCTCTGGTAGAAGGAAGAGTAGCCGTGGCCCGCTCGACAGTCGACAGGAAGGCAAAGGGGGCAAACGAGCGACATGCACGTATACGGGCCATGAGGCGGAATAAAGTGGAATTCAGCGGAACCTGAATTATAAACGATATTATGCAAACACCGTGGAAAAGGAGTACTCAAGCTGCGAGTTAATTTGATGAAAAACACGAGAGCGTACGGGGGAGAAAGAGAGGGGGAGAAGGAGGGGGAGCATAGAGCGAAGAGACAGAGAAAGAGTGGGGGGAAGACAAAGGAAGGACAAAGATGTAGAAGCGAGTAAAGGCAGGAAGAGGAAAAAAGGCAGAACGCAATGGGAAAGCCGGCAAAAGACGCATCCCGAAAAGAAGGCCCTTCAAATGAAAATGCTCCTTCTCTCTCCTCACTTTGATCTACTACACTGCGCCACTAGAGATTTCCCTAATCGTCTTTTTCCCTAATCGACCTATCTCATCCTTTCCGCGCTCCTATTAGCACCACAATCTCCAATATCACCGTGTCACTCTTGTTTCTCCTCTGTTTTACGAAACCCACCTATTTAAGATATAGAAAATTGTTTTGACTGACACTCGCGTGGGTGTACTAAACAATTCAATTGAATTCATCTGATATTTGTACATCTTTCATATGAACGACTCACAGGAATGATTGGGTTTAGCCAGTAACTCGCGCGCACGTCAACTGAAATCGAGTGAGTTGATCAGTACGCTTGAATAATCCAAACGCAGTTTAACAGTTCAGCTTTAAAGATAATGTGGCATCTTCTTCACTACACTTTGATTTTTTTTATATCACTTTAGGATAAGTGTTTTTGACAATTCATGGAGAATGACTGACTATCTAAACTACGATTACGGATTTCCTGAAGTATACATTTTGGACAAGGAGTATATATTTGGTAATATTGAAATATAAATTTACTATACTCGCAGCATAGCTAATTATACGGATTGTAAATCATCATAGCTGGTCGATTTAAATCATTTAATGGACAATATGATAAATGAAATGAAATTGATCTTGTCAATGCTTCCGTATTATTGCTCTAATTCAGTCATCACGAGAAGACTCAACTGTTTACTGTAACTACATAAGAACTAAAAATCTGTGTACCACAAGGAAACTACTGGAAGAAACACGCTTGCCTTACACGATTGCTCAAAGGGCATTACCGGGTAAGAGGGTCAAAAGTGCCCCCGGTGCAACAAAGATTCTTGCATACCCCACAGTTTCGTCCCCAAAAGAAACAATTTTTCTAAAAATTCCAATCTTGTAAGCCTTGCCGTTTAAAAGTTCTAACCAAAAATGTGATTTTCCGTTTTTATTTTATTTAACATCATCTCAGATATCATCTTCATCTAGTTGTTCATCTGCACTGATCTTCCAATTTTTAGAACTATATCTTGTGCCTCATCTTCAGAAGATATAATTTATTAAATCCCGCTACTTTTCGCAGGAATATTCTGCATTTACTACATTTAGTATCTTTAAATGACATGCTATAAAAATGTATTGTTCTTTATTTCGGTTAGACTCAATCGCGTACTTCTCCCTTCTCGCGTATTTGTGAGTGAGCAAAACATTGAGAGTGACCACACATACAAAGGTCATATTCTGGAATTTTTTCCTGATTGTCACCCTGAAGAATCACACCGAAACCTCGAATTTTTAATTAGGTTGGTTTTTATACGAACAATTGTACGAGCAAAAATAACGGCACAAATATTTGTTTTCTATCATGGCGGTTATAACAGCTACATAATAAAAAACATATCGTTATGTTAACATATTTACAGCGACTGTACATGCAGGGTGCGGATCCGCAAGTAATGATTATTGAATCTAAATCCAATTGCGTTTCAATTAAACTGATGCGACGCTGTTAAATAATATTAATGTCCCATCGCAATATTGTTCGACACAAATAATGATATTAAGGTAATTAAGTAGGCGTTCTGTGAAGCAGTTTTGGGTGATCGAATTCAAAATGCTCTGTACCGAATTATAATTTGCTTGCTCGCAATGACTGGAAATCCGTTCAAATAAAACTGCTGCCGTATCGCATGAACTATTATGCGCCGAAAAGCCACTTTTGATCCTATCAAGCTTTATCGCACCTGAATATATCTATCTCCCAAAAACATTCAAATGCAAAAAACACCAAGTAGTCCGCCCCCGTCCTAACCATCCATCAGCCCACCAACCTAATCAAGATCATTTAAAAATTATCAAAAATAAAAATGTATATCACTGGAAAATGAAAGCCAAGTTAAAATTTAAAAAAAAACTTGGCGTGTGCGCTTTCATGAATATTGTCCAGTATCACGTAATTGACAAGGACACCACTGTTTTTAGGAATACTACCATAGGTAAAAGCTTCGAATAAAGCGCACACGCGAGAGAGAGAGAGAGATGGGGGGAGAGGGGGGCGGTAAGAGTAGATAGAAAAAGGTAGGAAGGGCGTGGGGGAGAGTATCGGCGAGCCTGTGCGAGGTAAGTAAATATTCGAAGCGCACGTGCAATTCTCCCGTAATGAGAATAGCAGGTCCAATCTGTAGCGGTTGGGGGCGGTTCTCCGGAGCTTGTGGGTTGGGGTTAGCTGTACGGTGACTGGCTGGTACGGAATTTCACCTTGGAGAAGGAAAAGCGAGAGGCGGTAGAGGCGCATGACAAAGCAGGCAGGCAAATCTACACAGTGGGCTCGCGACTAGGGGGTGGTGGCGATGGGAAACATGCTTGGGCATCTGCGGCAGATCAGCCCGCACGGGCGTTCAAGTCACAGGCGATCGTGAACCTCGCCAGTTCCACGGGAGACTACCGATTATCGCGTTATCGACCAATCGGAACACGGCATTCTCAAGTGGTACGAGTCTCAATTCCAATGGAGTTGAGTGCGTGCAATAAAGTGTGCAGTAAGCGGAGATCCTGCACCTACGCAAAATCCAGTTTAAAATGAAAACAACCCACTTCGACTCGATTCCCTTTGTCACACTGATTCAGGGAGAAGCGTCACTGGCATTCATTCATCGTTTGATGAAAAGAGAGATGGAAGGATACTAAAGAATACTGTCTTGGTGTTCGACGTGTATCGCAGTTGCGAGAATCCGAGAGAGGCAAAAGGACTCACGCGAAGCTGGAAAGTGGCATTCTGCGAAGACTCGTTGTTACTATTTGTGAAGGAGTAAATAGCAGTAGAAAATAGATTGATGATCGTACCCGATTTCCCATTGGTGGCTCGAGTATTAGTCCCTATTGACTAATTAGTTCGCGAGCTAATAAAGCCGAGCAGCGAGATTAAACCGACGGGGCAAAAGTGCAGACGAGGAGTCAACAGTTCGGCAGTGAATAACGGGGGCTGCGGGATTAGTAAGCGAGGGAATCGCTGATCCGGCAGGATGTACAGCTTGTACAGAGCATGGTTCGGTGAGGCTAGCACAGTTGAGAATGGGCCACGACGACTCCAAGAATCGTTTGCGCCACCTGATACGGTAGTGAGAGTTGGCAATGGGGGTGAGTACGAGTTTGTCGCGCACAAGGGCGTCCTCGCGGCACACAGTGGATACCTGAAGGCCTTGCTTGCAAATGCAGCGGCAGCAACTACTGCCAATGGCAATCCGAATTTGAATCCCAGCAGCACTTTGCCAATAACTACTGCCTCACTCGCAGCAACCAATGCGGTCGAACAATCCCCGCGGCAACCGGTTACTTCAGTCTCGGTTTCCTCTATAGGTAATTCTCAATTGCTTCTACCAAATCGCCCCTCCATTCCTTTCTTTTATGCTCAACCAATTATGTTTCCCTGTGCGTGTTAATACCAATAGAAATACATGTTACCACATGCCATATTGGCACGGTCATTATTCATTTTTTAAGATCTTCCCTGTTATGCTTTATTTCGATCTAAAAGCAGACTGACGTAGCAATATTTCAAGCACTAGATAGTTGAACACCCGTAAACACCAACGGTGAGAGTAGTACGTTATTTACAGCCGCGTGTATTTATTAGAGACAGTCATTACTCAATGAAATACTGCTTCAATTAGTTGTGTTACAAACGTAATATGCCTTCCTAAATGCGCTGAATACTATTGTTATCTTTAAGCTACAGTTTCTCGACGAAAAGTCACATTATTACCAATATATTGCGATTTAGGACAAAGCCCTTCGGATGAACCAGCAATGACAGCGAAATATGCACAAAGATGTAAAGTCTGAATTATTTCGACGGCGTCAAGAAAGAATCGTTCGCGTGAAAGACTTATCGAATTGTCGAAGGGGTGGAGAAGATCTACGGAGTATAATTTTGTTGTAGGTGGAGAGGCATTCGCACCCTTACTCAACTACATGTACACCGGGAGATTAGAAGTGACCCTAGACAATGTGTATAGTGTACTGCTGGCGACGCACTTATTGCACATGCCGGGAGCTTTGGAACAATGCAGGGCGGCTTTGTTAAGACTGCAAGGACCGCCGCATTTACCGGCACCTATGCCGATGACAGTGCCAACGTCGACGACAACGTCGATTCCAACATCGATGCCAAGCTCGAGTAACATATTAAGACCAATACCCAACAGGTTGATCGTGGGTCCGACTATGTGTTGGCCACCGCCGGCACCTCTTTATCCACCGATAGCATCGGCTCCTGGATCCGTTGACATTCCGCATTTGCCTCAATTGCAACCGTCAGTACTGATAGAATCTACTGTCCCGTCAAGCGTTTCCGCCATTTCAACCCCATCGTTGCACAAGCCACCTAATTCATCGCAATATAGGTTTGCATATTCTCAATTCCTTCATCCCCTATATCGTCCTACCAGCCAGTACCACTATTTACTAGAGAAAACCTCACTTATCAATTTGGAATGTCATAACCAGATTAAGACGAGATTTCATAATTTGTAGGAAATTTATAGACCCTCTTAATCCGTGTGTTAAATCAATTGCTACTTTTTTTATTGACTAGGAATCAGTGTGAAAGGCAAAAAAATTTAAAAAAAAGAATATTCGATATGTCGTTACAGTGGGATAAAAGTGGCATCACCAAAGACGTCACCCTCCCAAGAGCAACGGTCTCGCATCTCGAGGATGGACTGCGCGAGAAGGTCGCGAACACCGGAAAGTGGATCATCGGCTGCTCTGCCGCTGGCAGCAGCTGCGGCAGCGGCTTTCAGCGCGTTTGCCGCCTCGAGCGCAGCAACTTCCACAAGGGTACCATCGCCTTCTCCGTCCTCATCCCCTACAACATCCTCCTCTTCGCGCTCGCCGATATACTTGAATCGAAGTAACAAATTAATCGTGTCCGAGCAACTACGAAATAAAGAAGGCCGTCGAGGCCGAGGAGAGCCCGCGCATAGGCGGTCCTCGAGTGCATCGGCCGAAGAATCAACTAGCCAGAATCGTGAGAATGATGGAGAAGTAGTGTCCACTATCGAAGACGAGCGCGGCCGATCGCGATCTCGACGTAAAAGTCGGATAGCATCGAATAGTGGAAACGGCGAAAACAATGTTCTATCAGTGATCTACGATGTAGCCTGTTGCGACGGCCCAGTGCGGTTTGAGCGTGTACTGAACGAGAATTACACGTCTGCATCGCTCTCAGGCTCGAACCCTATCATACCACCATACTCGAAACTAGCGAAAGCCACTTTGACTATCGAAGGAGCATCCAGCGAGAGTGATGAGAACGGAGGAGCAGTAGTAACTCCAGGGACTTGTCAGCCAATTGAATCGACCAGTGGTAGTAGTACCGGAAGCTACATCTGCCAATACTGCCAGCACACTTTCAAGTCCCAGTACTGCTATAAGAAACACGCTAAGAGACACTTGCTACCTGCCGCGGTGAGCGATGCTCGTGAAAACAGGCGGCGTTCAGAAGCGCGTAACAGGAAGGAAGTGAAGCTTCGCGATCTCAACGTTCAATATTATCCGTGCAAGATATGCGGTTGCAAGTTTCCCAGTTACTATTTTGTCCACAAACACCGGAAGCTGTGCCACGGTAATGTCGACGAGCGATCGCAAACCAGGAGCACAACTACTTCTGGCAGTCAGGAACAGAAGTCAATAGCTTCGACGATCAATGACGCGCAATGAGATTAATATAAACCTCTCGAATTATTCGTCCAACCCCAGTGACATGACTCCGAAGTGAAAGTGAACGAATAAAAACTAAATCTAAATGACCATTGATTAAATTAATAAATAAACCAATAAATGAATGCAATCAATAAACTATAAATAATGTGCACCAAAAATTGTTATAGTTCAACTTATAGTATTGTCGATCCCAGAACATTAAATGTTAATATAATTTGTGCGTAACTCAACTCGAACATGTATATATACCATACATTGCCCTCGACCGGCACTAATTGGAGCACACAAATCTTAAGATAGGATAGATTGATTTTATAGTTTATCAAACAATTCTCGTTAATAGTAAGTTTTTTTGTTAATGATGTTGACTATCTCTACCGGAGAATTAAATACAGGATAAGAATTTTAAATGCAGTAGTACCGAAGTACTGTTGAACTTGTAAACAGTGTGAAAGAATAAGAACTTGCATAACAAACATAAGATATTGGCTGTCTGCTCTTGTTAATTAGCCAAAATTATTATTCCGTCTTTACAAGAAGAATAGAAACGCTAGGAATAATAAAATCTATATTTTAGTACGCGCACAACCCTCTTAGCGGCAATAAATTTATTTATCACAAAAATGGTTTGATGGACAAATCCCAAATCAAGTTGGAGGATGAAGTTTGGAACTGTCACTGAAGAAGATGAAACTGCTTGTTATTTTCTGTCTTTCCTCATCTATGTATACCGATCTTGCTCTCAGCTTTCCTGGCTTCTTTCCCAATAAAATTCAGTATGGCAGTAGAAACCAAAATACTTCAACTGAATCTATACCAATACAAACACTACTAATATCTTACCATCATTACTTGCTCGCTACATAGTATAAAAGAAAGTGTTTGTATGTCTATCGTGGCTTAAGCACTGTATAGAATCTTACTTGTGGAATGTTTTGATGTATAAAATATTAATCCCAACTGATATAAAAAATAAAGATAAAGGTTTATCTGTCTGTATGTTCGCAAATAAACTCGAAAATGGCTGAACTGATTTTAAAGCGATTTTCTCGACCGTACAGAATTATGATCGATGCAAATAATAACCTGTAAGATATTACAATAATGTTGAAATGTCGAATGGAATGGGAGGTACAGCTGTACATTGTTAGATGTTTCTGAGGTCAAACGATGACACCAGCGAGAAATTGTTTTTCTAATTTCGAAACGCCTCGAAAACTGTTGTGATAAGCAAACTATAGCCTAGACAAAATTGTAATATTTATCGCTTATACCGGGTGCGCCAAAAGTAATTGCAAATTTTAAAAAAGGGACAAGTCCGGCTGCATTGTGGAAACATATTTGCAATAAAGATACATCCAACAAGCATTAAATTCAATTATTATTGACTTGCGCATGAAATATCAGCTAAGAGAATCGGCTAGGACAGCTAGTATGCGTATGTATTATAATATGCACCTTATTCCAGGTGTATCACGCTGCTATAAGGACGATTAAGGCAGAAAACTGAGCAGAATAAAATAATAGAATCATATGTATAGCACACAATATACGTACATAGATGATTCTCTATGACCTCTTTGTTTTACATTTAGATTTTGCAACAGTAATAAAACTTAAAAACCAATAATTATTTAAAAATCAAAAAACCATAATCATTCTTATTTATAATTATTAAAGCAGGGTCAAAACTGCGTAGTTTAAGGGTCATATGTACAAATTGTTTTCAAGGTTTAATAATGTACTGATGTATGAAATTAAAGTTATCTACTTCTTAAGTGTGAATGAATATTTTGGAACACTAAACTGTTGCTTTTGTTTTCTGACTTATCGTTCACCTTTAAAACCGTAGAGTTATAAAGAAGTGATTAATAACAACTTAAAGCGAGTTCAATGGATTCAAAGATGTATTGTTTATTCTCGCAGAAGCGTTAATCAAATGGCATGGAAGTCATAACTAAACATCCAAAGATGTGGACCCCATTCAATTTTGCAACCGCTTTTGTATCTCATGCATTTAAAAGATTTTTTCTCTTAAATACTAGATAGAATGAACTGTACTTTTTCAGACACGCTTGTGTGGTGACAATGAATATTTTCTAAGACATAAAATTTTTCATTCTTATGCATGAAATTTTGATTCCATGTATTCACAAAGTGGTACAGAGAACAGACTTTTCAATTGATAACAGTAGAGGAATGAATTTAATTTACCGGAATCATTGTAATACTTATTTCGGCAACAGGGACCACATGTTTCTTCAAGACGGTAAAAAGGACTTGTATAATCGTATTATACCAAAACAACTACAATTAAGAGTCTTGTTAAATGACTTGGTTTTAAATATACTCATGTGATACGAGAGCCTTCTAACTATTAACATCAATATAAATTTAAGTAAGACTTACCGATGACGTCAACCGATTGTGCTTCTTCGTCGCTGGTCTCCATAGGCGTAGTATGGTTTTCCTTTTTCTTGTCCTTTATTCTGCCTGCAGCACCCGCATTACCACCACTGATACCACTAGTTTCCCTGTAACCCATTTCCATTTTATGAAAGTTTCAAGTCACATAATAGCACTTTAATACTTATCAAATAGAGACATTTTTCCTGCAACGGTAAAAATATCTTTTCATCAAGTTAAACCACTGTGAACCAGGTGAAGAACCTTCATGGTTTTTGATTAAAATCAGACCGCTAGTAGATTTAAAAACACTGCTGTTAATTCAACCACAATTGGTTCACGGAGGGTTATCGTGAGAATACAAGTGGAACATGCCAGCTACTGCCTGAAAGAAATCTGCAAATATTATTAATCACTTCCCACAGAACTATTACTAAACTTTATAAGAAGGAAGACTTTACATTACTTAATAGGAATGTCTGCCACAAAATGCAATCGCAATTATGATCTATTGGGCCTCGATAGCCGAACCGTACTCTAGGTAGAAATGGAAGGAGAGAATCAACATTCGCTTCGTGGACCTCCGCGCCGTTCGGAATCAGATTTTCAACGGTCGAGTCAATTACGATGATGAGTGCCTAGGCAAACATAATCCACTAACCAGTACCCATTGATTAGCATTACAATCTGCTAATAACTACTCCATCCAGCACCCCCTTGATGCTACTACCGCGATCACTTCCTCCCTAATAGAACATTGGGTTCACCCCATCCCAGCTTCACGGACTCTTATGGACTTCCCTTGTTTGTAAGATAAGGTTGGCAAAATCGCGCTCCCCTACAAATTTACACATGACGCCATACGACTTTTGATTAAATTAGCTTACACTTTCAGAATGAAGTAGTGACGCTTTAATTGTTTTTAAAATTGCACCGCAAAAACCAAAGTTATTATTGACGTTTACAGAAAAGCTGCCACGTTACTATTTTCAACACATTTTTTGTAACCGAGTTGAAGACAATGTAAGATAACTTATTAAATGTCTTATCCAGTTAGTCTGTATGTCCAGTATGTCCAGGTTAACAGGCAAAAAAATTACATTTTTGCGTGATTTATTAAATCGCACCTCCCAGCCAAAAATAAACGTTATTGCCAATAAAACACTTTAAACGATTTTCATGAGTTTTGGAGTGCCTTCTTTTATTAAAATATCTTTCTATTTCAACTGTTAAGCTTGATTCTTCATTTGAAAACACTAAACTATTTACTGTGTTATTCGTACAGATTGGAATCATTTATTTAACACTGAATTACGTGCAAAATCCTTCTTGAAATGATCATTTTAAATTGCAATGCAGTTTTACCACCCTGGAATGCGATTTAGAATACTAGTTGCCTAAACCGTACCACTTTGAAGGCTTTCGAAATGAACATGATCTATTAACATTTTTAAAAATGCATAAAAAAGAAGAAATAAATAATTAAAAGATATTCTTCTTCGTTTCTATGTAATAAACCTTAATGGGAAAAGTGATGTGTTTTTAGAAGTCTTACCCTACGTGGGAGAGTGCGTGGCAACACCGGAACTTTAGGGATAATTATCCATAAAATCACATATTTTTTTTAGATAACATTGAATCAAGCCTTTCCCGACATGAAATGTATAAACTTATGCGATAACATTGGGATTAACAGAATGTCGAACTTGAATACGTTACTTTTTCATAAATAATAGTGTCTTCCATCTTACCCATCTTATGAGATAAGATGGTATTGTTAACACAAATTAAATGTCACCATTGCACAATTTATATAAAATTAGATCATTTTTGTAGAATTTATAGATTTCTGTGCATCTCTCGACGCGGTTAATTTCAAACGGTGTCCTTTCTATGCATAGTAACGCCATCCTTTCATAGGCATAGTAACTGCACTTCCTACAATTGTTTATACAAGACATCCCCATCTTGGCCCACATTTCCAGGCAGACTTTTTTTTAGAGAATGTAAACTAATTTTATTATTGGATCTTGGCGATCGTAGCAATCTACTAGTATGAGTGTGCGAACAGGGTGTGAAAAAAAAGAGACAAATAAAAGACGAGTAATATGAGAGCGGTTCATATGGCGGATTTCTTTGAACAAAATGAAATCTTCCGTATGATAAACTCATTCAATTCGGTTGCACACATTTATAGGAAATGTTCTCATCACGTACTCTTTGTCCGTGTGTTCAGAGCGAAACACGCTTCAATTGATACAGCGTTTTTTTTCGTACTTCTAAAGCACACACTGCGCAACAATCATTTCACTCACTACACATACATGACAGCTCTCACTCTCTGAGTTTGAAGAGTTGCGAATATCAAAAGTTCTAAAAAATTAGTTATATAGAAGTTGGTACAAATTCAATAGATAAGTTTTACGTACTAAAAGGTAATAATGAAGCATAGATGACCGAAGTTGAAGTTATATTAGCGTTTTCTAAGCATAACAAAATCAATACTTCCAAAATAATTCAATATTCGTGGGAGTTGCATTTATAGTTAAAGCAACTATTTCCCTTGCCAACTATGGCAAGGGAAAATATATCCCTTGTGACTATGGACATGAAATGGGCAATTTCCATTGAAGTTTTAAAAAGAGAAACCCTTAAGAAGTCTTAGGTGATACGTACATTGCTTTCACTTCTTTCAACGACATCGTTTCCGAACTTGGCGGTAATTCCTCCTTTACTTCTACTTTGATGGCGTGGGTCTCCTTTGAATCCGCTTTATTTTCCTTGTTCTCTTTATTAGAATCCCTTGTTTCCTTCGCAGACGTTGTAGTAGACGTGGTTGATACACAGGACGTTGCGGTACTAATGAGAACCGATGTCGTTGTGGTTGTTGTTGACACCGCTATAGTGTCACTCGTTATACTGACAGTCGTAGCACTCGAACTAACAGGAGTATTTGACGCGGAGACAACTGTTGTTGGAACACTTGTCGATACACTCGATGTAGATGTGGTTGTCGTTGTAGTCGTAGGCGCCGCCGACGAGCTGTTCTGGGGATTTTCCTGGGTTTTTTGCTGCTGTTCGCGCTGTAGTCTCGTAGTCACTCCCGTTGTAAGTATATCTACAGGTCCAATACTTGAATTCGTGTTATTTACCTAGAATAACAATAGCACAAAATGATTGCAGCTGTACTCCCATGGAGATGTGGTACATTTTATCGTAAACGTCTATTATAAAGTCAATGAAGCATGAAACTATTTAATTAATGCTTCCAAATTCTAGCTTACAATTGATCTCGTAGTCTTGAGAAGTATTCAATGAATAAACTATTATATCTAAAAGATAGATCCTTATTCAAGAACGCGCAAGTCCACATTTGGTAGTAACCACATTTGGATATGCACACGTGCATATAATAGTAATATTTGCTCGAAAAAAATGTTTTTCGGACATACCTAATTAGAAATAGCCATACCACTTATATATGACTAGACATATAAATTAGATCTCCGTTTGGATAAAAAAAAGAGAAATCAAAAGAAAACCAAACAAACTGTCAATCGTATCTAAATGAACTTGGCCATGAGGTATAAATATCAAACGTCCACAGCTAGTTTTAACGAAAATGGTCACTATCTATTTATAAATTCATTTTTCATCACAAGTCGTCATACCCGAGTCTAATACAAAATGCATTCATGATTGTGATCTGCTGTTTCTAAAGATATTATTCTACTCCAAAAATTTATTTTGTGTTTCATATGATGGATAGTTTATCAAAGCTTTTCCAATGCTCTTGCACATATTCACCCATTTCACCCAGATTTTAGTATAGGACGATCAAAACTATGTACCTTATTATTAGGGTTGTTTCGAGAGCTACGCGTCCGTTGCCTCGATTTCCGCAAGAGCTGCTTATAGTTTTCAGCTTTTTTAGTGAGGTAGTAATGATGTACGCAGTCTGGAACGGACTTGTGTTCCAGCGATTGAGCTATTGCGCCAAAATTCTTGGGATGCTGTAAATATTTCTCCTTGAAAGATTCGTGTTCCACAGCACTCCAGACATTAATTAACTTTCGTTCACTATGTAAAGCCTCGAGCTCCTCAGGTTGAAGTAACCCATTCCGATTTTGAAAAGCAATTCGTCTTTGCTTTGAGTCCAGCAGTAAAGGTGGTATCACGGCATACGACCGCATTTTCTTATCCTCCATCTGTTAGGAATAATTACCCGTTACCAAAACCTTCATAGTCTACCTTTTCCTGTTTAGTGTGGTTATCATGTGGTGGTTTTAATAACACTGAAGTAAATTAGAAACTGCGTAGCGATCCCATTTCTTTGCACGTCGTCCTTCATTTCTTTTGAACAATCATTGCACACAAATTAAATAGCAATTGAAGTATTACAGACGGTACATGTTAAAAGACAGCAAAAGATTATGTTTTTGCAGAACATGTCTTTGTCAGGCATTTTTGAATACAATACATTTTGAAATTTGATTATATGGAATACTGTATAGCATATCAAAAGGCAGGTTAAATAATCTACTTTATTTTTCAGCATAAACTTAATCAAGATATATCGTTATCACTTCATTCCTAAAATTCATCCCCAAAATGTGAGATTTTTTTTAAAACAAGAAAACGTTATAGAACTATCAGTCTTGGAATTAATGAGTCACTAATAAAAGCATGAAGATGAATATCCCCACAACACCTATGCATCAGCATTCGTATTTTTATAGAAACAGAGCCTGAAGGCTTATACATCCCCCAAAAGAACATGCGGAACATTCTCTGACCACCACGGCTAGCTGATCCATAACGTGATTGAGGCATGAGGAAAGGATGAAGTAAGCCAATACACGTTACTAACCTGACATTCTTTAATTTGTTTTTTTAACTCGTGCAATTTCTCTTCCTGGGGAACCAATAAAATGTATATATCTTCCATGAAGACTCATCAAAAAGTTGGAGTAAAACATATAAGTCGCGAGTACCAAAGAAGGATGGATAATGCGCGTACATTGTAAAATAGTTTAACAATTATTGGCACGAATTTGCCTTAAGTGAACTAATAAAATTTACTAATTCATTTTTAAATTTCTCCTCTTATATAAAATCAATAACGCGCATGGGAAATAGACACGCGTCAGACCAATCATGATTTTCAATCCTCTCCATTTATCCATTTCTTTACTAAAATCGCGCCCTTTCCGAACCACATAGTACAGCAGAAAAGCGCGACAGAAAACAAATGTCTAAAGATAAGGAAAAACGCCATCAGTTATAGCTCCGTATTTGCACGATAATGAATTCCAAAATAATCCCCCTGTTCAATTGTTTGACAAAGAGCAAAAAGAAAGAGCGAAGAAAACGAGCTGTATAAAATAATTTTAAGACTTGGGTATTCTTGTCATCAATAAACAAAATATTTTAACTTGATAATAAATATTAGACAGACAACAAAACCTAATCAAAGTTATTGATAATAATTAATTAACTGATTCTAGTCTCTACGATGATTGGCAGTGATAGGATGTAATTTTTAAACGTAACAAGCTCGTGTAAATTTAAATCAACTTTATACGTGTGCGTGGAACACGATTATTAAAAAGCAATATTCCAAGCAAAAACTTGAGAGTTACATATAGTTATAAAGGATGGAGCAATAGCTATTTTCAGCTCAACTATCTTTGAAACTATAAAGTTCAGAGAAAGATTTCATTATCAAAGTGCATTGACAAAGGCGTTTGACACTTATGTGATATCAAGGTCATACCTGTTTTTTTAAATCTATTGGTATGTTTTTATCTCCACAAAAATATTCTCTTAAGACGAATGCAGTGCTACCAAATTCATTTGCCTATGACATCATTTGAGTGAATTAGAAAGCATCAAATATATCGAAAAATATTTACGATTTATTCATAATAAAAATAAGAACAAATGTAAATGCTGCTCTGTGTGTTCAATTTTTGCTTTTGTCTCAGACATGTGATTTTGATAGCATTGAACACCTTTTAAAGCAGAGAATATTTTTATGCAAATAAAAACATACCGAAAATTTGCATAAGTACCTGGTATGACCTCAATGTCTCGTCAGCGTGTTCACCTACAAGAATTTATCGTTGCCATTTTAGTTAAACGGATCATTCTCTGTATATTATAGTTACAAAGATGCTGAAGCTGAAAAGAGTTAGTGCTCCACAGTTTATAACACTCCAACAAGAGTAAAAGCAGTAGTAAAGATATATGCAATAAATCGAATGTATGCTAAAGAAAAATAGTAATGCTCCTTCGTTCTCTAACCTATCTTGATGTAAACAGTGCAAATGCACTCGGACGGTGGAACATTTATCTTGATCACATATTGTTAACACTCGAAAATATTCTTCATTGAAAAATAAGAAACGTATATGCAGTTTCGAGTGATGGATTCTTCATAAATTTCGGTCTTTCCAATAATATAGGTAATTACAGTAACGTGTCTTTCTTTGCTCCTCCCTTGCCTATGTTTTGCTAAACCCTGTTCCATATTTTTGTTTGATATTCCCTAAACTTCTACGTAGTATATATTTTGAAGTATAAATATACCTCTTGCTCTTGAAGTCCATCCATAATTTCTTCAAGGTCAGCTTCGCTCTTAATACGAGCGCCAACTCTATTGAACCGTTCCTTATCTTCCCTCTGCTTTCGCAATTCTGGGAATACCTTCTCGAAGAACTCACGGTTCTTCGTTTCTTTCGATTTCCTTTTTTGAGTTGCCTCCAATCGCTCTACTTTGCGATGCCACTCTTGTACAAGAATAGCGTAGGTCTGCGACTGCTGCTGATGAAGCGATGCGCGGTCAGCGTGCTCACGCCTGAGTCTTCCTATAAGTCTCGCTCTCATACACGTTTGATGCCTTGTACGATTCTCTTGATACACAGTAGTATCCGATGGTTGATTGTACAAAGGAAGTTCCACTTTTGCGCCTAGTCTTTCTAAAAGCCTATGGGCTTCTTCCGCCTTTTTCTGCAGATCAAAGAGCATAGTTTAATTCCTACGATGTAAATAATGTATTTACCATTTCATGATCACAATATACAGAAAACGATATCTCACCCTATTATCAGCATAAATCTTTTGTGCCAAAGACTGGTGTTTTGGCTGCTGAGACTGTTCTTCAACCTGCCGCTTTAGACCACTGGCTTCCAGAGGCTTGTTCGCAGCTTCTTCCAGTTCTTTTAATTTTTTCCGAAGCTTACTTATTTGAGACTCCCTCTTCGCAATTTCTCTGTCTACCTTGGCTATCTGTTGCAAGAGATCGTCTTTAGTGCTCCTAAATTGCGCGTCCTCTTGCGTATTCGGCTCGGGAAGCGTGGGTGAAATAGCTTCGGTTTGTGGAGTGTACACACCAGCAGGAGGCTGCTCCTAGCAGAAATTATACATATCATATCGGATTAAGACTAGCAGTATTTATTGCACTAACGAAAATTCCGCGACTGCAACAGAAAAAGAGAAACGTGTGGTAGGAGTACCAACCCTAGTATCTATCCTTAATGGTTGCTGTAACTGTATCACATGCTCTTGCTTTACACATGGATCTGCAGGTGATAAACTCTGACAACGGGATTGAGACTGAGATTGCATTTGAATCGGAGTCGGTTGGCCCAAGCGTATTTTCTTAAAAGGCGGTGCTTCCTGCAAGCTGGCCATTTCTACGGCTGTCCGACTACAATACTGATCCGGCTGGACAGCCATCAGACCTACTCGTGGATTCCTCGGACCGGACACGTGCTGATAGTCGGACGCTGTCGGCGAGGGTGCCGGTGTAACCGAGGCAGGTGCTGGTAAAAGTGATATCCTCGGTCTATCCCCCCTGCCGGTCGCCATACTGCTTGCTGCATATTCGGCAGGTACACCGGCAGCAACGACACCGACACCGACTCCCACTTGCGATAGGGGGCTGCTACTCACACTGATGGCAATCCGCTCGTTCACCTGAAAAGCATTATAGTGAAAATCTATTTTTTCAGATTTCAATTTTTTGATTTCAAGAGTTTCGTTCAATTTCGCTCGCCTAACCTTCTGAGCACAAGCCTATTCCAGGAAAATCGATTACCCGGTTCAAGAGGGCACGCGGTAGTATACCAAAATACTTGCAACTACTATTACAATCTACTTACAGCTAATTTGGCATTGTAAACATTAGTATTTTCATTATGAATTTCGAATTACTTGCCACTGACATTGGTCTATATTATCGTTACGCAAAACTTTTACACCGATCTGTAGTTTCTCTTATGATTTTACATACAAAACTTTAAGTTGTATTGATTGTAATATGATGTATTACAAGTAAAACAATATGACTACATAGCTACATATACCTATATATACATACGTTTATACAATACGTTGACAATAACTTTCTTAATTTAGTATATCTTAATAATCACTCGTTAGTGGAAATGAGGATGTAATATTGACAGTTACACAGAACTACCACGTATCGGCAATAAACAATAGATTCGTTATTAAAGGTTGTTACCGACATTATGGAAGAGACTTGAACAAGCAAAGAAACCAACAGATTTATAGAACTTGGACCCAAGGTTGGCATTATTCGATGGTCTTAATGAAATGAATAGTTGTGATCGTCCTTCGTATTTGTGCGTATTCAACACATACACGCATGGTGGACAAGTAGGCAAACTCAACTTTCACTCACCCACACGTTTGCGCGCAGCGTTTTCTTGTCTATCTACCATCATATTTACTACAGCAAGTACAATACGGAACCAACTTTAAGATTTTAATAAAATGTCATACTCTTTAACAATAATTATTTCGAAAATACAAATTTACCGAAATTAATTAACAAAGTGTAAAACTCCAAAGAAATAAGTTACCATAAAGAATGGTTGAAAAATTAGAAGCAAACAAACTCTCGTGCGGTCATCCCTGTCTAGCCATAATAGTGATATGAATTACTTCAACTTTATTCATTAATATTGTAAATTCTAGCCGATGACGATTGCGTGGATTAACTTGCGGGTTTCTACATCTCTGAGGTAATCATTCGGAGCAGAGAATCGGTTGACCGAAAAAGAGTTGGCCGAGGCGAGAGTGAAAAGAAGTTTGAGGGAGCGGGGGGCATAGTAGGTGAAAGTCAAGAGCATAATTGATGCGATATGTGCGTATGGGTTGCGCGATGCGTTCCAAACATTTGGCGACACATTAAAGATCATGAAAAAAGTGACGAATAGGGTCAAGAAAAGGAAAGAAAGAAAATGTTGGGCTGATGAGTGGTGAGTGCAATCCGCTCGTTTACCCTAGGTTAAAAGAATCGATCGAGGGGACGGGAAGCCTAACGTTTGCGGTGCAGAGGGTGAAGGGGTCTGGACAGTGAGGGGAAGGGGCCATGCCGAACTGAAAACGGTCCTGTTGGTAGACAGTATGGAAATGACGAGCGCTCGCGCTCGGGAAGCGAGCGAGCGAGCGAGCGAGCCGGACGGTCGGTCGGTCGGCCGGGGCCGGGGCCGGGGCTGGGGCTGGGGCCACGGCACGGCACGGCACGGCACGGCACGGTGCGGGCGGCATTCTGTAGGGAGAGGGCCGAGCCGCGGTTCGCGGTTGGCGAATGGCTCTCGGCGATAGTCAGAGGGAAATACCTACGTTGGTGGTGGCGCTGCGATATGCATCTCTCGCGGCATAGGCAGTCCCCGTAAGCGGTGGTGGTGGCGTTTGACTGACCGTAGGTGAATTCGCGGGAGGCGCGCTCGCGGTTGGTGGAAGCGACGCCGAGGCAGAAGATGCAGACGTGACCACCGCTGCCACGGCTGCCGCCGATGCCGAAGTCGGCGTGGCAGGGTACGGATGAATGTAGCGCAGTCCGCCAGCCATGGGTACGGCCACGTAGCCACCTGGTGCCCCGCTCGCCGAGCCGCTGCTTACGGCGCCGTTGCTCCCGGCACCGGCGCTGTTACCGCTACCGCTGCCGCTACTCCCGCTTCCGGGTGCTGCCACGCTAACCACAGCACCCGAGCCAGCACCGATGACCCCGGTTCCGCTGTTTGCGCTACCAACGCTGCTCACCCCGCCTCCGCTGCCGCTGCCGCCGCCGCCGACACCGACACCGCCTCCGACAGCTCCGACTCCGACACCTCCTCCGGCACCGCCGACGCCCCCTCCTCCGTGTCCTGGACCTCCAACTGCGCCGCTTCCTGCCGTAGCCGCGGCAGCCGCGGCTACAGCTGCTACCGCCGAAGATGCGGCCGCGCCGCCCTGTACGTATGTGGTACCCGCACCCACCGTTCGCGGTGAAACCGGACTGCTGCTCTTGATGTTCACGTAATTTTGAGTCGGCCTGCAACAAATGTTCACGTCAAACGCTTACACATTTCCCATCTCCTCTACTTTCTCATCAAGTAAAACAATTATGATCTCAACATAAGACAGTAGCCTGAATAAGTAAACTGCTTCCCTTTCCTTTTGGAAGAACTCCGTAATCGTATGGAAAAGAAGATATGCATAAATGATATCCCATATTTGAAGGTTTGTATTATTCACGCCAAATGCATCTTTACAAAATATTTGTACGTGTATAAAATACTTGTACAAAATACTTGATTCCTGTACGACTGGGGACAATCTGTATCAACTAAACTTTCTCATTTATTTTAATTAAGACCTTAGAAAAATCAACGATTGGAGTTACTTCTAAATATTTTACAACTGAGTCAACATTACTCAAAACCAAATAATGCTTATCAAACTTTCGCCGTTACAATCTGTTTAAATCGAAATACTTATAAAGCTTGGATTTATTTATAGAAGTTTAACTTCTATAGCAATTGCAGACAAAACGTCTATGCAATCTGACGTACATATGTATTATTATCCACTCTCTACAATGCATCACCGGTTACATTCTGCATTTGTAATATGAAGAGAGATGTCAGAGAAACGTTGATTCGGCACAAAAAGGTATCATCTGGGTATTAATATACATTTCTACTCTGTACAGTATTCTAACATTTATGACATAATGTGTTATGATACAGCAATTGAAATTATGGTATCCAGAAATTAGGGTTCGAATTATTGATTCAGTATCAGTGTTTTTCAGCTACAAGATATCGGGTATAAAGATAAATGCATTTATGAAGCTTGTGTCGAGTGATTTAGCCTTGGCTCACGTTGATTCATGATTTATGAAATTGCCGCAAAATGAGTTACCGACATGAACGCTTAAACAATGTAGGGTCCATTACACATGGTATTGCTAATAATGCGTTTGCGGTTTATTTGCATGAGGGGTAAAATGACTACGAGCACAACAAGTATTTGTAAATATATAACAATGGTACATTTAGGTCAAATTTTAATTAATCAAATATTTTTAACACTTTCTGATACCCTGCATGACAACTCCTTCATTAAATTGCAAGCTGGTAACACACTTTACTTATAAAAAATTTAAATACTGCCAAGCGTTCCTTTAAGTATTGTCAATGACCCCAGCCAAAATGTAAATCGAAACTAAATAAAAGTGTCATAGAGGAAGTATAACCATTTTTTACGTTATCAAAATTTTGTTGAATTAATATATCACAATAAAACCTTTCCTCTTGCTTCAAAGTTTAACATGAGTGCGTGCATTGTACATCTTTTTGATTTCACGAATTACTTGAAATGATCTAATAAAGCAATTAGCATAACTATCCAACTTCAGAATTGATTGCAATGTATATGCCTATTTTTTGTCTATCAATTCCATCAATTAATTGTAGGTTCAAATGACTTGAATATCTTCAGAATATTTTGCGATGAATGAATCCCGAGTTTACAAGAGATGAACTACCTATCTTTTATCTTGTAGGGAGTATCTTGTACCAAGATGCTTGGTACAGTTAACTGTTTTAGTTAAACAAATGAATTGAACAGTTTGATATTTGTACAGCTCAAACGTAAATAATGTACTTCGTTAATGTTGGTACAGAAATAGGCTATACATATAAAAATATGAAAATCATTTTAAAAAACCGTGAGGGTTTATATGTAGGACTTTAAGTGGTAAATAAAGTTATTTCTTCATGGAAATATGATTATTCAAAGGTACAAAAAAGGTGATGAACTTGCCTTTGAATTAGCACTAGTGAACGCCACTTTGTATCAAACATATGTATATGTATATTATATAATGCGCATTGGGAGTGTGCGATTATGAGAAGCATGAGGGGAGAGAGAGAGAGAGAGAGAGAGAGAGAGAGAGAGAGAGAGAGAGAGAGAGAACAGAAACGAAAGAACAGTCCAAGGGAGGAGGAAACGGAAACAGGAGAAGCGTGTTACAAGATTGTATATAGAATAAGGATATATACAGATTTATATATATTTTTGTTATGTTTATTTTTAATGCAAATTATAAAGAAAGGCAAAGATTATGTCAATAAATAAGTAAATAACTATGATGCACATTAGACGTAAAATATAATATTGTTACTTAGATGTAGATACCATAAAAACAACTCAATAAAAGAAATCATATAACACTAAATGCTCTACCCGACACCGTCCGGGTTCATTATTCATGGCATTTCATATGAACGCTAACCACGATTTAATTTAAAGAATACCAAATTATTCCACCATCACTTAAGAATTTTGTTGAACTTATTCATTGATATCATTGTTTATGCAAAAGATTAGGTACACTGTATACTTTACTAATATATAACGATACTACGTATAGCATATACGTGTTACTCTGAAAGAGGCAACCTTCTAGATAGAGAAAGGATTTTCCAAATCTATTCGAAAATTTTGGATATTACTTCTTACATCCAAACAAACACCTTATTAATTAGTCTAGAAGCATAGATAACGGCGCAGGAAAGAATATAGAATCATTTGTGATGAATTAAAATTTCTAGACAGTTCATAATTATCCTATATACACCAGTATGTACCCGACAACGGTGATTCAAAGGCAAGTGAATCACCCTGTACCGGATGATACGTTTGAACTAATACATAAATATTTTAATACTTTACTTGGCAACAACTATTAACCATTAATTGTCTAGTAATTATAAATTATCTATAAATCTGAATAACACACGAAGGTTTCCTCATGTAACAGTCCTCTATTATATATAGCATTATATTGTGTGTAAGATGCGCATAATAAAATGAAACATGTATATCTCTGATAAAGACCTGTTCATTCCAAGAGAAGTGAATCAGCTTGTATAGTGCATAGTAGGATAGGTTGGATATGAAATGGGCGACATTTCGGCGGCAGCTTGGAACATGCGGCTAGACTTGAGATGCATGCGTGGTAAGAAACAAAGCGATTTGGAGTGGTGTAGTGCGATAGAGAAAGATCGCGGTTCCGCGTGTCGGTACGTCGCGGTAGGTAGATACTACTTTTGTATCAGTATATCCCAATGCCGGCACTGTGTCGAGTGCTCGCGCATGCGCAATACGTCACCGCGTAGGGTGAATGTGCCTGCCTTCTTTTGCAGAGCAACGTTGCTTTCCAACGTTGCCATCCCGTTAGCTCTGCTGAATGCGCACCGAAACTCCTGTCTCCTACATCAGTTGCCGCCGGATTATGCAGGAAATAGAGTTATACACGCACTGACGATTAACATTCTAAAGCTTCGCATTATACGCATTCTTCTCTATTACTTCCACTTAATATTGAAAAGAAAATTCAATTCCTCGTTTCATATTTTAACAGCTGTAATACTTGACACAAGAAACAGACGCATACAGGAATGTAGACTATCCATATATTTAGACGTTATAAAGATTTGGGAAGAAAAAGAAATACTATAGTACTCACGTTACTACGATAATACGATATTCCGACTAAAACCAAGCATACTTGGTTATAAAGTTGAATAGCCATAGATTTTGTAATTTAAAGTTATGTTTGCATATCGACCTCTCTTAATGAATACATTTATACTCATAAATTGCGTAACTTAACTATGTTTACAAAATCATCTTCGAGCAATAGAAACGGAGATATGTTGAGGTCAATTAGTAATGTCCATTACTCTAGGAGAAATTCTAATGAGATTCCTTTGGACATTGGATCAGCTTGGAGTAGTACGCAGTCGGAGTTGGTTTCTTTGATTATGTGAGCACAGTTATGCCCCAACATTTATTTCATCAGCCAACCATAAAAAAGCTATAGTTTATAAATTTCAATATACGTGTGTCATTGTGGTAGTGGTTTACAAAGTGTAAAAAAAGATTTTTTTTATATCTTTGCGATAGATGATTATGCGTACACGTTATAAACCAATTAACGATAACCTGTATTCTTCGTTCGCTCTCTTCTCGACACACCGAATCTAGGATCGAAATCAATGTTTTACCAACTAATGCCTCTTCCTTGACTATGGTCTCTTGATGACGTAACGGTCACTGACCCCCTCCCACCTTTAGATCCGCCGCCCCCACCACCCATCGTCTATTCTTTCTCCCCCTGCCGAGTGATGCGCACACGCTCGGACATCCTTACATATACGTTCGAAAGTCGATGAAGAAAAAACGAAAGAGACACGATATGTTGTGCTTGATGCAGCCGTGTCGCGTTCTCGGATGTCTATATGACAGTACTCGACTATTTGAGTCAACCATCAATTCGGTCATTGACGCAAATGCCTTTTTATACAAACTTGTCTGGGAGCAATTCGAAGCAATAAGAAGATTCCATGAAAACATAGAGCAAGAATACGGTTGTCAGCAGTATCAAAATTAATAATTGAACTGGAACGTAATTACAACTTTATACGTAAATGTGTGAACTGTATTGAAATGTGTGAAATGTATTGAAGGAACATAAACTGAAGAGTATCAGAGTTGAAGTCACCTATTCTTAAACACAACTATTACTCTCAACGTATACCTTTCTTCTTAACTTATTGTGATTTAGGTGATTTAAATATAATCAAGAAGAAAAAACATTCAAATTAAGACATAAATCTATACTCTTTTGATATTTATTGACGGCCAGTCATTATATGCGTAATGCCATAGTACGATAATTTAGTTGTAACCCTATCGAATCGACGGCATTACTAAAAATTCATTCGAGTTCATTCACGTAATACGCGGAGCCTTTACTTCCTGAGAATGTACTTTATATTCGTGAAACTCATAAACGTCATATCAATGATTGAAAAGTGTATATTGAAGTATTTCGCAACTTAAATACTTGTATCAATTAACCGACAATAAACATTAGACGTGTAAAATGTATGTATTGATGGAAATAATTTTTATCTGTAATACATAATATTCAACGTAATAGCTTGTACGTCTTTGCAAAATTCGCTTTAGTTAGGTTGTATTTTTACATATGCGAAATTGAAGTTATTGGTCTGTGATTTACTTGGGCCTTGAACATTTAAAACATGTTTCTCGTACAATGCTTGATAGTTAAATACAAAGTATTCGCGTACAGAGTAGTAAATAAATAGTTGATGCTACGAATGATTGCGGTGTAAATATTTGGGTTGGTTAGTATTAATCGCCGTTGCTACCGAATTCCTCAAGGTTCACCACCTACAGATCGGAATCATAATCCGTAGACTACATGTATATAGATCAAGAATGCAGCTTTACATCCAATTTCCTGCTAAATCTGCTATAGGTCACGTGTGCACCAAAGCGACCCCATCCTTCTCAACTCAACCTCACCGTGTTTCCCGCGTTTCCGCTCTCGTTTGGTGTTATATAGGTATCAGTCCTAATAGCGCGGCAATCGGCGATAGCGCAAAGTGGGGGACGATACGCGAGGAAACTCATAAAGTCTCCAACATGATCGCGCATTCGCGTCGAAAGAAAATTAGCGAAGGCACGTTTTTAAATTGGCGTCGCTGATGTATGATTGCTCAGACACTTATACCATTAATTAGCATGACCAGAAGGATTGTGGGAAAGATGAGCGACAAGAGTTTGATAGATTTTTGCATGGTTGTATTACCATAGCCGTGACGACACTCACGGAGAAAAGAGCAGCGGGTTTTACGGCCAAGAATACCGCGTATTCCAAGGCCAGCGTACGACGGAACCAAAATAACTGCATGGACTTACTTCATCGTGCAAACGGAAAGCCTTCCGTTTCAAAGAATTCGCTCCTCCTTTCTACAGGCATCCCGCGTAACCCGGGCGGGTGCATTCTGAGAGTACCGAGTTCTCCTTTAAAATCCACACCACTCCTTATCCATATGTGTATTTTGATAGATACTCAATTGTGACTGCAAGTGTCCTCGCGAGGTTAAAGATCAACGTTGCACGTTGACGTTTGAGGTTAGAATCGACAGGTAGCAGTACTGGCAGTACTGGCTCTACCGACGCATGCGCCTTTTCACAAACTAGCTTCATGCGCTCAGGATGCGACCGCTCAGATCCCACTGCGCATTTCAACTCTTCAATCTACGTGACGTTTCTAGCTAACTCTCTTATCTCCGTAGATAACCCTCCTGCTCAACTAGATCTTGCACTTCTAGGTCGATTCATTTCGGCAAGTCTAATAATAAGGTGTTTAGTTGGGATTTTGCCTGAACACGATTTACTGGAGAGCGCCAGATAGATGATTCTCACGCTGAAAATGTATTTAGCTGCGATAACGATAAATTTTATTGTTGCATAACCGACTTTTACTTGTGAGGTTTGATTTGGAAATTCAGTTGACTAAATAATAAAGACGCCTTTCCTTGTTTAATCTTAACACGACAACAATTGACTATCGTCTGGCATTTCCATAATGAATGAATGAACAAAAGTAAAAGAAAACTGATGGAGTATTGATGAATTTAGATATTGAAGAATACTAATAACCAGTTGTGTGCTACGATATACTTATCTATATGCTAATGACATGGAGAACGTACAAAAGTGGAAGATTGACGAATGTCCTTTGAATCTAAAATTGGTAAGACTTAAAGATACTAAAGACAGAGTACATCTGTGTTCATTATTACTCAGCATACAGTTAATCAACAATCGAATATGAGGGAGCAATTAGGGAAATAAAATTGTTTCAATGAAAAAAATTACAACATTTAATAGTAGACGTAAGAATGCGGTAAAACTGATCACGTGCTAATTTGTTTTCGGCAAGTAGTCAAGCGGATAATAAAATGATCCAATAATGCCAATAGAAATTTCCGGCTGCTGCACTGTCTTCACCGGGCTGAGTCTACTATAAATGTTTGTATGAAAAATAGGTATAAGATCCACGACAATATTGCAGTCACACCACAGCACGACAGGGTATCGATTATCTCATTTTCAAAGCAACAGCCCCCATTATTGACTAGATCTTGTGTTACATGGAAGATCGTTGATGTACATCATGTAAGACTATACGGCGTCTTAACTTGGTGGATGGGTGACCGGAATGAATGCGACATGTCAGGAGTTCAGTGTAACAACGTAAAGTACAGTATATTGAGATCTGAAGATCAGGAAATACAGTAGTATCAAGACTGAAGTCAGTCCAAGAGTGATGCTCCCGTACATCACTCGCCCTCAGGTTACCTGCGTCAGCGTGGCCAGGTTTGGGGGTTTATGGCCCGTGGGTTTTCCCTGAAGGGGAGAGATGCCCTGCAGAACCTCCGCGAGGTCTGCTCTACACACGCATACTCATGCCGATTTCTAATTTTCTAGCAATCACTTTCTGAACATTTTTTAGAAATCCATTTTAGCAGTTGGACTGGCAGCGAACTTAAAAAAGAAAGACCGGTATGAATTGAACTGTATGACGTGCCCGGTTGTAGAAGTCTAAAGTCTCCAACTGGTTGAAACATGACTTATAAGATGTAGACAGAAGGGGGAATATTATATGTACATTCTGTAGTTTAGTATATTCTTCAAAAAGTCTTTACGTATGTTTCGAAACATGCAAAAGAGCTACCAATTTTTTAGTATTTTGTAGGTTTCTATATCGTATACTTTTTAACATTAATTAATCCTAATGCACACTGTTAGAAAAACAAATTAAGAAATAGTGTGGTATCAACACCTTTTTTGTCATGAGGTACCAAGTATTCGTTTCTAGAAAAACGTTGCTATGCTTCAAACGAAAATCGATGAAATTAAAATTAACAAACTTGTACCTTCCAAGCACGAACATTAAAAGGGTCAAACTAATGACCAGAAATTAGATTTTTGAAATAACTCGATTTATTACAGAAAAATATTAAATTGTTTTGCTAAAAGGCAATTTTTCGTGAGAATCGCAATAATGCATAATCTAAATACACTTATTTTGTTTAGGAATGAGAGCAGAGCAGGAAGAAAGAAATTTTCACCACAACGGAAGGGATAAATAGATGAGCCGAAACAAATTTAATAACTTGTATATTCAACACCAATAAATACTCCAATTTTTAGACACTATGTATAAATAGACGTTTTAGATATTACGAAGTAGTATTCACTAATACGTATTAATAAATTACTCTTCTAATAATTACTTCGTGCAGTTGATACTAATATTTTTCTTTCCAAAATAATCACCGAGCAGTAGTTTATCAGGTCAGGACTGGAATATGGTGTTACTTAAGTAACTTGCCAGAAACTATAATTTGAGTTGCTTTTACCGCTTTTGCAGATCTTATCGTGTTACAAAAGACAAACTATTAACGTTTCGTAACGTTCCCATAGAGTGTGCCGAGGCGGTAGACATATGTATCTGTATGGATATCTAAACATGTATTCCCGTAGTTCCCTTCGTCACGTCAGACACTGGTCACGAGGGTTCTCACATCACGTGCAGTTGCTCTCCCGCTGACTCAACCTCACACTAATCTATATCGCAATGGAGAAGATATTTCATAACAGCGATTTCCTACAATCGTATTACCTTCCTCATGCTCCTACGGTTTGCACAAGAGTATAAAGCACAAAGTCCCAAAACACTCTTCCGTAATTCTGTGTCCTGACTTATTTGAAAACCTTACTTCGATGACCATTATTATGACAATTGTATTTCCTTACTAGCGGGATTCACGGACGAGAGCAAACTTCATCACTTTAAACTGGCATGTTATAAAACTCACTGGTCAACAGTGACCAATATGTTACATATTTATTATATCCATCAGCCTCTACAGGATGAATGGTGATGCATCGAAAAAGGGCTCATCCCGATGGTAGGCTTCTCTAGTGAGATCATAATTAGCAGGCTGCGCTGCTCAGTGGGTATGTATATTATTAGCATTGAGAATTTGCTTATAATTGTGTGATGTTGCATCAAGTAGCCGAGTACAGGAACTCGCTGATGATGACGGCAGCAGGTATTAGTGTCGCGTGACGGCGAATGCTCAGGTGAGAAAAGGATATAAAAGGATTGGAGGAAGGGGGGGGGGAGAAGAGAGAAGCCAACTTACCTGTGCAGCTGTACGGGTGTGGATCTTGCAGGTAAATGCTGATTATGCGAGAGCGGTGGTTGTGGCTGACCCCTGCCAGGGGTCGACGTTACGCCGACGAGCGAATGGCCATGGGAGCCTTGAGGGTGAGTGTGAGGGTGGGCGTGTGGGTGCGGAGGATGCGAGTGGGGGTGAGGGTGATGATGGTGATGCAAATCTCCCCCCACTGGGCCCACAGGGCCCACCGGACCCCCCACCCCCAGTCCACCTACTACCTGGACTTGTTTGCCCACTGTCTCCATCACCCTTAGCGCATTGTGTACTGAAACAAGCCAATACCGTTCGGTTACTCCTCGCTTCTCAGCACTCTTCCCTTCTTTATCGGCTTATGAATTAGGCCAATAATTTTATTCATCTACATTATAACAAACAGCCGCTTTTTCATGGAGAATCACTATCCAAGTAGTTCAGTCATCCACAAATACGCAGGCAACAATCGGTTACAATGGATGAGCGCCCTTAGAAATTAGCTAATGTTTCCAAATTTGTTATATGAGACTGCTACGTTTGTCATATCGCACTCAGAAAAATGCGTTCTTTTGATGTTAGTGTGGACTCTAAAACTGGTTGCTCCGTGAAAAGTGATTATATAACCTCCATCGTGAGGACGTGACATACTTATTCTTGTATCGACTAATATTCTGTACAGTATACTGTAAAGTATACTTGAAGTAAGACAATTATTATTATTAGCAGTATCATTAAAATGGCTATTATATTTGTATTATGAAAATCAGTCTTCAAGAACCATAGTTTTCTGAAGTTTGAGTCAGTGACACCTTGGTGACACCTTGGTGTCACTGACATATTACTGGTATGTAAGTATAAGTTGTGTGCCCACTCGAGGAACACCGAGAAACTTTTTCTTATTTTTGAACGCTTTGATTTTGTCCGTCATGACATTTTGCCTACCCTACTATTAACATGTGAACAACACCCAACAATTTTTGTCACTGTCAACAGAAACGTTGAGGAACTTTAAGAAATTCGGAGTAAGGACCAATGGTGTTCTTAAGTAACACAAAGTATTTCCAAAAAGATCATCGTTGGTCCTTCAGTAGCAACAACTTAGCAGAGTGTTAGCCAATGCGGCGCTTCTGAATTTGACAAACACATCATGAGAAGACATTGCTACTGTATCTTACGGGTTTTCAATAAGCTAATTAATAAATCAAACAGGCTCCAAATTTGCAGTTTAAAAATAGTCACTGTTTTACCGGTGCTAGTTGATAGAAATAAAATATACAGATTGCTTATCAAATTTCTTTGTCATATTCTTGACTTTATCTTATGCAGCACGTACAAAGAAATATAATTACGATTGTTATGTTAAGGTCAGAGTAAATGAAAATTCATATGAGCCATACATTCAGTGAACAATTTACATATGCAGAACTGTTAAAGTGTTATATCCGATTCTGGGACCTCAGCGTTTCATACACTCACGGTTGTGTAATATCAAGTTGAAAAAAACATCCACAATAACCTCAATACGATTTAACAGTCTACATTTCTTCGTGAAAATCAACATTCACGTAAACAGTGAGAGTAATAACTTGTACAATATTTTATTTCTACAGGTTTTTATCGATTTTTTCTCGCTTGAAATGTAGAGGTATCCGTTTATCAAAGTAAAGGAATGCTACAGGGGGAAATTATCGAAAAGTAAGAAGTCGCACCTCTTTCAACTCATTGAGACTCAGAACCATTATTCTAATCGTTGGAACCTTAAACCCACGATTCGTTAGCAATTTGTTCATAGTGCATCTCTAAAGTGTCCGACAGAAACAATTCGGATGAAGTGGGGCTCCATTATATCCTCTTTTAATTTATTTATATATATGTAACAAAAAATGCCAAAGTTTATTAAATATGTAAATTATTCTAATTGAGTTTTGTTATATTAATAAAAATTGTAAAATATTTTATTTTGCGAAAATCGTAAAATATTTACTGACATGCCAGTCAATATGTAATCGATTATTGTTTGAGATGATATAAATTACATATAGACTTTGAGCATAGTAGCTTCTTCAAAATTTAAGTGTAAGGGTAGAATAATACACACAACTAATTACATCGCTCGGAAAGATTCCAACTCATTCGAAGACAAGATTGAAAAATAGTTCAAGTACAATCGGCTAAATAGTGCAATCTCACGTATTTTAGAAATCAGTATATATGTACATTAACAGAGTTCAGAATAATATTTAATTGTCGTTGACTATGTTCATTAAGCATTTTGTCGCTTCTATAAATTAAGGCAAGCACCGATATTTGTTGGTTATATACATAACAATGAAGTTGTTTCGTAATTGACTGTGTGGTATACAATAGGTCAACAAATTTGTTATTGAATAATTTGGATATTCGTGCCCCGTTCTAATTATCCTTTGTACTGTGGTATATTATACTCTGTGCAAGGTATGTAAGTACATAGTTGGGTTATTCCATGCCAAGCGGATCACCTCAATTTGGTCATATTTCGGATTTTCATGAAATTCACACATGTTCTTTATATGGAAATAGATACAGGTCATATTCCCATTTTCCACGGTTCGAAATTGTTTAAGAAATAGAGACCGCGAAAGCAGGGCATTTTAGCCCTTTTACTAAATGGGACCATTACGGAACAATTTTGTTTATTTTGATATCAACTAGTACTTTCTGCCTGTCCATCATGCTTGCTATATAGTGTAGTGTCACTCAGAATTTGCGTGTAGTGCCTCTAACTGCTACTATGCGTAGACGAATATTTAAATATTCTAGTACTTGGGTTAGATTGCACACTTTCACGGAAATGGAAAATTTTCAATTAAATTAAAGAACGAAATAAAACTTATATGTAGGATAACGTTGATAATACAATGCAGAAATGTGCCGGACTGTATGATATGAACAACAAAACGCCAATATCTTAATCAAATTTGAAAGTGGTTTATTATTACAAACGCAATATGGTTAAATTTTTCCCACTTCCTGGGTTTCTTGATTCCAAATTATACGTTTGCCCAAATTGAATGGGTGCTTATTTTACGCTCAAGATTCTCTTATTAACAGATATTTCTCCCGTACATAAGTCTGTGATACGAATTCAACTTAGGTGAAATTACTGATTTCTCCACGTGATAAGAACGCGTTGTTGACATATACGCAAGCGTAATCGGACTATACGGTATTTTAATTTAACAATAATAGTGTAACGCTTGGTTAACTTACATCAATAATTTGAGCGTAAGGGGCTGTATTTCACGTTTAACCCTTTCAGTTCTATCGCTGACTATAGTCTGCATACACGCGAAGACCAGTACCCAAGACTATGACGAATATAATCGGCCCTTGGACCACGTAACCTATCTGCCGCACAGAGGAAACACCCGCGAACATATACGCCGTGCCGTACAGATAGGAAAAGAAACGTCAGCTAAAGTCAGTTATAGCAACATTAAATCATCAGTTATAGTACGAACAATATTTAGATACCGAAGACCAAAAACAAGTTTACGAAAACATGCACAAGTAACATCAAATAAGTTTCTTAAGATTGATAATCTCAATTAAGAAAATGAATCTACGAATTAAAATCTGAAAGTATTTCACAAAGCGGATCGATAGCTGGGAATGGATTTTTGAAGGACGAAAAATTCATAATTGCATAACAATTCATATGCGTCTATTGCAAGAGATGCGTATTTCTTTACAAGGATATGTAATTTCCGCTAAATGGAACGACCACGTTAAAGGGGAACTGCCAAGATTGGGACGGCGATGTGCATTCAAGTTTTAAGACGTCCTTACACACATTCCCGGATGGCATCGTTAACCTAGTAGACCGCCTTTGAATTTCACTGCATACATTGTGAATGTAACATAGCCAACGAATATAAGTGCGGCAGTGAACGTAAACGTAACACTCGCATCGGGCGTCGCGTGCCATCTCTCCATTGAAGTAGTGCTATTATTTATCGGAGAAAGTACGCACAATGTGCTGGCGATTTAGTCTATGATCGCAATGTTGCAAAGTAGCCGCACATCAACACTAATAATCGCACAGCGCGAGAGATGTACTATACTATGATATGCGTTGACAGTTAACACAAAGTAGCTTTAGTCAGTCTTGAGTCTGTGATATTACACTCATCCTTTTTGAAAGTCAATTGGACAATCATCGTACTACAATACGTCGCGTTGTTTAGCCAACTGTGCCCATTATTTTCGAAAATCCTGATTAAACTCAATGCATCCACTTTCCGCAGGACGCAAGAGTTTCATTGGCACCGAACTGCGTGGCACACAGATATGTCCTTTTTTCTTTCCGCGATGCACTCGCTGGGAGGAAATAAATTTAGCTTTGAGTGCAACATGACCGACGTTTTCTTTTGCCTGAATCCGCACTTATGTTCGTCTCGGAAAGTGTTCGGTGCCGTCTCGTGTTACTCTACTCTAAGTATACTCTATGTACTCTACATTAAATAGAGCTTGAATATCGACCGGCCAGTCCAATGAAAAAAACAACTTACTCGAATGGCACAAGTCAGGAAGGTAGATTTCAAAGCAGACTGGAAGTCCAGCTAATACGGAGGATTTCGACAAAACAAGGAAAAGTAGCATTGGATTATCAGTTTCAAATATCTATAAATTGCAGACACACAAAAATCTTAATCGCAAAAACCATGTCGAAAGAATAAAAATAGATCCTTATAACCTCACGCACTTTCATATTCTTTATAACAATTGCCCTTGTATATGTGAAAGCTGCTACAAATAATTAACAATTGAATACGTCTTTACTGAATGCAGGGGACAAAGTGCTCGGCATCAACATCGTTTGAGGAAAGGATTTTAAAATGTTGCGAAAAGACAGAAACTTTTTTTACTTTGTAACGCTAAGATGCGAATTAAATTAGCAAATACTCTGTATTGTATCATAGAAAAAAAACTAATGTAACATGAAACTTATTGTTAGATAGTCGCTAATGACCTCGATATAGGAGTGACTTAAAATAAAAATAAAAAAGACTGATTTATATGCCATCACCCATTAGAATATACCACTATGTCTTTCTAGTTTGGATGACTCAACTGTCTCGACTATTTGAAGCAATATTATCGCACAAATTGACGAAAATTGTCAAATGTTATTTCTGGGTTTTTTCCCATTGAGACGATCAAAAACTAGAATGTTCCAATCTAATATTTCAATATGTCAGCAAAATGAAACTTGCTACGTTTGATATTAGAATATTTTTACTACATATATGTATGCATAATTCTTGTATTACCAAATACCGTATAGTTTTTATGTGATATGAACCACATGCACTAAAGAATAGTAGATTGTGATACAAGTACGGAAAGTGGCCAATTTCCAGACGTGTGAATTTACATCATTCGCCTTACCGTACGCGGCATTGACAGAAGGACTCGTGCGACAACTTCCACACTCCTCCTCCTGTCAATGCCGTTACGCCTTCGGCATGTGCACCAACTTCACGCGCCTGGAAATTGGCCACTTTCCGCACTTGTAACACAATTTACTATTACAATAGTGTTAATCGAAAATTTGTAATTAGCATCCAATCATAACTTAAACTTCAGGCTGCAGCATTCGAATACAGTCGAATAGTAAAGATGGAGTTGTGTACTGGGATATATATACCCACTAGTACGAAGAATGCAGATAAATTAAAAATGATAGCATGTTTTCTTTGTTCTATAGCTGTCAGTTTCAAAATTTACACAAATACAGGGGAAATTAATAACGCAGCTGTTATTAATAGCCCAGCGTAAGAGGTAAGCTGGCACAAAAATACAGATTGCTTAACCATTAAATTAAATTTAAATTTTTTAAAAATTTATATTCTTTTCTTTTTAAATTTTAAATTAATATTAAAAGTTTCTGTTTTATGTTTTAGCTAGCAGGAGTTTCACTCGCCCGCTCGCGGGCTCGATTTACCCGGGTGGGATTAATTGTTTGTATGCTCATTATCTACATTTACTATTGTGATAATCAATAGCCTATAACCTTCCCCGGGACCCACGTTACGCTTTAGAATCAACCGCATCAAAATCGGTTCAGTAATTCTCGAATTATAAGCGGCCAAACAGAAAAATCGTCTTTATTTTATATATAGAGAGAAGAGATAAATAAATCAATAGAGAGAGATAGAGAAAGAGAGAGGTAGAGATAGAGAAGAGAAGAGAAAAGAAGAGAAGAGAAGAGAAGAGAAGAGAAGAGAAGAGAAGAGAAGAGAAGAGAAGAGATAGAGAAGCATTAAATGTTTCTGTACGACTCATCTTACCTTTATAATGTATTATTTTTTATATTAGTAACTTTATTTCTTGCGCACCAAAAAATTATATTTTTAGTATTAATTTAAGAAATACCCGTAATTTCCAACAAATGTATCGTAGCCGTATGTTTGTGTAACCACTCGAGATGATACATTAGGAATGATCCCATTTCAAGAATAAGAAGTTTTGCGATTTCCGTTTTTTCATTTAGTATTATGTGGGCATATCAACAATGTAAAAAAACGTGTTTTGTAGCAATGGACCAGTGATTGATTAAATCGAGATTCAAAGTACAATCCTGAAGTTTTGAAAGAAGACAAGTTTCGTTAATATTATTGAATTTGATCGGTATCGAGCAAAATACTCACCGGTAATGACGTCTGCTGTTCAATGTAATCCGGATCTCAAATTTCCAAGCGAAGTAATCGATCCGCACAAAATATTTCACCGCTTCAGTCCCGAATGGAAATCACATGTATGTTCGTGCATATGTATGTTCACGCACTTCCGCGCACTCCTAGGCATATGTAAATACACCACTAATTTACATATACGTATACATATAATTATCTATATACGTATACACTCTATGTTGGGTTCAAAAACTTTCGCAACGTGCATTACTCCACATTATTATTGTACATCCCCAGAGTTTTAAGCACATTATTTTCTTTTCTTTATCATCTTCGTACTGCACTCACTGCCACTGTCGAAACTTCCTTACTTTCCTCCTTGTGTCGCCGCCGATCTTTCTTTCCTTTTACTCACACTATCACGCGTTCACATACAACACGTACTCTACATTCGGAATACCGCTTGTGCAACTATCTTTTTGGCTGCCGTCGCCCCTGCCGCCGATCCAAGGACGAATTCTGAAGATAAAATATCGAGAAAGAACGAATTAGTATTTGGGCTCACTCTTCTCACTAAGAGAAAAAGACATACAGATAAAGTCGACCCGTCCGTAGGGAAAGGGCGTACGCGCAACAATGAAACGTTCGCTCATCAGTGAGAATTGCTTAGGTTCTGTACGCGCACGGGACTTTCAAGTAAGAACATCGTACCAGGATCGCACGAGGAATTTTCGTCTGTGTAACTGGGCTACCAATTGGCACTCTCATTCACTGCGAGACTGATAAAAACTGCTTAAACTTCCGCCTTGCAGCTCCGACCTTTCGTCATGTGCTCTTGGTAAACCTACGAAGTGAGAACAACGCGTGGCTTGTATTTCATAAACCTCTGACTGAGATAATTTTATAGACATTCTAGATTTCAGAATAACGAAATAAAAAGTCTCCGGGGCGATAAAACCAGTAACTATCTCTTATAACTTCAGATCTTGAGCAATATGTATAACGATTCGTGCGATTCCCCTGAAACGTTTGAAATGGGAACGCTAATCAATCTCCACTGATGCTATTCAGTTAATATACCACTTTTCAAAAACGGCATACAAAAATGAATCTTTTTTTGGCGCGCAATGCGTATACTATGCATAAGCAACACTTGGGATTATTAAGTTGGAAAAAGACGGAACAGACGGAAGAACGGTAAGGTTTGCCGGACACGCTGTGACTTGTGCTACAGTAGTTCCGTCTTCGTGCATTTAGGTTATGTTAACCCAACAAATGAAAGATTCCCGAAACCGGAAGGTTGCTATGGTGGCATACGAATGACTGAAACGAAATTCGGGAAAATTTGAGAAACCGTATCAGAGAGAGGAAGGGAGGGAGAATGGAAATGCAGGGAAACGAAATGGAAGGGAACGAATGAAAAGCAAAGTGGATGGGGAATAAGGCGACAGTATTAATTTTATTATGAGGCAGGCCGTGCTGTAGTTGTCTTAAACGCCAACTTTGTCATTTAACCAACTAACCCTATCAACGATTAGGCGGTGCGTTTCGCTTGACTCGCGACTTCCGATTCAGCTGTTCGCACAAAGGTTCGCGTATACCCCCCACCCCCCGAACCCCTCTCTCTGTCCTTTTCTTTCGTTCTCTACTTCTTCCCGTACCCCCGCTCCTGTCGAGAGTCTTGGCCTCTATTTCTAGAAGTCTCCCGGTTTCTCTCTCTCTCTCTCTCTCTCTCTCTCTCTCTCTCTCTCTCTCTCTCTCTCTCCCCCCACACCCTAACTCTGTTCACCAGCACTCACAATCAGTGGGGGTACACTTCGTAAGAATACCACTGTCTGAGAACTTCATCACTGCCACGTTGAACGCACTTGAAGTGAACACCGTATTCCATACGCGATTCTGTTTCAACGGTAACACCGTTATCATCGCTGTTGCTGCTGTTAGTGGTGTTGGCCCCAACATTATGCTCTTCATTATCGTAGCAGAGACGACGCAGCGTTATCAGGAATTTCGTCCTCATCACTAACCCTGTATCCGTGGTACCGTTAATTTACAGTCCGTCCAAAGAAGACTCCACTTCCTACATTTTACCGACGCCTCTCCGCACAAAGATCCTCACGCAACGCACTCGACGCACTTTTCTGTAGCGTGGTATAACTACCGTCTGCGGAATCTTCGATTTCGACCGAGATAACACCGAAAGCACAGGCACGCACCACCCACTTGTACGTTTGAAAGATGGTGCGGACTTTTTGCGCGAGAACTTGACCTCCAAGTCTGTTCGATGTGTTCTAAGTGTAGCTATTACTTCACTGTGTACTGTTCTTTTCTGCGCCCATCCAATTTCCAGCCAAACACAGTCCTTCTCGAAAGTCCGCCTTCCCTTCTGTCTCCCCCTCGTCGCCCTCCTCCGCGTCTTCCACACTTTGCCTCTTGCTTTTTCTTATTCCCATCCGTTGTGGTGTGTTGAGCTGCGCATCAGACGAACATTGGGCGCAGCTTTCCTTTCCCGATTCTGGCAACCCCTGCTTCTACTGGGATTTTAACCTCCGTTAATGCTCTCGTCTCGTGTAGTACAGCAGCGAGGTGAATTGATCCAAGTAGCACTGAAGAAGGTGGCAGTGGCCCGGCAGTATTCTGTAAACAAGCCATTGCCTTCATTAAACGACGTCCGCGCACTTTCAAGTTCAACAATGAACATCTCTGTTATTGATAATGTAGTTGTCGCACCCATCCACTTTCCTTAGAAACTGCTTGATATTTATCTCATATGTAGAGGTGATTGTTACCTAACCATTCGTACCAGTTTCAACTCAATTGGTCGTATACGAAAGCGCATAATCTCGACTGAAAATAATTTAGATTGTTCTCAGCACAACTACCTTAAACAGGGTGCCATTCTGCCGAAAGGAAACTGAAAATTCTACAATGTTCATATGCCTGTGGTTCGGCGTTAACAAGCGGAAAATTAAGAGAACTTATTATTTATTTATCGTAAAAAATAGATAACATTATGCTCATGATGAATTAAAGATTGTTATTATATAGCATGGAAGAAAAATAAGAATAGTCGCAGAAAAATGATGAAAAAGTCAAATTTCACAACTGAAATTGAACAAACGAAATTTTTAATCCGAATATTCATTTGATGAGAATAATTATATTGGTCGGAGAAAGCAGAGGATGCTTATGTAGAAAAGTTCATCTAAAAATAGGAAACACAAAAATATCTCCCTTTTCGAAGGAGACACCGTAATATCAGATAGAGTTTTCAATTTGTGCCTTCACTGAAATGCGAGATATTTATATATGCATATTTATGTCTCTATACTTTTTAATATTTTACACGCAACGAATTGATAGCCGCCCCTTTTTGAAAATGTCGGTTAAAAATATGTGGCTCAAAACCTAAAATCCAAACGCTATTTTTTTCGGCAAAGAAACTACAAAAATGGTATAGTGTGCAGACCTTGCTCGTAGATTTAGATGCATGTCGCGTTTTAAACATACATGGGTTCACCACACGATGAGAACGATTTCCCATTGCAATTCTCGGAATGGGGAACCCATCAAGACGAGGAACTTGCTATTTGTCCGATCAGGCTATAGAAAACTTGCTCGGTGCATGTACTAATAGCTTGCAATAATAATAAGTGCCTACCTTTTATAGGAATCTCGATGAATAATATATAGAGCATTCTTTACACGACTCCAAGTTGTCAATTTGTAAGATACGCGCAATCAAATATTGCAAGTAATTCGACATGTACCAGTATAAGATTTGGGTTAAGCAACGTTCACAAGACAATTGTTCGATTAAGTTACTCTACTTTTATAATGACGACTCCACTCGCTTACACCTGCCCTCAAATTCTGCACGTAAAGAAAAATGTCCTATTTGGTCCATGGCATACGATGCAGATGATCAATATTGATATGTGTAACTTTTAAGCTGTGCCCTCATTAGAAGAACACTGGCCAACATATTGACGTATGAGTACCATGTAGCAATTTTGGTTACTGGTAAAAGAAAAATGAAAAACAGGGAACATTCAATACAAACGGCTCAGTTGTTGATCGAGTGAGTACGAGCTTTAAAGTAATTCTTTCGTAGAATTCATATTCACTCCAAGACATCATTGAACTACCAGCTACTATGAGGTGGGTGATAATCTTGACCATGTCAGGCATTGTAAGGTTTAATTTGTGGAGGACTATAACCTTCCATGATCGCTCTCCCCACCGTCTTGTACAACGTCCCGTGAACACTTTCAATCTACGAATCCACCACTATTCCCCCATACACCAATACGCCTATTCGGTAGTTCGTCTCGATTGTTTCATCTCACTGATTCGATCGTTTGGACTGAGCAATTTGAGAGGCAATAGGCACGTCTGCGAAGAATCACTCGCTCGAGGGGGTGTATAAATGTGAACTCTGTCCTTTAATCGGTATAAGTAGTGTAGTCTCTCTGTGATATGCAATTCATCACAACTGAAAGCGTATCAAACCTACCAGAAAACTTTGTAATTCCCGTTCCAAATTGTAGATGATGAAGAGCAGCGAACTTGAGGAAACAGAGTTTTTTGGATTTTCTAGCGTACGACCTTTCCAACAAAGCGTCTGAGTAGAAAGCAGTTTATTTTTCAAAGAACACTCGCAGCAACTGTTTTCGAGAGTTTTTGGTCATCGCGGAGCACAACACTGTCGTACTCAACTACATCATTTTGAAAAGCTTGCTATAGGAAGGTGAAAAAGTAATTTCCTCTGATAAATTTTTAGAAGATTGCTATTTTGCATCGGCAAGGGTGCTTAAAATACCAATGCAAAATTACGTAAAGATTGTTGCATCCGAGATTGATGCAATAATAAAAACGGTTTTCTATATCTTATGGAAATACCCGAACGCAGTGTAACTGGCAGCTGCTTGTTTACCGTAATCTGATCGACTGGCGAAAGTATGCACCAATCCGAAACAAATATAAATCATCTAACAATATAGCAAGAACTTACAAACGTAGTCGAATGCGTCAAAGAAACACAGCTTCACGAAATATAAACGATATATGTATAATTAGAACACAAAACTGCAAATATTGCATGTAAATGAACAAAAGGAATATAAATGAAAGATACTGTGTATATTGTATGTCACTAACAACTGTGCAGTTGATGCGACAATAAATAAATAAATAAAAAATAAAATAGAAGTTGTTGATCGTGTTCCATAGCTGCCTGTTTGATGTGGGAGAGCGATATTATCGATTGAAGAGGAAACATAAGACGCAGTAGGGTGCTCGAGGAGCCGATAGTGGTTTCCTAACTCGAATGCCAAAATTGTGCTCTCTTCGAAGAAGCACATGGATTCTCATTTCCATCGCTGAATATATTCTGCCTGAATTATTATTATCTCACCGAACCTAGGACGGTCGATAGCTTCGTAGTTGCTCTGACTCAAAGTCGAGCCGAGTGGAACCGAGAAGAGTCGAACGAGACCGAGCAGTGCTAGTTTCGTGCTGCATCGTCGCGTGAAAAAGGCGAGTGCCAACTGGTAGATCATACGGCTCGAAAGGCCACGAACCATTAGAAAAAATTCACACCGTATATGTCTTTTACAGAAACTAAACCAAACTGTCGGCTATTTACCTAAGGCGAAACATTAGTCGTTCAAAAATAGAATTCCCGAAGACATTACTTTACAGTTTAGTCGATATAACTTATCTCTAATAGGTTATGCATCAGCTTGTAATGTTAACACCCGGATATTCTTGAATCAGAATAACAATTGCGTATGCACGCTTTCCTTGTCCATGGTTTCTGAACGTAATACGATTACTGGCATTTTAGTCAGTCTCAATTCATTTAAAATTTGTAAAGAAACGGCATATTGAAATTTGCATCATAAATATAAACTATCATTGGAGAAGTATTAAGTTTCATTAGGATTTGTCGCATCATTTACGAAATACCATATGCAGTATGGCAGACGCAGCTAGCATGTACCACAATTTCATAGCCGATTTATAGACACATAATTGTCTATCTGAGATTTTTCTGTCTCAACTGACACCTGTGTTTATTTATTATTCTAACTGAATAGACCTAACCAACATTTATTCATTTGAACTTTGCCTTTCATGGATTCTCTATCGCGTATAGATGCAATATTGTATTTATAGCAGGCGGAAAAGAGTGCTGGTATAAGCATAAACAGGCGCAGAAAGAGTATAAACGGGTATCTTATAATGGCATAGTATGGGCTTCGGAGTTAAGATACATGAACTACGATAAATATAACATACAAGTATGAGATACATAATATAGGCGCCTGAGAACATACAGATAGCGATGGGTGAACACTGCTAACACACACAAATTCTACACCAAACTAGAGAAATTGCCGGAGTCTGTACCACTCTTCATAGAAAAGACCGCTCAAACTGCTTAGAAATAATTCTGAATGCAAGAAGAACAAACAGCTGCTGAGCAGCGGTATCATTTGCGTCTGATCTGATTGTGAGGCAAACGATTTGCACTCGAAAGATATTCATTTCTTAAAACTTATTTGAATTCGTGTTGATACTAGAAGTTTTCTCATTCGAATCACGTTATCCGAATTTTCTACTTTAGAAACACTCTGTTACAATAATTCCATACTTGTTCCTGATGTTCGTTCTCATCTACGTCAAGAAAAACCGTAACAATAATAATATTGGAGAGAATGTTTGGAGAGCAGAAAAGTGGGATAACATGATTCAGATACGAAAGGTTCTACTCCACATCAAAGTTCATCATGGAAGCTTTTTGTGCTGAGAGTTGCATGAATTAGACAATAAGAGAGGCGCGCGCAGATAATGCGTCCATCCACACATACGGCACGCATGACATATAGAACAGACGATCGGAAATTGTTTAGGTATTGCAGTATCAACGACAGCCGACAGTGAGCGTGCAGATACTATAGGTAGATGTGTATAGGTATAAAGACACAGGTGGAACGGGGCCAAGCTAAGCTAGCTGCTGCTGAGTGTCGCGTGTGAAGAAACCCGACGAATCAAGCTCTAACCCATTGCCGTCCCTTCATTCCTCTTCTCTACTACCAGCATCATCAATAAGCACCTCTCCCCAGCTGGAAGTATCAAAATTCTACAGTACTACGCAACAAGGTTGTTTTGTTTCATTTTAAAGAGGCTATGCTCGAACATTTATTGATCCAACTATCACCGCGGGCCGCAAACCGAGAAATTCCAGCTAACTGTTGATATTCCTATGCAAGTTTCGCCAAGTAATTATCAGGGTAATAGTAAAAATAAGGCAGTAGAGATGTTTACTAATAATTCAATGACGCCATAGTGATACAAGACCTAATCTGTCTAACTGGACTATACATATACTATTACTAGATGTCCCATGCAGATGCAATTTAACACACCATTTGAAGAAAAGATTATGGAGCTAGATTTCTTTTCTTTGAAACTACGTCATGATTATTTTGTGTGAATTATTTCTACTCGGAGCTCTTTTGCTAACATATCCCATAAATAACACTTGATTTAACTGGAATTCTTGTTCAGTTCCGATTCCTCTGTATACTTGATCGCTTATCTAAAATCTGTGCTGGGATGAATTGTGTCTAAAGTAGGAAAATGAGAGGTGAAATGGTTGTGGCAGTTTCGATACCAAAAAAAAGAAATAATATAATTAGCATCGGACTAGAGGTGCGTTGATACAGAAACAAAGATTATGTAATAATAGTGACTCAACGTGTTAACATTCCGAAAAAATTAAGAACTAAAGATTATATACCATTCGGAGTTTTTAATATGCGTACCAATATATGGAAGGTTGCAAAATCTTGCATGTTCCAACGAAAACTCGTACAGAATACTACTCTGTAACTAATTTCACTTCCAACTATTTCCCCGAACGATAATGCCCGCATTCAAGAGTGCAAAATTTGATTCACACACCTATATCGTATCTCATAATTTTTTTAATAAAACAACAGTACGTTGAAGGTTTTGAAAACCTTTCTAAGTTTCTATGAAACCATCGAATGCACCCTCCAAGTTGAAACAGAATATGACTGTCCAACGAATTTCGCTTTCAAAAATATTTTCGGGGGATGATGCCCGCACTCAGAAGTGCGTAATTTGTTTAATACACCCACACTGTCCCTCACCAGTCAAACACACTATAGCTTTTAGGGTCTTGGCCAAGAATCCAATGCAACCGTACAGCCACGAACCAACGGACGTTTTACTGCCAAGTGTTTTCTCAATATTCGACTATTGCATAGTATACTTCACGGACATTGGGCGCGTCGCAGTGCCAATATTACTATAGACCAGGCGAAGTGTAAATCCAGGGAGTGAAAGATTAGCGACGAAATTCCTGAAATGTTCATACGCTAGCAATGCGTACTGACTGACTAAAAGGTGAAGTGAAGACTAGAAAGATTGTGCCGCTTGTTTAAATTACATGTCCTTGTGTCACACACTGAAAGCTTGGCGAAAAAACGGCACCACGACGCGGCTCTTGTTTTTCCCGATCAAAGTCCTCGGCAGATAACTGATAAGGTACTTCAATCCCGTACGGCTTACTTACATAACGGTGGGCGTGTACTTAAATCGAACCAGTGTAATTCTAGAATTTCGAACTGTTAGTCGGATTCGACACACTCCGAAGACACTTCCCACTAGACTCGCGCAACACGCTAACGAGGTGATACTCTGCTTTCGAGAGAAACATTACGGCGGAAAAGGCGTGGTGAACAGATCGAGAACACTGCTGCGTCCAGTGGCGCAGTAAAGACTCAACAATTTCTCTAACGCGTACAAAGGTGCCGGTTAGTTGGAGCTTGCAGGAGAAAGCAATTTCATTCGATCCACAATAGACGCGTCCTTGATGCACGAAACGCAGCTAGACCCACATTATTTTCTCATTAGTCGTTTTAAGAAAGTTGCGACTCCGCAAGAAGATACCGTAGTAATAATTCGATGCCATATAACAGCATATAAAGATTAATTAATCACGGTCGGCATAGAACATAGCAAAACTCTCATCAGTTTGGCAGACGGCAATCTGAAAGGAGTTGCGTAGCCGCGTCCGGAAGAGAAGGATTCTCGTCGGGAAAAGCAGAGGCCATACGAGATGTGCATAATAGGAGAGGCCGAGGAACGCGTTGCCGTCGCGTCGCGTCGCTTCGAAGGCTCCGTTGAACTCGCCGATATTCAGGTGAAATGTCGCAATATACAGACTTAAGGGGGAAAAGAGAGAGAGAGAGAGAGAGAGAGAGAGAGAGAGAGAGAGAGAGAGAGAGAGAGAGAGAGAGGGGGGGGGGCGTCTGCACACTCAGCGGACTCGCAATATGGTAACAGTTGGTAATAGATATAACAACACAGTCGGATAATATACGTACGATTTTTCACATTAATCACACGTTGCGCCGATAATCTTCAAGTTCACAGACACAAAAGGTGGCCGGAATAAGATATCACCTATTATTAGCTTCGTTATTTCAGAATCTTCACCACTCTTCACAAGCGTTCTTTCACATTGCTCCGGAAATCATTAGAAACGGGGAGGCCACCGGTTCGTAAGGAAGAAATATAAGGCTTTTGCTGGCTAGACTGACTATTCAACGAAGTAGCAAAAGGGGCAATGCAAATCCACGGATAAAGCACTTTTTCGAGAAAAACAAAGCAGAGAAAAGTTGGCGAAGTGAAGCACACGCACTAAGGCTAAACACGGAGGCACAGTGACAACGTAGCTAGGCACACCGATGTATCACGGGAAAACGGTAGTCAAGTAAGACACTCGGTCGGTAACTTGGAGTGGCTGGGGCACAGCACGTAAATATGATGTTGATAATAGAAGTAGAAAGGAAGGCAAGAAACGCATAAGAGAGTCTTGGCTGGAGAAAGCGAAGGGCCGAGGGAAGTCTCGTAAAGGAAAGATAGTCGATGTAGATGGGTGCGCAACTGCGTTGGCTATGGGAAACAGTGAATCAGCTCGTCGGCAGTGGAACAGCCGAACGGGCGAACGAAAAACGGATGTCTGTGCGATCGAATCAGTGAATACCAGCAATCCGCTATGATACACTTAGAGCCGCTCCAGCCGGATATAGTAATAAACATATCTGAGGGACACGGCCGCATACTATCTAATGTGCCATTCTTCTTAGCAGCGAGGTGAAGAAGTGACAGATACTCCACTAAACACTCCACCAGCACACAACACACTATACAACTGCTTAGGCCCAGATGCAGGTGCAAGCACCGAGTATTTCTCCTGAGCTTACCGAGGCCCCGTATTTGCCCCGATTCATTCTTCTCTGTCTCTCCCCGTCATTATTTTCGAAACCTCGGCTAACCAGGATAAATAGGAAGAAACAGAGAAAGTCACTCAAAGACGTATTTCTAGTGCACAGCTTAATGGCATCTGCACGCACAATATGCGAATACACACTTGAGAGAAAGAAAATGTGGGAGATTACGCACACTCGCGTATGTTATTCAAAGAACGACAAGCTGTGGGCGAAGAGAGGTAAGGGACGGGGAGAGAGAGAGAGAGAGAGAGAGAGAGAGAGAGAGAGAGAGAGAGAGAGAGAGAGAGAGAGAGAGAGAGAGAGAGAGAGAGAGAGAGAGAGAGAGAGAGAGACGGGGGGGGGGGAGCAGAACAAGAACGCTTCGGCAATTTTCTTCACGCCAAAACTTTATCCTCGTGGATGCTTAGAGAATCACTCTGGGAATAGACATTCAACACGACTGAGAACGTACCGGCTGATTTGATCACACATTTCTCTTCTCTTACCCGAAGTAGTCCGGGATGTTTTTCGATAGGACGACCACTATGATTAAAAAACACTCGCGTCTCGCACTCACGGTCCAACGAAGGGTAGTCGAAATCGCACGACAGTCGGTCCAACGTTTTCAGGGCCGCCAGGTTAACGTCACGAAATCCACCGACACAAGCATAGATCGAAGCGGCGGACGGACGGACGTAAGGACGGACGGCAGGCTGGCAGGCAGGCGAGGCAGAATCAGTGAGCGCGGCGGCCAGGGGGAAGGGGCCGGGGTCCGAATGCGCCGGGGTGTTGGGAGGGTACGGTTTCTAGGTAGGGGGTAGGTGGGGTCGCAAGAGACCGGGACGAAGCGTCGGTAGTGGGGTGAGAACGAACGAGAACGAGTGAGCGAGCAAGCGGCCGAACGAACGAACAAGCAACCGCGCGACGGGACGATGCGGGGGACAGAAGTCTGCGTTACTCAGGACCGTCATCAAACTGGCGCTTACGGCACCAGACACGCGTCTCCAATTCCTTACAAATCCCCTGTATTTCCTTGTTTCACTATCATGTAATCTTACTATTGATTATACTTGGTCCATTCTTTCCTTTCTAATGTTTTAATGCGTTTTCATTCTAATGACTCACCACGTATTTTACCAGCGTTTCGCGCATGAACCAAGCGTTGCTGCAACGCATCCCAATCCATCGCGACTTAAAGGTGATAGCACAAGGAATAAGTTCGCTAGGGGAAATTCTCACGCAAGTGTTGCCCCCTTATTATAATGGTTTGTTATAAAAGTTCGTGCATCGGGCCTAATAGCCAATTTTTGCTTGTAACTTTTTAGAAGAATGAACCGGATTCAGTTCTACGCATGTGTTTTTTTTATTCGACAGCGTTACTAGACAAAGTAGTCGAACGAAAATGAATTAGGACTTTGTCACTATGTATTTTGTACTTGAATAATTTCAGTAGTAACCCAAGAATTCGCGAAAAAAAATGGCATTATTGTTATAAGTGTGCTATGACTTTGAAATTATAATATACGGCCAGGTCATAAGAATAATATTTCCAAGTTATAGAATAGAAACAACAGTTGAAGTGCAAGAAATCGGACTGAAGTCTACATTGCCTGTACTTACAACTTTTAAGAAATATTACCCGTAGAATATTAAATAATGGAAAGTCGAAAAAATTTAGTAACATATTGCTCGACAACTCACTTTTATCGAAAGCAATAATCGATATCAATTATCATTATAATTCTTGTCCAATATTAGTAAATATCTAACAAAAGTAGACCAAAATATTTGATTATTTAAACAGATCATATAGTCTTTCTTATCAGATAACGCTGATATAATAAGGGCAATGCATGGAATTAGTTTCTACTTGGAATATTCGTGCTGGCAAGATCCTAAAGAATAGTTTTGTAAAAGCGATAGCACATGGGGGATGGCGTATGCGTTTACGGTACTGCATTAGGCACAAGCAACCTCGCTGCCTTGTGACTGGAGGGAAGTAGATGGAGCGGGTAGTGCGGGGCAGGGTCGAATTGTGCGAAGAGCGGTATGGCGTGAAGCGAAGCGGTGCAAGAAGGAGAGACAGTTAGAAGGACAGAGAGAACACGCTGCGTGGTACGGCGGAGTGTAGGGATCGGTTAAAGTTCTGGAGAGAGAGGGAGGCAAAGGGGTAGCAGGCGAGAGGAGTGAAATGAGAAGAGAGGCAGGAGTAGGAGTAGTGTCGAAGAACGGTGGCATAGAAGAGCAAGATGGAGCGACAGAGTGAAAGAGAAAGGGGATTCGAGAGTTGTAGCAGGGATAGCAGCCGTTGACGGGGGAGGGTTTGTAGTTGATCCCAGCCGCGTATGGGCTAAAGCTAGTAGGAAAGGGAAGTTGGGAAGAAGCGAGATGAGAGCAAGAGTGCTTGGCAACGATGCATTACGGGGGAGCGACGTGGCAACGTTGCGAGAGGCCTCATGAACGCAGGGCAATCCACCAACACTGACAAATATACGGAGAACGGCAGACCAGAGAAGGAAAGAATCCCGTTTTACTGTGCCATTGGGAGGGGGAAACCAAAGAGGGGATAGAACGAGAGAAAGAAACTAAATGCATAGAGAGAACGAGTGATCCACCAAGGCTTAAACAGGCTACGAAGTTTTCCACCGATCTCTTGAGATTTCAGGAAAGTGTTTGCCGCATTGGAAATGTGTGTATTTATACATGTGTTGGCAATATGCTACCGACCATTTCTAACGTACCTTTCTCTCGCCATTGCATGGATGGACATGCTGCTCGAAATAGTTTCTAAATTCTTGTAAATTCTGCTTAAGAAAGTAAATACATCCGTTATGCAAGTGTAACTAGTTACTGTACATTGTAATATTTATATTGTAAGTCTAGTCTATTTTATTATTTGTAAGGCGGAGCCGCCTACAACCTTAACATATTGTTTCCTCACGCAATTGTCTACATTTCTAATGCGTACTGGTACTAGTTAATAGCTTCAATATTGCAACGAATTTTCAGAATTTGGAACTAATTATTTTCAATTTTTAAAAAGGAACAGTTGCTGCAGTATATGTATGTAATTACTAGGAAGCTCACGTATACATTTCATTGCTTTTTTTTACATGCCAGCCGTGTACTATTATGCGTTCAAGTTGGATTCCTATTACAATTATACGATAACAAGTATAAATATCAGAAATGGAAGAAAACCATAGAACCTGAATAGTGGCATAATGGATATCGACTTCATGAGGTCGATGCTTCATTAAGATCTAACTGCAGTTAGATCTATTAATTTCCGACAGCTGTTCTCAAGTCTAAAGAGCGGTCCATTCGTTTTCCAGAAATGTTTCGAAACTCATGCAATGATCTGAACATACAGGGATGATAAAGTCTTGACCAGTTATTATCATCAGGTGAGACACAATCCCATTTAAGAACTACATAAAAAAAAGAAAGCCAGAAATTCTAACAACCTGTAAAATATCTCGACCGTTCTTGAAAGTACAAATCATTCGTACTGCTGAAGTGGAATCCTAATTTATAGGAAATGAGTTTGGCCGCTACTTTAGCAACGACTGACTAAGGGCTAGTGTCGCAAAATTGTGGAATTAGTTATTGCTAGAAAAACTAAATGATATTCTGTACATGCACATTCAAAATATATACAATACGCATATATTACAAACTTGCACAAGATCAGCTACGTTTCGGAGTCTGGAAAACATGCATACAATAATTTTATTTTCCATTCGATGCCTTTTCAAACAGCCTAGTTTAAGTTTACAGTGGCTTAAAAGACGGAAAGATTGGGTACACTGGGATTCTGAGTTTTCTATACAATTGGGTCTTGGGCTATTTCTCCACAAAATATTAAATATGCCATTATCTTGTGTCTCTCGGTGGAGAGGCAACCGGTGCGGGTCGTCGCGCGATATTCTGTATTGACAATCGATGAATCGCGTTCCATGCGCTCCTGCGCTGGTACTAGCAGAAGTGGAACTATAAAACAATAGTACTGATTACTGGATGGCGAAAGGGTGTGGCAGCACCATTGAGTCGTTACACGCAGAATAGAGCGACTGGAGTGAGGGATAATATGCGCGTGTGCGTTCCTGCATGTAGGCGAGCGAGTGAGCGAGCAAAAGCAAGAGCAAGCCAGTCAGCCAGCAAACATGAAAGAAGGATAGGTGGAGTGAGCGAGACGCGGACAGCGGGGAGCGTCAGAGAGGGTCAGCAAGTGTCGACAAAGAGTAGAGGCAATGGAGGGAGGAAGCAAGAGCGGGAGTGAGAGAAGGACGGATTATAAGAGGAGAAGAAAGTGAGAGAAAGATAGAGAAGATGGCGTACGGCGGAAACTCGGAACAGCGGGGCGCAGGCGGGGATGAGGATGAACCATCTTAAAGGGGATAGCGTGGATCATAAATAATCAATATGGAACCTGCGACCGATATAGGCGAATTTCAAACAACTTTCAGAGATCGTAATCATTAACAGCTCGGCTATGCGACCTCGCTATTTATAAACATTATAAATTATTTTCACCGCAGCTATACATATAGTGCAGCACTGTATCCTTCAATACGCGGCGATACTCGAATTGGAAGACGATGGATAACTTATCCTATGACATATCGTTGTGTATAGGATTTTTCCTCTATTTGCAGCCGTAAATATCAAGAACTATGTATTGAAAATTGACCTATATTAGTAGAAATCAGACTGGCGATCTTCTAGTTTTAGCTGATCAAAAGAACACACTTTAACTCTTTAAAGCAGACATGTAATTGCAACAGAACGTCAAATTTTGTCCTGGTCGATCAAGACGCTACGGGCATGGAAATCTGCACCATTATTCTTATCATCATATTGTGGATGATTTGCATTTTTTCGAAATTTTATATTCTGTGCGAAGTAGAACCCTATCACCATCTGGAGCAAACCATTACAAGCAAACAGCGCTGAATAGGCTTTTGCATACATGGAATATGGCATCAAAATGTGAAGTAACATTAGCAATTTTATGACACATTGTTTCTTGGTCTTCAAAAATATATATGTTTAATAATCAGCATACGAAAGAATTATTGTAGCAAATAAGTTATAAGGGGACTGTAATAAATCATATCTGACCTATTAGTCATGCGTGTGGAGCAAGCCGGATGAAGTAAGTAAGTACATACCTGCTCTCTATTGTGAATCCCTGGCATATCAGGAGATTCAGTAAAGTCTCGCGGCAAGTAACAGTAGTAGCACATGACAGCGAGACAGCCGAGAATACTTATTCTGAACCATGGCGGTTTTCGGCCAATATGAAACTTTCACCTTGATTCTTGAAAGTCTTCTCGTTCCAAGGCGTAACTTATAAATTAAACTACGTTTGATTTTTTTAATTCTAATGAGACAAATAACAAGTGAATTGATTAATTCACTCAAGAAATATGAATTCTCCCTCTTAATTTTCTCATCCGTAAATTTTAACACATTCATCTTCATCATTTGTCTGTGGCTTGTTTAGTTTTCGAATGAATGCTTTGGTTATGCTTTAGTTGGTTATGTGTCATAATGGTTACGTGACACATTCATCCAAATTATGTTTCTATGTTACTATATTAGACATTTGAAGCTTTGGTTCGTTTCGAAACAGTAGAATCCAATGTTAACGTATAATGTAGCAGTGATTATTGAGAAACAATTGAAATAGTAGTCAAGATACACTTATAACATTACAAAGTGCAAACTTGTGAAGTGCATAACTCACAAACTACTTGAGCTAAATTCAGCAAATGAATACTACTAATTATCAATAACAAATTGCAAATAGTTCAACTTTATAGTTTACTTGTTTTGTTAGGTAAGCTATGTCTTCATATGCAGAAAATTGCCAAGTACATAGCTCAAGGAACGCTTAAATTAAAGATCAATTATTTACAATTTTTGGAGCCTTTAGTATCTGGTAATCAGTACCTGCTTAGCTGATTTCAGGTCTTTAGCTTATTAACTAAGTAATGGTCGCTCCAATTAAACAGCTGAAATATAATGTTGATTATATAAATAATATAAGCTGAAATATAAATAAGACTATCAAAATTATTGGGTATGTGGCACTTACGGGTACAAGACTTACTAAGCTAAAAAGATGAAATTCAATAACTGAGTGATGATTACCAATAGCTAGTACGCAATTTTGCAAATCATTAGGTTGAATTAATACTTTACAAGTTATATTTGGTAAGTTTTAGCTTCATACACATTATAATTTAGGACTGTAAAAATTATTGAGTACGTAGTTCAAAGATTGCTTGGTAAAGAGCTGACATTTAGTAAACACTGATTATCAATGGCTAGTATGTATCTAATTTGACATTGATGGGGCTCAATACTATACAAATTATACTAGATATAGGATAAGCTGTTGCTTCTTAGACAGTTAAATTGTAGACTATCAATATTGTCAACTGGGTAACTGGTGTAACTGGATAACTTTCTGTGGCAATCAGTAATTGCTTAGCAAATTTCTTGAGCTACACATATGACCATTTTAATACACTAAAGTTTCACTGAATATGATGATATAACTTGGGTAGTTAATAGATACAAATTTGATCACTCAAAATATAAAAATGTATTAATAATTTCCTATTTGTCAGTTCAGTTTAGTAAAATAATTTTTGTATAGTATTTGTGTATTAATTTTATAACTTTTCTTCCAATCCTACATGTTGCAATGTCTTCCTTCATTTATTTATATGTTTGTGTTATTATTGCATTCATTCAATTAATTCTAAAATATGTCTATTGAAATTTTTGCAATAATTATGCTTTTAAATATTCCTACTATTCTTACACAATAATATAATGTAATGTTTACAATTCTAATATTAAGAAAAAATTAGTGTGTGCGCGCTTCATTAAAGACACTCGTTATGGTAATATTGCTAAAAACATTAATGGTCTCTTTATTACTTACATGTGGTACTGGACAATACTCATAAAAGCTTGGGTATTATGATGGAAGGAAACAATTCTAAATCACAGCCATTACATAGTATAGTCAGTATTAAGTTTAAAATAGTTTCCTATTGGTTTTTTATTTTGCAATAAAGCGCACATATGCCAGATTTTTTTGACATTAGAGTTACAAGTCAAACCGAGGTATGTTTGAATAAAAACGTGGCTTTCTTGCATGATATATACTTTTTTAGAAAATCAAATTCAAAGAAAATAAGCTATTCTTTACATGTGACTAAGCTTGGTCTTTTTTTTACACTTTCAATTCGGCACGGCCCGTTTTATTCTTTTGAGGGGAATCTACAACCTACTCCAAGAAGAAGGATCCTGCCGATTGTTGGAGCTGCGGACGGCACTGCCGAATACTGGTATACCGAGGCGCTGAGCAAGGCACGTTGTTGTGTGGAACGATGCTTTGGCTTGCTCAAGAGTTTGGAGATGCCTCAGTGATGTAAGTATCTATAGACTCTTACCAATAGTTGAATTGATAGTCACATTTTGTCATGATATTAAGTACGTAAATATTCTTCTATTCCAGCAAAGAAAGCTCATGTACTATTCGCTGCTAGCGGGGAGGATTGTAAATGTATACGCTATGCTATACATATAACATGCGCTTGCACTACAATCTCCCTGAGGAAGAATGCCATAAGGACGACCCAAGGAACCAAGGGTAACAGCCAGCGAGGGATGCAGGTGAGAACAAGTCATTTTAGACTTGTTCGGCAGTTATACTGTTAACCGCTTTTGAAAAGGAGGAGCGCTTAATAGGCTTGATATCGTGGAGTGTTTGTTGATCAGAATGAAAGCATGTGTTGCTGGTAATTATTCAAAGTAGACAGTATGACAGTGTTATCATTATGCTTATCTGTGTTAATTAAGTATAAAATTTTGTATCTGCAATGAATTATTTTAAATTGAAATAAATTTTATAAAGATCCTAAGAATTTGCTCAATATTTTCACTCTATATATTATTACTGAAGATGAAAAGTTATTTATAGCTGTACATAGCATTAATTTTAATTTTAATAGGTATTCAAAGCTTATGGGGAACAAGGACACTATTGACTGAACACAGAAAATATTAACAGAAATTAACATATATGTTAATTGTATGTAACTATCTACTTGGCGCTTCCCTTCAATTTCAAAATTTCATAAGGCCACTTAGACTTGCACTGGTAATGACTATTTCTCACCGTCTTTCCTTTTTGAACGCGCCTCCCAATGAATCCAACCTTGTTCTCTTATATCAAAATTGGCGCGATTAAATTGCCGGGTTATATGATCTGAAGGTGTCTTCAGTGAACACCTTCAGGCTGAACCCAAGGCACATATTATAGTTCTTAGAGACCGTCGCTAAACCCGCTGTTGTAGCGACCGGCGCAAAGTAGCGCCCGAACGAAAATCGCTCCGAGCAATAGCGCCGTTGCTTACAAGCGACCTTCGGCGCTAACTTAGCGACGGGCGCTATCGATAGCGCCAGAATCAGAATCCGCGCCCCATATGACACCTTTTTAGTCGGATGCATGTATAGTTTCCACATTTGAAACGAAGGACAAACGCAGCCCGTTCAATTTCCGTCAGATACACTAACTGATGGTTCGGAAATACCACGGCATGCATGACAACTAAATACCTTAATTTGACACCGTCAAATTGTATGTGCTGTAACAATTTCAAAACCAATTAAGTTTACACCAGCGGTAAAGACTGTGACAAAGTCTAGGACATTAGGCAAGGAGAAAGTGGCAGTGTGAAACCTGGTTCCAACTTGATCAACTGTATCAACTTGGATAACAGGTTCCATATGAACGAATTACATAGTCTAGGGCAAAAATACTGACTCACTCTTATCTTTAACCAAATTTTTGTAATGGCTGTAAGTACTGAAAGTATAATACTTTATTATCAGGTCTGTGAAGCTTCCACGTGATGGCAGAACATTGATTGTGGATGTACGTAGGTGCGTAGGTAGGTACATAGGTAGGGTGTGATATAGAAGTTCTTTATACTTCAAAATTTGACAAATATCAATTGCATTTATACAAATCTTGCATACTGACGACTTGCGAATGTGTGGTATATGCCGTATGGTCCTTCAATCTTGTAGATAAAGGTATTATTAAATATTATAAACTTGTGTCTAACAAAATAATGCGAACACTAAATAAGTTTTCTCATCTTTCTTTCAGCCAAAGAAGTCTTCATTTGTACTTAGGTGTGATATTTCTATTGACGACAAGTACATTGTAACTGGATTGCGAAATAAGGAGGCCACTGTGTATGAAATCATTTATTGAAAATTCAACCTGGTTATATACATGGTCTGAAAGCTTTGCGTATTGTGTTACTGGTTTAGTAACTTTAGTAACTAAAATATTTGACCCTCTCCAGTAACGTTTTGGGTATTTCTTAGCCTTACTTCCCCCTTAAGCTTTGTAGTGGTGGGTCAGCAATATACCTAAGTGTCAAGGGAAGTGGCAGTCACTACGCTTTGGAGATGGAAGTTTCATTCAAACTGTTTCAGCGGCCTCACTATAGTATTATGTCTGGAGGTCAGAAGTCTTTGAAAAGTATTTTTTGATGTCAATACCAAAGAAATACCAACGCAACCATCGTGTTTGATGTATGGTGATAAGACTGATTTAATCTTAATTGAGTAGAATGTTCACGGCAATGCATATTCGGGGGTTACTACGATTTCTGGTCCGCCGTGATTTGAATAGGGTTCTTGTAGAAAAAAGTTATGAGGATATGAAACAAATGTTTAAAATCATTTCAGGACCCTTCGTTTACCAGGAAGGAATGGGTTAAATCTGTACTACGCATTAGTATGATTGGTATTGCTGGTTTGGTCTCAGTTTTTTCGAAGAATATCCATCACTTTTTCCATAGAAGTACCATTCAAATGGCGGCGACCCAGAAATCGTTGTCTTGCCCATACTTGACATGACTTAGATTTGGTAGTAAACTTCAAATTCATGAGACTATATTGAAATTATGTTACGAAAATATAAATAATACCAGCCGACTCACAGCGTCTACATAATTAAAATTCTATAGCAAATATAATGAAAGTTGTGTTGTCCTCTCGGATTACTGCGATTATCAGCTAGTAACAATTTCTCATGCCAGAAGCAAGTAAGTCGTTTGTGCAATATGTTGCTAATGTAGCATATTATTTTACGATTGAGTATCTTTAGCGGGAGTGTGGATAACAATGATAAATGTGATCTCTTTTTCACTGTCATATATTTTTTGCGCTTAACTATCAACGATAAGTGAACATTTTTCTGAAAATATAAGGAGAATAGATTTAAGGTGTAGACGTGTCGCAGTAGAAATGCATGTCATGCTACAGAACTATACCTAAAGTATCGAACATACACACATAGAGAAAGTTTTTGTCGTGAATAGCAGATGCAGGATTATAAACTGATACTTTTCATTATATTCAGTCGTCATGTGTATGAAAATGAAACCTTGCGTGGCCATGAATATTTCACTCATGGAAAGTAGTCATTTGTAGTCGCATGTGTGGTTTGTGTTTCAATTTAATCAGTTGAACTACACCAGAAATACACAAGAAGGTCAAGTTACGTTCGATCTCTTTACATCTTTTGTAAGAAATACATAAAATATACATAAAATGTATCTGAACTGATCTCCGGAGAGCAGGCTATGATTATTAGGATGGACACTTGTCCAATAATAATAGTAGCCGTCGTAATAAGACGCTGAATTTGCCATCTTATATGGTTCCAGTTCTATTCCAAATATCTGATATTTTGTTTATAATTCCTCGCTATTCAAGCAGGTGGAGAAATTATATATTTTGGTATAAGCAATAAACTTATCTCACAATTACTCTGTAAGTATCGACAAACAAACGTTTAAACCGCATTTATAAACATTTAATGATGTGTCATGGGCGGATACTATACAGGGTGTTCCAAAAATGTAATAAAATATTACCGCCATCGTGTTGGGATGTTGTGGGGAACAAAATGGCACGTTTGAAATTTATTGTTCAGCCCTCAATTTCGAGTTATTAAACATTAAGTTATGCTCCGTCATTAATTAAGTTATGAGTACAACTCCTGATAAATTTGAGTTACTGGATTTGGTCGGATTTAATTGAATCTAATTGGATGTCGCGAAACAACTATTCAAGGATATTGATTATCGTAAGCGCATATTAAGGGGCTAGGGTATCCACGTGACTTTTAGCGAGTTGGCTGTTCGCTGTGTTACCTACAGAATTTTGACGGGCGAGATGGAGCTGCTCGCGATGTCTATCGAATGATCCAGCTTACAAATGTGTGTGTGTTAGCTCTCACACATGCATATATTCAACTGTTTCGATCCCCTTTTTTAGCGGCACTCGCTTATCGCTTTTACGATTTTGAACTGTGGAGCTACCAGCTCCCGAGGTTCCGAGACCGAGTCCGAGTCCGAGTCGAGTCCCAAGTACGCATATTATATGTATAGTATGTACGTATGCGTACTATAGCATACTATACTATATATGGGAACCGGTGTGGCTCTGTTTCCTTTCAACTATAATTGGCTGTCCCTCATTATACACACGTTACGTGTATATGTCTATTACCAAAAGTATAACGATGCATAAAATTCACTGGGTGTCGATTTTATCAAAATATAAAGTGAAAGAAAAAGCAGGAAATGTAAAAAGAGACGCGAACAGTATTGTATTGACCGCGGCATCGAACTCAGCCCTTTCAAATGGAAATCCATCATCTAACTTATACTTATAGAACTATCATTGAATTTCCCAATTACATTTTGGACAACCAAATATTTATAGTACGCCGCAACTATTCTGTTTCATATTATGCAATTACAAATTTTATAGATTATGATTTGAATGATTGGTATGACGTATATAATTGACTACAAAATCAATACATTTTTTTTATAAAATATTACTCTACGTGTTGAGATCGAAAGTGTAGCCGATTAATCGTAGCTGTCACACTTTTTCTACTAAATGGTATTTGCAGTCTTTTTTCAGACGTAATGAGAACAATCGGAGTAGTGTCTCAATATGGCAAAGAAATTCCAATAGTAAGTCATGAGTTCGATTCCCAGTGTGAAATGTGTTACGACAGTTTCTATAGATATGCAGGGCAAATAATATACATCTCTGCACTGGGAATGTATAGTAATTCTGTTGAGGAGGAAGAATGTTATCATACGTCTGTGCTAGGAATGTTAGGGTGTATGTATGCTTTTGAGCTTTGGGAAATATTTCTATTTTACCAAAACAAACACAGGATTGCATTTTTAAAAATCCAGAAAATAAAATATTATACTTTGAATCCTTTGTTAGCATGCCCTTTTTCACTAGGTACACTGAGCTGGGCTTACTAGGAATGACAGTCATGTCATTGTTTAGTACCATTGTTTATGAGTATGTAAGAGATTTCTAACGATACAGCTGTTAGTCTTCTAATTAATAGATTTTTAAAAAAGTGCAGTAACTAAATGGAAAATTTGATAAAAGGCAATCACTTCAACTTGAGTCAATATATATTTGCACAGTAATTTGAGGCCTATAAACCATAAAAACTGTAAACGCATCTATCAGTGTTCATATGTATCTTTGTATTGAAATATTAGTTCTGAGAAACCATCCACTGATTCTAATATCAGATATAACAGAAACGAGGATGGTTGATATATTAGCTCCTTTTATATATTTTTGACTGCCAAGCATTCAAGACAATAAAGAGTACTTTGGCAAAATGTATCCACAACTGCACTTCATTCCAGTTTATACTATAACAATAGAAGTAATTATGAAATAGCAGATCTCGATTAGACAATCCATTTCACAAAAATTATTGGTAAAGAACTGTTTTGCATGTCTAAATGCTTCAATTGAAAGACATGTTTGTAGACCAGTAACTTCCTTTTGGTTACTAAGATTCAAAAGCCTCACATTATTGAATAAATGACTATTGATCCAAACTCAAACAGCTGTATTCAACAAGTGGTTGATTCTTGAGTCAAACTTTTTTGAAACATATAAAAACTGGAAGATCAACTTGTTGATCATCATATTACAGTATTCAAAACAACACAGTTATGTAGGCTCCCATTCATAATAGGAAAGACTCAAATTATTACAACAGCATAAGAATATTTAAATAACAAGACATTCCATTTGGTAAAGACATTGGAATATTGTTCGACTTGTAATGATTCAAAACAAGTCATTACTATTTACTAAGGAACTATTTGCTAGAATCCGATAAATCCCACAGCTAAAAAACATAAGTATAGGTAGGGCATTCTTGTAAAATCATATTGTTGTGAAGTATATCTGCATCGCGTTATGCAAATATACGCCTAACCCCAGAACTTGCTGTCAAAGCTGTCAAACAGCGCAGAGTAGCCTTCTCAATTAAGCGCCACCTCGGACCCAATGGTCCACCTAAAGTACCCAGCTATACCGCTCTGCATATCAACAACATGGCTACAATGCGGGGAAAATCATGCTTCCGCATTCCCGCTCCTATGGGCTTGTATGAAATGATTTTCATATAAGCCTACAGGCCTAGGAGCATAAACTTAATATTTAATAACTCGAAATTGAGGGCTGAACAACAAATTTCAAACCTGCCATTTTGTTCCCCACAACCATCCCAACACGATGGCACTAATATTTTATTACATTTTTGGGACACCCTGTAGATTCCTTTAAATTTCTCAATACAAGCCTCGATAAGTTATCCTCATACCTGGGGAAGGAACAGTTACGTATTTTAGGTAAAGAATTCCCGCATCTGAATCAAAATGATTTCGATCTTTTGACGAGGAAGGGCATCTTTCGATACGATTACCTAACATGTTACGGCAAACTTAGCGAGGAGCGATTACCGGCACGCGATGGGCGAATACAGCGACCTGTAAGTACATGAAGACGGATATACTGCTGTTAACCGATGTATTCGAAAACTTTCGGGGGGATTGTATGGCAAGTTATAATTTAGATCCAGCACATTATTATACACTTCCCGGTCTCACGTGGGATGCCATGCTACAGCACACTGGCCATCGAATTTGAACTTCTCACGGATGTCGATATGTTACTATTCGTCGAGCGGGAGATACGCGGCGGGCTGAGTCAATGCTCGCACAGATACGCGCGCGCGAATAACAAATACCTGCCCTCGTACGATCCAGCAAAACCCTCTACATACTTGATGTATTTCGACATCAATAATCTCTATGGTTGGGCAATGTCGAAACCTCTACAGTATGGAGGTTTTCGCTCGGTCGACGAGGTGCATAAGATTGATGTAAATTCCCTTCCACTGGATGGCCCACGAGGGTACATTCTAGAAGTGGATTTAGAGTATCCGCGCGAACTTCACGACTCGCACCCCGATCTTCCGTTCTGCCCGGACCACGACAAAGCCAAAAATCATAAAAACTTGCTGGCTACGTTTATAAGTAAGACGCGTTATGTGATACACTTCCGATATCTGCAGCAAGCATTGAAGCATGGCTTAAAGATGTCCAAGGTGCACCGTGTTCTCGAATTCAAACAGTCACCATGGTTAGGCGAGTATATCGCATTGAACACCGGGTTCCGTACGATGGCGACCAGTGAATTCAGCAAAAATTTATTTAAATTAATGAATAATGCTGTCTTTGGAAAAACCATGGAGAACGTACAGAACCACGCAAACGTTAAATTGTTTACGGAAGGGGAGGGGCGCCGCTGCTGCCTCATCGTCCGTCGCAAGCGATGCACCAAACTTGTTGATTGGCATCGTGTCTTTCACTGCCATCACACACGTCGATGGTTTGTTAATTTATAATCAATCCTGCTTCGCGAAGCTCCTCGATTATTGACATTATCTCATTGTCATGACCGGTATATCCAGCCGTTCGCGAAGAAACAAGTAGCTTCATGCGGTCCATCAGTTCGTTCGGATTGTCCCAGTGAACGTAATCGATGGTATTATTCGTAGCAACCATTGTGTTTGGTAGTTGAACGTGTGACAGCTCTTATGATATACCCCTACCCGTGACAGCAGGAGGGAACAGCTTCTTTATGATATGCGTATACTTGTAGCCTCTGTTGCCCATAGTGTGCTTGGACGCGGAATGTTGCAACTTATGCGCATTCGAAACTAGTAGGATGTTCTTATACGCATTCAAATCTCCCTGGGTGTATTTTAAATCGTCAGGTGTCTTTGAGAATATTAGTTCGTAGAGACCCAAAGTTCCCTTGTATCGCGTCGTAATGTTATCCTTCCCATCCACATCGAAGATAGAATTGCCAATATACATTTCATTATCATTGGCGTTATAGTACACACCGTACACATTGTCCACAGTATCTCGCGTGTCAGTGTAGAATAGTTCCAAGTAGCGCTTTGCCAGCGGTCCGTGACTTCGATGCAAAAATTCTCTTTCTGACTGATATTTTTCTTCTTGAGGGTTTGAGTGCATAACTGCGCGCATTGATCTATCTATCATAGCCGTCGGTGTTTCCTCGTCCGATGCCACGAATGAGTTCTCAAAGGTTTCCCCAGCCACGATCGACATAGGATCGGTGTCATTATTAATGGTTGCAGGGGTGGTGGTCGTTGACACAATTTTGGGTGAATCTTCGTATCGCGCTTTTTTTTTTTTTTTTTTTTTTAGCAGAAATAGGTTTACGCGGTGGGCTTGTTGGACTCACATTCTCCGAATATAATCTGTTGAGACTCTTTGCTTGTAAAAGTTTTTTCCTGCTAGATAATTTCATTGCCCTCAATGGTATGTCGAACGAATCATCGAACTCGGGGGTTTGCAATGTTGGTGACAAGGGGGGCTGCTGCTGCTGTATGTACATACATAGAAAGGGGATGAAAGTGGAATAAAAATCTGCCCAATATGTCGCATGTGTGTTATTAAACATATGTATAATGAGAATTAGACTCACTCTCTACGTTAAGAAAGGGAACAGGCGGGCCTCCGTCTCACTTCAAATCTCAACACAGACGCATAGCGTGGCTACAAGGCGCCGCCGTAGCAGGCGTGGGTAGAAAGCGCGGAGGTATGGGACATTTGACCCGTGCCCTGCCGCTCCCTTTGATGCATGAGACGCAATTTTATCCGCGGTAGCAGTTGCAAGTGAAAAATGAAGTTAACTCGAATAAACCCCCGTCCACTTTCAGGATGCATTTACCACCGGTGTATTAGCACTGTGCACGCATGTAATTGAATTACGCCGGCATCGTCGTTCTCCTTTTTGTGTTTTTATCGACTACCCTTTTAAGTTGCATAGGGGAGACCGAGGCTGGAGTTGGCAGATGTAGCTGCCACAGAGAGAAAATTGCACGTCTCGATAATGCGGACGATTTTGGCCGACCAACGGACAAAGGGCAGAATGCGTCGAGCGTCGAGAGATGTTGGCCTTGAGTTGCATTGAGAGCGGTTATTCATGATCTTTAGTAATAAAGTACTTCTTTCAAAATGTAGAACACTTGCCCGTTAATATCCCCCACATTATGTTTTAGAAATTTCATTAAAATCGTCAATCATTTACCAACCTACTACCCCATACAATGTACTGCCAACCAACCCGGGATTTGGAAAATACTTTATTCATAAATTTTGTAAATAAAACTCCAGAAATTTCTTGGCTAACACACACGCCAAGTTTTTTTAACATTTGAATTTGGCCATGGGAACATGGGAATTCATTTGTATTTTTGATAATTTTAAATGATTTAAATGAGGTCGGCGGGTTGATGGTTAAGAGGACGGACCTTGTGTCAACTTAACGTCAATTATCTAACAGAATCATTATTTGAGAGGGGCGTACTATTCAGGTTAGGTTTTGACCACGAACTAGCAAGGCTAGAAGAAGCCTCCGTGAATCCAGCTTCGCGAAAGTCGCGTTATAACAAGTGTCAGGATTGTAAACCATCGCCGCAGTTCACCACGCGTATTGACGACTGGTTTAAATACCAGGGCGAAGACAGTATACCGTTTCTAAGAAATAAAGCTAGTCGGTCTAATCTTCAACAAAAATTGTTGTTGAACAACTTTCCTAAAACGCCTATCCATTATTCGGCGGGAACCATTCCTACGAATCAGCCAGGCCTTTTGAATAATGGCCGGGATACCTGCGTGGAGGCAAGGCACTGGAGGACTAATGTCCGCAATTTCGAGCAACCAATCGTCCAACCAGATGGAAGAAGATCCTGATATAGTACCGATTTTTAATAATGAATTTGCTCAAAATGAAGAATTGTTTGAAATTATTGGTGATGAGTAGGAGAATTCTCCTCCAGTTTTTCCTTGCATCCCTCACTAATTGTCATGCGTAGATTCGGCAACGGTTGAGGTCTGAATACTACATATGTATGTAAGTATGTATGTAAGTATGTAGTACTTACATATCTATACCTCAACGGTGGCTTTCGTACTCACCGCCCCCTCACTCCCGCTCACTCACCCCTTTCTCTCCATCGCCGTCCTCGTCCTCGTCTCGCCATCTCCCTCCACCCCTATCTACTTACTTTCTACTCTGCGTTTCGGGGACGCCAATGCCCAATCTCTGGTTGCTCACTTTGACCGCTTCGCGATCTTCTTCTTTAACGCTATAAGAGTAAGTACTGCTTTGATCTTATAGCGGTTTCGGAGTCGTGGCTACCGTCCTCCATCTTAGATAGCCTGTGGGCGCGTGTGGCCCGCCCACCACCAAATCTACTGTTGGGATTGGGAGCTGGAAAGTTGGCCTCTGAGAGGCAGGTCGTGGTTAGAAAAATAGCCCCTGGCTCTGATTGGCGAAAAATTTGACTCCTCCTTGAAGATCTCCTACTTACAAACTTAAACAAAAGAAATTATGGTCCGTAATTATCTGTCGACCTTCGATTGGCTAGCAGGGTGTGAAGCACCACCATCTTATGGGGCTGAGTCCCTTCGGTCTGCTACCTGCCGCTACGAATATGCCAATAAGCAGGTCAACGAGCAGTACACAGGCAGATTTTCGCAGGTATCGTAGGCGTTGTCGCCAAACCTCGTCAGCCCAAACTCAACCACGGCCTGCCTCTCAGGGGCCAACTTTCCAGCTCCCATGTATACGTTGCAGTTTTCCCTTTTATGTTGCGGTGCGATATGAAATTCAGCTATGGAAGCGTTTTTTAACCGAAGTACGAAGTTGTGAGCCGATATCACCAATTAATATAATGGAGAAAAGTTAATGATTAAAGAAAGCTTGTTATCTTTCTAAATTGACATTTTCGACAATTAATTGAGGAAATTAATTAGGCATCATTAGGGTTAATTAAATGTACATCTGGCGGTTATAGCGGGGTTTGGACACAAGGTCGAATTTCAATACAGTTCACCTATTGTTTTAGTCATGAAAAAGGGTGGAGTTGAAACTGTGCCACGGAGGATTATTAACTTACGCCTACTTAACTGTGTTAACTTACAAAAGGTAATTTACGACAACTGACTACGTCCTGAAGTTCGATTTCTGATGAACAAGGTGTAAGGAAATACGGCCAACTGAGATCTTGTTACGCAAGCAGTGCTTATCGTCGAAATATTTCTCTTTCACGTAGAACCATGCCATGATCTATGTACATATACATATGTACATATCCCTGATAAGGGACAATGGATGATCGTTTGACGACAAGAATGAGCCAATGTATGAAGGTTTCACGATAGGATGCACGTTTTTTAATAATGTTCGTACTTAACCGTACTCTTGGGTCTCCTTCTCTCTCTTAACTTAATGAGATCCTGGCAAGGGTGTGCCAAGCATTACGTTATTTGATAAATTGATTGAATAAGACAATTGCATCTTTTTACATTTAATTTCTAAGTTTTTAGCACGATGGTGCCAGAGGATGTCTACACTGAAAGTTTCATTTTTACGAGAGATTAAATGATATCAAAGCAGAATGTTTTCTTTTTCAAGAAAATTTACTTGAGAAAATCTGTCTGTGCGTACACTGTTTTTACGTATTCTATGTATATTATATGTATTGCATAGAGAGAGAGAAACCATACGCTGATATCGGAAATTGGAAGACGCAACCACACGAAGGCTCGTGAGAGATCCAGCCTCCGCGCAGTCATCTGCATCCCAACGTCCGCTCTACATAGATTTCGTCGGCTGCGACTAGTAACAAGAAATAAGGTCTTGGAATCACCCTAACTTGACGTCGTGAATATAATATTTGTCTTTTTACGAAATTCGCCATATGGCCGGAAAAAGGTGCTCCATCTGACGTGGAATGACTATTAGTTCCATTTAGTACAAAGCAATTAGTCTGTCCTGCTAATACTTTAAATGAGTTCATTAAGCATACAAAAAATATTCGAGGAAATAATTGTCATTTTATTTGATGCGGACAATCTTACAAAGCCGCTTTAACTATTAATGTTTATGTACGAATCAAATATTTACTCTTCTTAAACAGATAAGAGCATTTTAACCATTTTATGGTGGTTGTATGTTTTTGCGAAAAAAACAGTTACGGTAGGTATATGTATTGTTAGTCATCATTTTGGTGATGACTCGAGTAGTCAAAATCTGGCGAAATATGACTGGGCATCGGATAAGTCTCAAGAGCAATACTGAATGACCTGAATGATCGTTTCCTTTCAGAACCCATCTCTTAATTCGCTTCGCGTTGATTTTTTGAACAACTGACGAGGCAAATATAATTGATGACTTATATTTTTAGTTTCTCTAAAGTGCGAACGATCTTTGGGTCACTCGAATAAGCGCTTCAACTGGTAACTTCATGTTCACCAGTTCGGTGGTGATTCTTCAGCTCATTTGGTAGGTCATACACGACTGCAGTATGATTTCCTATTTCAGGGTGGGCCGACATCCAGGTTCTATTAGCTGGAGAGCATTCTATCGGGCAGAACCAATCGAAGTCCAATCATGGGGCAACCGCTGCACAAGAGAGGGACGATGACCTGGGTGAAGTGGGATGCGAGCTCGGTGGCTGTAACCAAAAAATAAAGGACGAGAAGGGGGTGAGGGAGAATATGCAGGAAGAGAGATTCCGAAGGTTGGACCAATAACAGTAGGGGCAACTCCCGGGATTTCCAGGAATAGCACAGGTAACATTGTGGGGGTAGCTCGATCGGTGACATCGAGGCGGGAAATGTTGAATCTGGAGCAAGGGGTGGTTGTTGGAAATGAAGGTGCTCTTCAGAAAGGAGGTGGTGTGGATGACCGTTCTGACCAATCGGCTGGAGGCCTTCCACATTCTAAACTTTCATGGCTCTCCGACTCACCCGTACTCTTGTATATGTATACCACCCACTAGATATAACATAGTGGGAAATTCGATACGGACCTGCGCCTCGGACGAGCATATTTCAATGCGCATGCCGTTCAGATTGACCTGCAATACCCCAGCAATAAGTTACGCTTTCGATAGGCGGCAGTCACAAGTATTCTACCAACGGTGCAACGCGGACGCAGAGAAGCTACTACCACCAGGCTGTACATCATAGTGTATTAGTAACAGGTCAGCCTATTCTCCATTATATGTATACATACATATCTACATTTAAGAATCGCGTCGTCTATTATTATTCAAATGCAAAACAACGCCAAGTAGTCGGCCCCCCGCCTAATCATCAACCCGCCAACCTCATCAAAATCATTTAAAAATGATCAAAAACAAAAATGTATATCACGAGAAAACGAAAGCCAAGTTAAAATTAAAAAAGAAATTTGGCGTGTGCGCTTTCATGAGTGTTGTCCAGTATCATGTAAGTAAGGTTAATTTAATAGGTTAACAGCCTCAAATTATTGTACTTCTGGACGCCTCAGAGTCACGGGAGAGTACGGAGAGTTCCCGTGGACGTCCTTGACCAGAAGAGTACGGGGATAACACCCGGACGCCTGGTCAAGGGAGAGCACGGGAAAATATTCCTGAACGACCGTTAAACGAGAGACTAGAGTCAGTGGCTGGCCGTTTCCTAAACCGTTTCCTAAATAAAGCCTGTTCTAGTTGAATTCCTATGTCCTATCCGTTCCTTATGGCTACAGCTTTCATTTTCCCGTGATGTACATTTTCATTTTTGATCATTTTTAAGTGATTTTCATGAGGTTGGCGGATTGATGGTTAGGAGGGCGGGCGGACTACTTGGCGCTTTCTTTGCATTTTAATGTTTTTGGGAGGATTTCATGTCTTCTTGTTAGTTTAGAAATTATTTGTGCAAAAGACCCGCAGTAGTACTTGCTTAAGAAATTTTAGCTTTCTAAATGTCAGGATCTCAGAGATATTAGGTTACTGCTACTGTTGGGAGCTGGACAGTTCGCCCCTGAGAGTACTTACTTACTTCACTAATTATGAAAACAAAAGGAGAATGTATGAGAATCGGGTTCTAACTCACCCTCCCACTCCCTCCCACTCCCACCCATTCCCTCCCTCTCCCACCCTCGCCGCCCACTCTCCCAACCGACCATTAAACTCACCGCCACTCCCCCCCAATCACACCCATTCCCTCCCGCTTGCTCGATCTTCCTGCCACTCACCGCCCAACTAACTCCCGCCCCCCAATCATGTTCTGACCAATCCAACCCAACACCGCCCGCCCCACACCCACACAAACCACGATATCGTAAATATGATTATCTGCCGCACCCTTCCTTTCTAATTCCACTATAAAACATAACGGAACATAGTAACAGAGTTTATGCAACGCATGGTGCGAAAGTTCACTTTTCGAGGCCTGCGTATCGTGCAGAAAGTGGTTGATTCCCACACTCTTACTGCTGGCGTGCCGAAAGTAGCATTTTATTTCATTTTATCGATCGCTTTATCGCACTGGTGCGCAAAGTAAATTATTACTGCACTAGTGCAATAATATTGTTGTTTGAAAATTACGTTCATTGCAGTCATGTCTTCGACCTATACATTGGTCAAAAAAAAATGTAATTTGTCAATCTGAACTTAACTGTTCTGTAGTCATTAGCAATTCTCGCAAATATGTTTATCTGCCTCACCTGCGCTGCAATTCGACTACAAAATGCAACGGAAATAGTAACAGTGCGATGACTCTTCTGTAAGAGTTAATGATAAATCTGGTTTTTGCGGCAGCTTTATCGTATAACATACAAGCTTCGCAAACCGCTGTTTTTATCCTATACATACATACATATTACAGGTAACAGAGACATGGAGTGTCTTGTTTGGCATAACACCTACAGGTATTTGCAATTGATTATACCTCTATGTGTGCGTGCTAGCGAGATGCTGCATAATGCAACGAAAATGAACAAGAGAGAGTACTTTGTTTAAGTCTACCACCGGTTGTGACTATACCACCGAATTTTGCGACACGAACACGTATCATGAGGCAGGTCAGCTGAGAATTGCTAGTGAAATTCACATTCTCAAGCAAAAATGCACTTGATCAATTTCTACTTTCCACTAATCAATCTACGCTGTAATGATATGCTATGTTTAAAGTTTAGGTATGCAATAATATTGTTGTTTGAAAATTTCGTTCATTGCAGTCATGTCTTCGACCTACATGTAGAGAAACATTGGTTAAAAAAAATGTAATTTGTCAATCTGAACTTAACTGTTCTGTAGTCATTAGCAATTCTCGCAAATATGTTTATCTGCCTCACCTGCGCTGCAATTCGACTACAAAATGCAACGGAAATAGTAACAGCGCGATGACTCTTCTGCAAGAGTTAATGATAAATCTGGTTTTTGCGGCAGCTTTATCGTATAACATACAAGCTTTGCAAACCGCTGTTTTTATCCTATACATACATATTACAGGTAACAGAGACATGGAGTGTCTTGTTTGGCATAACACCTACAGGTATTTGCAATTGATTATACCTCTATGTGTGTGTGCTAACGAGATGCTGCATAATGCAACGAAAATGAACAAGAGAGAGTACTTTGTTTAAGTCTACCACCGGTTGTGACTATACCATCGAATTTTGCGACACGAACACGTATCATGAGGCAGGTCAGCTGAGAATTGCTAGTGAAATTCACATTCTCAAGCAAAAATGCACTTGATCAATTTCTACTTTCCACTAATCAATCTACGCTGTAATGGTATGCTATGTTTAAAGTTTAGGTATGCAATAATATTGTTGTTTGAAAATTTCGTTCATTGCAGTCATGTCTTCGACCTACATGTAGAGAAACATTGGTTAAAAAAAATGTAATTTGTCAATCTGAACTTAACTGTTCTGTAGTCATTAGCAATTCTCGCAAATATGTTTATCTGCCTCACCTGCGCTGCAATTCGACTACAAAATGCAACGGAAATAGTAACAGTGCGATGACTCTTCTGTAAGAGTTAATGATAAATCTGGTTTTTGCGGCAGCTTTATCGTATAACATACAAGCTTCGCAAACCGCTGTTTTTATCCTATACATACATACATATTACAGGTAACAGAGACATGGAGTGTCTTGTTTGGCATAACACCTACAGGTATTTGCAATTGATTATACCTCTATGTGTGCGTGCTAGCGAGATGCTGCATAATGCAACGAAAATGAACAAGAGAGAGTACTTTGTTTAAGTCTACCACCGGTTGTGACTATACCATCGAATTTTGCGACACGAACACGTATCATGAGGCAGGTCAGCTGAGAATTGCTAGTGAAATTCACATTCTCAAGCAAAAATGCACTTGATCAATTTCTACTTTCCACTAATCAATCTACGCTGTAATGATATGCTATGTTTAAAGTTTAGGTATGCAATAATATTGTTGTTTGAAAATTTCGTTCATTGCAGTCATGTCTTCGACCTACATGTAGAGAAACATTGGTTAAAAAAAATGTAATTTGTCAATCTGAACTTAACTGTTCTGTAGTCATTAGCAATTCTCGCAAATATGTTTATCTGCCTCACCTGCGCTGCAATTCGACTACAAAATGCAACGGAAATAGTAACAGCGCGATGACTCTTCTGCAAGAGTTAATGATAAATCTGGTTTTTGCGGCAGCTTTATCGTATAACATACAAGCTTTGCAAACCGCTGTTTTTATCCTATACATACATATTACAGGTAACAGAGACATGGAGTGTCTTGTTTGGCATAACACCTACAGGTATTTGCAATTGATTATACCTCTATGTGTGCGTGCTAGCGAGATGCTGCATAATGCAACGAAAATGAACAAGAGAGAGTACTTTGTTTAAGTCTACCACCGGTTGTGACTATACCATCGAATTTTGCGACACGAACACGTATCATGAGGCAGGTCAGCTGAGAATTGCTAGTGAAATTCACATTCTCAAGCAAAAATGCACTTGATCAATTTCTACTTTCCACTAATCAATCTACGCTGTAATGATATGCTATGTTTAAAGTTTAGGTATGCAATAATATTGTTGTTTGAAAATTTCGTTCATTGCAGTCATGTCTTCGACCTACATGTAGAGAAACATTGGTTAAAAAAAATGTAATTTGTCAATCTGAACTTAACTGTTCTGTAGTCATTAGCAATTCTCGCAAATATGTTTATCTGCCTCACCTGCGCTGCAATTCGACTACAAAATGCAACGGAAATAGTAACAGTGCGATGACTCTTCTGTAAGAGTTAATGATAAATCTGGTTTTTGCGGCAGCTTTATCGTATAACATACAAGCTTCGCAAACCGCTGTTTTTATCCTATACATACATACATATTACAGGTAACAGAGACATGGAGTGTCTTGTTTGGCATAACACCTACAGGTATTTGCAATTGATTATACCTCTATGTGTGCGTGCTAGCGAGATGCTGCATAATGCAACGAAAATGAACAAGAGAGAGTACTTTGTTGAAGTCTACCACCGGTTGTGACTATACCATCGAATTTTGCGACACGAACACGTATCATGAGGCAGGTCAGCTGAGAATTGCTAGTGAAATTCACATTCTCAAGCAAAAATGCACTTGATCAATTTCTACTTTCCACTAATCAATCTACGCTGTAATGATATGCTATGTTTAAAGTTTAGGTATGCAATAATATTGTTGTTTGAAAATTTCGTTCATTGCAGTCATGTCTTCGACCTACATGTAGAGAAACATTGGTTAAAAAAAATGTAATTTGTCAATCTGAACTTAACTGTTCTGTAGTCATTAGCAATTCTCGCAAATATGTTTATCTGCCTCACCTGCGCTGCAATTCGACTACAAAATGCAACGGAAATAGTAACAGTGCGATGACTCTTCTGTAAGAGTTAATGATAAATCTGGTTTTTGCGGCAGCTTTATCGTATAACATACAAGCTTCGCAAACCGCTGTTTTTATCCTATACATACATACATATTACAGGTAACAGAGACATGGAGTGTCTTGTTTGGCATAACACCTACAGGTATTTGCAATTGATTATACCTCTATGTGTGCGTGCTAGCGAGATGCTGCATAATGCAACGAAAATGAACAAGAGAGAGTACTTTGTTTAAGTCTACCACCGGTTGTGACTATACCACCGAATTTTGCGACACGAACACGTATCATGAGGCAGGTCAGCTGAGAATTGCTAGTGAAATTCACATTCTCAAGCAAAAATGCACTTGATCAATTTCTACTTTCCACTAATCAATCTACGCTGTAATGATATGCTATGTTTAAAGTTTAGGTATGCAATAATATTGTTGTTTGAAAATTTCGTTCATTGCAGTCATGTCTTCGACCTACATGTAGAGAAACATTGGTTAAAAAAAATGTAATTTGTCAATCTGAACTTAACTGTTCTGTAGTCATTAGCAATTCTCGCAAATATGTTTATCTGCCTCACCTGCGCTGCAATTCGACTACAAAATGCAACGGAAATAGTAACAGCGCGATGACTCTTCTGCAAGAGTTAATGATAAATCTGGTTTTTGCGGCAGCTTTATCGTATAACATACAAGCTTTGCAAACCGCTGTTTTTATCCTATACATACATATTACAGGTAACAGAGACATGGAGTGTCTTGTTTGGCATAACACCTACAGGTATTTGCAATTGATTATACCTCTATGTGTGTGTGCTAACGAGATGCTGCATAATGCAACGAAAATGAACAAGAGAGAGTACTTTGTTTAAGTCTACCACCGGTTGTGACTATACCACCGAATTTTGCGACACGAACACGTATCATGAGGCAGGTCAGCTGAGAATTGCTAGTGAAATTCACATTCTCAAGCAAAAATGCACTTGATCAATTTCTACTTTCCACTAATCAATCTACGCTGTAATGATATGCTATGTTTAAAGTTTAGGTATGCAATAATATTGTTGTTTGAAAATTTCGTTCATTGCAGTCATGTCTTCGACCTACATGTAGAGAAACATTGGTTAAAAAAAATGTAATTTGTCAATCTGAACTTAACTGTTCTGTAGTCATTAGCAATTCTCGCAAATATGTTTATCTGCCTCACCTGCGCTGCAATTCGACTACAAAATGCAACGGAAATAGTAACAGTGCGATGACTCTTCTGTAAGAGTTAATGATAAATCTGGTTTTTGCGGCAGCTTTATCGTATAACATACAAGCTTCGCAAACCGCTGTTTTTATCCTATACATACATACATATTACAGGTAACAGAGACATGGAGTGTCTTGTTTGGCATAACACCTACAGGTATTTGCAATTGATTATACCTCTATGTGTGCGTGCTAGCGAGATGCTGCATAATGCAACGAAAATGAACAAGAGAGAGTACTTTGTTTAAGTCTACCACCGGTTGTGACTATACCATCGAATTTTGCGACACGAACACGTATCATGAGGCAGGTCAGCTGAGAATTGCTAGTGAAATTCACATTCTCAAGCAAAAATGCACTTGATCAATTTCTACTTTCCACTAATCAATCTACGCTGTAATGATATGCTATGTTTAAAGTTTAGGTATGCAATAATATTGTTGTTTGAAAATTTCGTTCATTGCAGTCATGTCTTCGACCTACATGTAGAGAAACATTGGTTAAAAAAAATGTAATTTGTCAATCTGAACTTAACTGTTCTGTAGTCATTAGCAATTCTCGCAAATATGTTTATCTGCCTCACCTGCGCTGCAATTCGACTACAAAATGCAACGGAAATAGTAACAGCGCGATGACTCTTCTGCAAGAGTTAATGATAAATCTGGTTTTTGCGGCAGCTTTATCGTATAACATACAAGCTTTGCAAACCGCTGTTTTTATCCTATACATACATATTACAGGTAACAGAGACATGGAGTGTCTTGTTTGGCATAACACCTACAGGTATTTGCAATTGATTATACCTCTATGTGTGCGTGCTAGCGAGATGCTGCATAATGCAACGAAAATGAACAAGAGAGAGTACTTTGTTTAAGTCTACCACCGGTTGTGACTATACCATCGAATTTTGCGACACGAACACGTATCATGAGGCAGGTCAGCTGAGAATTGCTAGTGAAATTCACATTCTCAAGCAAAAATGCACTTGATCAATTTCTACTTTCCACTAATCAATCTACGCTGTAATGATATGCTATGTTTAAAGTTTAGGTATGCAATAATATTGTTGTTTGAAAATTTCGTTCATTGCAGTCATGTCTTCGACCTACATGTAGAGAAACATTGGTTAAAAAAAATGTAATTTGTCAATCTGAACTTAACTGTTCTGTAGTCATTAGCAATTCTCGCAAATATGTTTATCTGCCTCACCTGCGCTGCAATTCGACTACAAAATGCAACGGAAATAGTAACAGTGCGATGACTCTTCTGTAAGAGTTAATGATAAATCTGGTTTTTGCGGCAGCTTTATCGTATAACATACAAGCTTCGCAAACCGCTGTTTTTATCCTATACATACATACATATTACAGGTAACAGAGACATGGAGTGTCTTGTTTGGCATAACACCTACAGGTATTTGCAATTGATTATACCTCTATGTGTGCGTGCTAGCGAGATGCTGCATAATGCAACGAAAATGAACAAGAGAGAGTACTTTGTTTAAGTCTACCACCGGTTGTGACTATACCACCGAATTTTGCGACACGAACACGTATCATGAGGCAGGTCAGCTGAGAATTGCTAGTGAAATTCACATTCTCAAGCAAAAATGCACTTGATCAATTTCTACTTTCCACTAATCAATCTACGCTGTAATGATATGCTATGTTTAAAGTTTAGGTATGCAATAATATTGTTGTTTGAAAATTTCGTTCATTGCAGTCATGTCTTCGACCTACATGTAGAGAAACATTGGTTAAAAAAAATGTAATTTGTCAATCTGAACTTAACTGTTCTGTAGTCATTAGCAATTCTCGCAAATATGTTTATCTGCCTCACCTGCGCTGCAATTCGACTACAAAATGCAACGGAAATAGTAACAGTGCGATGACTCTTCTGTAAGAGTTAATGATAAATCTGGTTTTTGCGGCAGCTTTATCGTATAACATACAAGCTTCGCAAACCGCTGTTTTTATCCTATACATACATACATATTACAGGTAACAGAGACATGGAGTGTCTTGTTTGGCATAACACCTACAGGTATTTGCAATTGATTATACCTCTATGTGTGCGTGCTAGCGAGATGCTGCATAATGCAACGAAAATGAACAAGAGAGAGTACTTTGTTGAAGTCTACCACCGGTTGTGACTATACCATCGAATTTTGCGACACGAACACGTATCATGAGGCAGGTCAGCTGAGAATTGCTAGTGAAATTCACATTCTCAAGCAAAAATGCACTTGATCAATTTCTACTTTCCACTAATCAATCTACGCTGTAATGATATGCTATGTTTAAAGTTTAGGTATGCAATAATATTGTTGTTTGAAAATTTCGTTCATTGCAGTCATGTCTTCGACCTACATGTAGAGAAACATTGGTTAAAAAAAATGTAATTTGTCAATCTGAACTTAACTGTTCTGTAGTCATTAGCAATTCTCGCAAATATGTTTATCTGCCTCACCTGCGCTGCAATTCGACTACAAAATGCAACGGAAATAGTAACAGTGCGATGACTCTTCTGTAAGAGTTAATGATAAATCTGGTTTTTGCGGCAGCTTTATCGTATAACATACAAGCTTCGCAAACCGCTGTTTTTATCCTATACATACATACATATTACAGGTAACAGAGACATGGAGTGTCTTGTTTGGCATAACACCTACAGGTATTTGCAATTGATTATACCTCTATGTGTGCGTGCTAGCGAGATGCTGCATAATGCAACGAAAATGAACAAGAGAGAGTACTTTGTTTAAGTCTACCACCGGTTGTGACTATACCACCGAATTTTGCGACACGAACACGTATCATGAGGCAGGTCAGCTGAGAATTGCTAGTGAAATTCACATTCTCAAGCAAAAATGCACTTGATCAATTTCTACTTTCCACTAATCAATCTACGCTGTAATGATATGCTATGTTTAAAGTTTAGGTATGCAATAATATTGTTGTTTGAAAATTTCGTTCATTGCAGTCATGTCTTCGACCTACATGTAGAGAAACATTGGTTAAAAAAAATGTAATTTGTCAATCTGAACTTAACTGTTCTGTAGTCATTAGCAATTCTCGCAAATATGTTTATCTGCCTCACCTGCGCTGCAATTCGACTACAAAATGCAACGGAAATAGTAACAGTGCGATGACTCTTCTGTAAGAGTTAATGATAAATCTGGTTTTTGCGGCAGCTTTATCGTATAACATACAAGCTTCGCAAACCGCTGTTTTTATCCTATACATACATACATATTACAGGTAACAGAGACATGGAGTGTCTTGTTTGGCATAACACCTACAGGTATTTGCAATTGATTATACCTCTATGTGTGCGTGCTAGCGAGATGCTGCATAATGCAACGAAAATGAACAAGAGAGAGTACTTTGTTTAAGTCTACCACCGGTTGTGACTATACCATCGAATTTTGCGACACGAACACGTATCATGAGGCAGGTCAGCTGAGAATTGCTAGTGAAATTCACATTCTCAAGCAAAAATGCACTTGATCAATTTCTACTTTCCACTAATCAATCTACGCTGTAATGATATGCTATGTTTAAAGTTTAGGTATGCAATAATATTGTTGTTTGAAAATTTCGTTCATTGCAGTCATGTCTTCGACCTACATGTAGAGAAACATTGGTTAAAAAAAATGTAATTTGTCAATCTGAACTTAACTGTTCTGTAGTCATTAGCAATTCTCGCAAATATGTTTATCTGCCTCACCTGCGCTGCAATTCGACTACAAAATGCAACGGAAATAGTAACAGTGCGATGACTCTTCTGTAAGAGTTAATGATAAATCTGGTTTTTGCGGCAGCTTTATCGTATAACATACAAGCTTCGCAAACCGCTGTTTTTATCCTATACATACATACATATTACAGGTAACAGAGACATGGAGTGTCTTGTTTGGCATAACACCTACAGGTATTTGCAATTGATTATACCTCTATGTGTGCGTGCTAGCGAGATGCTGCATAATGCAACGAAAATGAACAAGAGAGAGTACTTTGTTTAAGTCTACCACCGGTTGTGACTATACCACCGAATTTTGCGACACGAACACGTATCATGAGGCAGGTCAGCTGAGAATTGCTAGTGAAATTCACATTCTCAAGCAAAAATGCACTTGATCAATTTCTACTTTCCACTAATCAATCTACGCTGTAATGATATGCTATGTTTAAAGTTTAGGTATGCAATAATATTGTTGTTTGAAAATTTCGTTCATTGCAGTCATGTCTTCGACCTACATGTAGAGAAACATTGGTTAAAAAAAATGTAATTTGTCAATCTGAACTTAACTGTTCTGTAGTCATTAGCAATTCTCGCAAATATGTTTATCTGCCTCACCTGCGCTGCAATTCGACTACAAAATGCAACGGAAATAGTAACAGTGCGATGACTCTTCTGTAAGAGTTAATGATAAATCTGGTTTTTGCGGCAGCTTTATCGTATAACATACAAGCTTCGCAAACCGCTGTTTTTATCCTATACATACATACATATTACAGGTAACAGAGACATGGAGTGTCTTGTTTGGCATAACACCTACAGGTATTTGCAATTGATTATACCTCTATGTGTGCGTGCTAGCGAGATGCTGCATAATGCAACGAAAATGAACAAGAGAGAGTACTTTGTTTAAGTCTACCACCGGTTGTGACTATACCACCGAATTTTGCGACACGAACACGTATCATGAGGCAGGTCAGCTGAGAATTGCTAGTGAAATTCACATTCTCAAGCAAAAATGCACTTGATCAATTTCTACTTTCCACTAATCAATCTACGCTGTAATGATATGCTATGTTTAAAGTTTAGGTATGCAATAATATTGTTGTTTGAAAATTTCGTTCATTGCAGTCATGTCTTCGACCTACATGTAGAGAAACATTGGTTAAAAAAAATGTAATTTGTCAATCTGAACTTAACTGTTCTGTAGTCATTAGCAATTCTCGCAAATATGTTTATCTGCCTCACCTGCGCTGCAATTCGACTACAAAATGCAACGGAAATAGTAACAGCGCGATGACTCTTCTGCAAGAGTTAATGATAAATCTGGTTTTTGCGGCAGCTTTATCGTATAACATACAAGCTTTGCAAACCGCTGTTTTTATCCTATACATACATATTACAGGTAACAGAGACATGGAGTGTCTTGTTTGGCATAACACCTACAGGTATTTGCAATTGATTATACCTCTATGTGTGTGTGCTAACGAGATGCTGCATAATGCAACGAAAATGAACAAGAGAGAGTACTTTGTTTAAGTCTACCACCGGTTGTGACTATACCATCGAATTTTGCGACACGAACACGTATCATGAGGCAGGTCAGCTGAGAATTGCTAGTGAAATTCACATTCTCAAGCAAAAATGCACTTGATCAATTTCTACTTTCCACTAATCAATCTACGCTGTAATGATATGCTATGTTTAAAGTTTAGGTATGCAATAATATTGTTGTTTGAAAATTTCGTTCATTGCAGTCATGTCTTCGACCTACATGTAGAGAAACATTGGTTAAAAAAAATGTAATTTGTCAATCTGAACTTAACTGTTCTGTAGTCATTAGCAATTCTCGCAAATATGTTTATCTGCCTCACCTGCGCTGCAATTCGACTACAAAATGCAACGGAAATAGTAACAGTGCGATGACTCTTCTGTAAGAGTTAATGATAAATCTGGTTTTTGCGGCAGCTTTATCGTATAACATACAAGCTTCGCAAACCGCTGTTTTTATCCTATACATACATACATATTACAGGTAACAGAGACATGGAGTGTCTTGTTTGGCATAACACCTACAGGTATTTGCAATTGATTATACCTCTATGTGTGCGTGCTAGCGAGATGCTGCATAATGCAACGAAAATGAACAAGAGAGAGTACTTTGTTTAAGTCTACCACCGGTTGTGACTATACCATCGAATTTTGCGACACGAACACGTATCATGAGGCAGGTCAGCTGAGAATTGCTAGTGAAATTCACATTCTCAAGCAAAAATGCACTTGATCAATTTCTACTTTCCACTAATCAATCTACGCTGTAATGATATGCTATGTTTAAAGTTTAGGTATGCAATAATATTGTTGTTTGAAAATTTCGTTCATTGCAGTCATGTCTTCGACCTACATGTAGAGAAACATTGGTTAAAAAAAATGTAATTTGTCAATCTGAACTTAACTGTTCTGTAGTCATTAGCAATTCTCGCAAATATGTTTATCTGCCTCACCTGCGCTGCAATTCGACTACAAAATGCAACGGAAATAGTAACAGCGCGATGACTCTTCTGCAAGAGTTAATGATAAATCTGGTTTTTGCGGCAGCTTTATCGTATAACATACAAGCTTCGCAAACCGCTGTTTTTATCCTATACATACATACATATTACAGGTAACAGAGACATGGAGTGTCTTGTTTGGCATAACACCTACAGGTATTTGCAATTGATTATACCTCTATGTGTGTGTGCTAGCGAGATGCTGCATAATGCAACGAAAATGAACAAGAGAGAGTACTTTGTTTAAGTCTACCACCGGTTGTGACTATACCATCGAATTTTGCGACACGAACACGTATCATGAGGCAGGTCAGCTGAGAATTGCTAGTGAAATTCACATTCTCAAGCAAAAATGCACTTGATCAATTTCTACTTTCCACTAATCAATCTACGCTGTAATGATATGCTATGTTTAAAGTTTAGGTATGCAATAATATTGTTGTTTGAAAATTTCGTTCATTGCAGTCATGTCTTCGACCTACATGTAGAGAAACATTGGTTAAAAAAAATGTAATTTGTCAATCTGAACTTAACTGTTCTGTAGTCATTAGCAATTCTCGCAAATATGTTTATCTGCCTCACCTGCGCTGCAATTCGACTACAAAATGCAACGGAAATAGTAACAGCGCGATGACTCTTCTGCAAGAGTTAATGATAAATCTGGTTTTTGCGGCAGCTTTATCGTATAACATACAAGCTTTGCAAACCGCTGTTTTTATCCTATACATACATATTACAGGTAACAGAGACATGGAGTGTCTTGTTTGGCATAACACCTACAGGTATTTGCAATTGATTATACCTCTATGTGTGTGTGCTAACGAGATGCTGCATAATGCAACGAAAATGAACAAGAGAGAGTACTTTGTTGAAGTCTACCACCGGTTGTGACTATACCATCGAATTTTGCGACACGAACACGTATCATGAGGCAGGTCAGCTGAGAATTGCTAGTGAAATTCACATTCTCAAGCAAAAATGCACTTGATCAATTTCTACTTTCCACTAATCAATCTACGCTGTAATGATATGCTATGTTTAAAGTTTAGGTATGCAATAATATTGTTGTTTGAAAATTTCGTTCATTGCAGTCATGTCTTCGACCTACATGTAGAGAAACATTGGTTAAAAAAAATGTAATTTGTCAATCTGAACTTAACTGTTCTGTAGTCATTAGCAATTCTCGCAAATATGTTTATCTGCCTCACCTGCGCTGCAATTCGACTACAAAATGCAACGGAAATAGTAACAGCGCGATGACTCTTCTGCAAGAGTTAATGATAAATCTGGTTTTTGCGGCAGCTTTATCGTATAACATACAAGCTTTGCAAACCGCTGTTTTTATCCTATACATACATATTACAGGTAACAGAGACATGGAGTGTCTTGTTTGGCATAACACCTACAGGTATTTGCAATTGATTATACCTCTATGTGTGTGTGCTAACGAGATGCTGCATAATGCAACGAAAATGAACAAGAGAGAGTACTTTGTTTAAGTCTACCACCGGTTGTGACTATACCATCGAATTTTGCGACACGAACACGTATCATGAGGCAGGTCAGCTGAGAATTGCTAGTGAAATTCACATTCTCAAGCAAAAATGCACTTGATCAATTTCTACTTTCCACTAATCAATCTACGCTGTAATGATATGCTATGTTTAAAGTTTAGGTATGCAATAATATTGTTGTTTGAAAATTTCGTTCATTGCAGTCATGTCTTCGACCTACATGTAGAGAAACATTGGTTAAAAAAAATGTAATTTGTCAATCTGAACTTAACTGTTCTGTAGTCATTAGCAATTCTCGCAAATATGTTTATCTGCCTCACCTGCGCTGCAATTCGACTACAAAATGCAACGGAAATAGTAACAGTGCGATGACTCTTCTGTAAGAGTTAATGATAAATCTGGTTTTTGCGGCAGCTTTATCGTATAACATACAAGCTTCGCAAACCGCTGTTTTTATCCTATACATACATACATATTACAGGTAACAGAGACATGGAGTGTCTTGTTTGGCATAACACCTACAGGTATTTGCAATTGATTATACCTCTATGTGTGCGTGCTAGCGAGATGCTGCATAATGCAACGAAAATGAACAAGAGAGAGTACTTTGTTTAAGTCTACCACCGGTTGTGACTATACCATCGAATTTTGCGACACGAACACGTATCATGAGGCAGGTCAGCTGAGAATTGCTAGTGAAATTCACATTCTCAAGCAAAAATGCACTTGATCAATTTCTACTTTCCACTAATCAATCTACGCTGTAATGATATGCTATGTTTAAAGTTTAGGTATGCAATAATATTGTTGTTTGAAAATTTCGTTCATTGCAGTCATGTCTTCGACCTACATGTAGAGAAACATTGGTTAAAAAAAATGTAATTTGTCAATCTGAACTTAACTGTTCTGTAGTCATTAGCAATTCTCGCAAATATGTTTATCTGCCTCACCTGCGCTGCAATTCGACTACAAAATGCAACGGAAATAGTAACAGCGCGATGACTCTTCTGCAAGAGTTAATGATAAATCTGGTTTTTGCGGCAGCTTTATCGTATAACATACAAGCTTTGCAAACCGCTGTTTTTATCCTATACATACATATTACAGGTAACAGAGACATGGAGTGTCTTGTTTGGCATAACACCTACAGGTATTTGCAATTGATTATACCTCTATGTGTGCGTGCTAGCGAGATGCTGCATAATGCAACGAAAATGAACAAGAGAGAGTACTTTGTTTAAGTCTACCACCGGTTGTGACTATACCATCGAATTTTGCGACACGAACACGTATCATGAGGCAGGTCAGCTGAGAATTGCTAGTGAAATTCACATTCTCAAGCAAAAATGCACTTGATCAATTTCTACTTTCCACTAATCAATCTACGCTGTAATGATATGCTATGTTTAAAGTTTAGGTATGCAATAATATTGTTGTTTGAAAATTTCGTTCATTGCAGTCATGTCTTCGACCTACATGTAGAGAAACATTGGTTAAAAAAAATGTAATTTGTCAATCTGAACTTAACTGTTCTGTAGTCATTAGCAATTCTCGCAAATATGTTTATCTGCCTCACCTGCGCTGCAATTCGACTACAAAATGCAACGGAAATAGTAACAGTGCGATGACTCTTCTGTAAGAGTTAATGATAAATCTGGTTTTTGCGGCAGCTTTATCGTATAACATACAAGCTTCGCAAACCGCTGTTTTTATCCTATACATACATACATATTACAGGTAACAGAGACATGGAGTGTCTTGTTTGGCATAACACCTACAGGTATTTGCAATTGATTATACCTCTATGTGTGCGTGCTAGCGAGATGCTGCATAATGCAACGAAAATGAACAAGAGAGAGTACTTTGTTTAAGTCTACCACCGGTTGTGACTATACCACCGAATTTTGCGACACGAACACGTATCATGAGGCAGGTCAGCTGAGAATTGCTAGTGAAATTCACATTCTCAAGCAAAAATGCACTTGATCAATTTCTACTTTCCACTAATCAATCTACGCTGTAATGATATGCTATGTTTAAAGTTTAGGTATGCAATAATATTGTTGTTTGAAAATTTCGTTCATTGCAGTCATGTCTTCGACCTACATGTAGAGAAACATTGGTTAAAAAAAATGTAATTTGTCAATCTGAACTTAACTGTTCTGTAGTCATTAGCAATTCTCGCAAATATGTTTATCTGCCTCACCTGCGCTGCAATTCGACTACAAAATGCAACGGAAATAGTAACAGTGCGATGACTCTTCTGTAAGAGTTAATGATAAATCTGGTTTTTGCGGCAGCTTTATCGTATAACATACAAGCTTCGCAAACCGCTGTTTTTATCCTATACATACATACATATTACAGGTAACAGAGACATGGAGTGTCTTGTTTGGCATAACACCTACAGGTATTTGCAATTGATTATACCTCTATGTGTGCGTGCTAGCGAGATGCTGCATAATGCAACGAAAATGAACAAGAGAGAGTACTTTGTTGAAGTCTACCACCGGTTGTGACTATACCATCGAATTTTGCGACACGAACACGTATCATGAGGCAGGTCAGCTGAGAATTGCTAGTGAAATTCACATTCTCAAGCAAAAATGCACTTGATCAATTTCTACTTTCCACTAATCAATCTACGCTGTAATGATATGCTATGTTTAAAGTTTAGGTATGCAATAATATTGTTGTTTGAAAATTTCGTTCATTGCAGTCATGTCTTCGACCTACATGTAGAGAAACATTGGTTAAAAAAAATGTAATTTGTCAATCTGAACTTAACTGTTCTGTAGTCATTAGCAATTCTCGCAAATATGTTTATCTGCCTCACCTGCGCTGCAATTCGACTACAAAATGCAACGGAAATAGTAACAGTGCGATGACTCTTCTGTAAGAGTTAATGATAAATCTGGTTTTTGCGGCAGCTTTATCGTATAACATACAAGCTTCGCAAACCGCTGTTTTTATCCTATACATACATACATATTACAGGTAACAGAGACATGGAGTGTCTTGTTTGGCATAACACCTACAGGTATTTGCAATTGATTATACCTCTATGTGTGCGTGCTAGCGAGATGCTGCATAATGCAACGAAAATGAACAAGAGAGAGTACTTTGTTTAAGTCTACCACCGGTTGTGACTATACCACCGAATTTTGCGACACGAACACGTATCATGAGGCAGGTCAGCTGAGAATTGCTAGTGAAATTCACATTCTCAAGCAAAAATGCACTTGATCAATTTCTACTTTCCACTAATCAATCTACGCTGTAATGATATGCTATGTTTAAAGTTTAGGTATGCAATAATATTGTTGTTTGAAAATTTCGTTCATTGCAGTCATGTCTTCGACCTACATGTAGAGAAACATTGGTTAAAAAAAATGTAATTTGTCAATCTGAACTTAACTGTTCTGTAGTCATTAGCAATTCTCGCAAATATGTTTATCTGCCTCACCTGCGCTGCAATTCGACTACAAAATGCAACGGAAATAGTAACAGTGCGATGACTCTTCTGTAAGAGTTAATGATAAATCTGGTTTTTGCGGCAGCTTTATCGTATAACATACAAGCTTCGCAAACCGCTGTTTTTATCCTATACATACATACATATTACAGGTAACAGAGACATGGAGTGTCTTGTTTGGCATAACACCTACAGGTATTTGCAATTGATTATACCTCTATGTGTGCGTGCTAGCGAGATGCTGCATAATGCAACGAAAATGAACAAGAGAGAGTACTTTGTTTAAGTCTACCACCGGTTGTGACTATACCATCGAATTTTGCGACACGAACACGTATCATGAGGCAGGTCAGCTGAGAATTGCTAGTGAAATTCACATTCTCAAGCAAAAATGCACTTGATCAATTTCTACTTTCCACTAATCAATCTACGCTGTAATGATATGCTATGTTTAAAGTTTAGGTATGCAATAATATTGTTGTTTGAAAATTTCGTTCATTGCAGTCATGTCTTCGACCTACATGTAGAGAAACATTGGTTAAAAAAAATGTAATTTGTCAATCTGAACTTAACTGTTCTGTAGTCATTAGCAATTCTCGCAAATATGTTTATCTGCCTCACCTGCGCTGCAATTCGACTACAAAATGCAACGGAAATAGTAACAGTGCGATGACTCTTCTGTAAGAGTTAATGATAAATCTGGTTTTTGCGGCAGCTTTATCGTATAACATACAAGCTTCGCAAACCGCTGTTTTTATCCTATACATACATACATATTACAGGTAACAGAGACATGGAGTGTCTTGTTTGGCATAACACCTACAGGTATTTGCAATTGATTATACCTCTATGTGTGCGTGCTAGCGAGATGCTGCATAATGCAACGAAAATGAACAAGAGAGAGTACTTTGTTTAAGTCTACCACCGGTTGTGACTATACCACCGAATTTTGCGACACGAACACGTATCATGAGGCAGGTCAGCTGAGAATTGCTAGTGAAATTCACATTCTCAAGCAAAAATGCACTTGATCAATTTCTACTTTCCACTAATCAATCTACGCTGTAATGATATGCTATGTTTAAAGTTTAGGTATGCAATAATATTGTTGTTTGAAAATTTCGTTCATTGCAGTCATGTCTTCGACCTACATGTAGAGAAACATTGGTTAAAAAAAATGTAATTTGTCAATCTGAACTTAACTGTTCTGTAGTCATTAGCAATTCTCGCAAATATGTTTATCTGCCTCACCTGCGCTGCAATTCGACTACAAAATGCAACGGAAATAGTAACAGTGCGATGACTCTTCTGTAAGAGTTAATGATAAATCTGGTTTTTGCGGCAGCTTTATCGTATAACATACAAGCTTCGCAAACCGCTGTTTTTATCCTATACATACATACATATTACAGGTAACAGAGACATGGAGTGTCTTGTTTGGCATAACACCTACAGGTATTTGCAATTGATTATACCTCTATGTGTGCGTGCTAGCGAGATGCTGCATAATGCAACGAAAATGAACAAGAGAGAGTACTTTGTTTAAGTCTACCACCGGTTGTGACTATACCACCGAATTTTGCGACACGAACACGTATCATGAGGCAGGTCAGCTGAGAATTGCTAGTGAAATTCACATTCTCAAGCAAAAATGCACTTGATCAATTTCTACTTTCCACTAATCAATCTACGCTGTAATGATATGCTATGTTTAAAGTTTAGGTATGCAATAATATTGTTGTTTGAAAATTTCGTTCATTGCAGTCATGTCTTCGACCTACATGTAGAGAAACATTGGTTAAAAAAAATGTAATTTGTCAATCTGAACTTAACTGTTCTGTAGTCATTAGCAATTCTCGCAAATATGTTTATCTGCCTCACCTGCGCTGCAATTCGACTACAAAATGCAACGGAAATAGTAACAGCGCGATGACTCTTCTGCAAGAGTTAATGATAAATCTGGTTTTTGCGGCAGCTTTATCGTATAACATACAAGCTTTGCAAACCGCTGTTTTTATCCTATACATACATATTACAGGTAACAGAGACATGGAGTGTCTTGTTTGGCATAACACCTACAGGTATTTGCAATTGATTATACCTCTATGTGTGTGTGCTAACGAGATGCTGCATAATGCAACGAAAATGAACAAGAGAGAGTACTTTGTTTAAGTCTACCACCGGTTGTGACTATACCATCGAATTTTGCGACACGAACACGTATCATGAGGCAGGTCAGCTGAGAATTGCTAGTGAAATTCACATTCTCAAGCAAAAATGCACTTGATCAATTTCTACTTTCCACTAATCAATCTACGCTGTAATGATATGCTATGTTTAAAGTTTAGGTATGCAATAATATTGTTGTTTGAAAATTTCGTTCATTGCAGTCATGTCTTCGACCTACATGTAGAGAAACATTGGTTAAAAAAAATGTAATTTGTCAATCTGAACTTAACTGTTCTGTAGTCATTAGCAATTCTCGCAAATATGTTTATCTGCCTCACCTGCGCTGCAATTCGACTACAAAATGCAACGGAAATAGTAACAGTGCGATGACTCTTCTGTAAGAGTTAATGATAAATCTGGTTTTTGCGGCAGCTTTATCGTATAACATACAAGCTTCGCAAACCGCTGTTTTTATCCTATACATACATACATATTACAGGTAACAGAGACATGGAGTGTCTTGTTTGGCATAACACCTACAGGTATTTGCAATTGATTATACCTCTATGTGTGCGTGCTAGCGAGATGCTGCATAATGCAACGAAAATGAACAAGAGAGAGTACTTTGTTTAAGTCTACCACCGGTTGTGACTATACCATCGAATTTTGCGACACGAACACGTATCATGAGGCAGGTCAGCTGAGAATTGCTAGTGAAATTCACATTCTCAAGCAAAAATGCACTTGATCAATTTCTACTTTCCACTAATCAATCTACGCTGTAATGATATGCTATGTTTAAAGTTTAGGTATGCAATAATATTGTTGTTTGAAAATTTCGTTCATTGCAGTCATGTCTTCGACCTACATGTAGAGAAACATTGGTTAAAAAAAATGTAATTTGTCAATCTGAACTTAACTGTTCTGTAGTCATTAGCAATTCTCGCAAATATGTTTATCTGCCTCACCTGCGCTGCAATTCGACTACAAAATGCAACGGAAATAGTAACAGTGCGATGACTCTTCTGTAAGAGTTAATGATAAATCTGGTTTTTGCGGCAGCTTTATCGTATAACATACAAGCTTCGCAAACCGCTGTTTTTATCCTATACATACATACATATTACAGGTAACAGAGACATGGAGTGTCTTGTTTGGCATAACACCTACAGGTATTTGCAATTGATTATACCTCTATGTGTGCGTGCTAGCGAGATGCTGCATAATGCAACGAAAATGAACAAGAGAGAGTACTTTGTTTAAGTCTACCACCGGTTGTGACTATACCACCGAATTTTGCGACACGAACACGTATCATGAGGCAGGTCAGCTGAGAATTGCTAGTGAAATTCACATTCTCAAGCAAAAATGCACTTGATCAATTTCTACTTTCCACTAATCAATCTACGCTGTAATGATATGCTATGTTTAAAGTTTAGGTATGCAATAATATTGTTGTTTGAAAATTTCGTTCATTGCAGTCATGTCTTCGACCTACATGTAGAGAAACATTGGTTAAAAAAAATGTAATTTGTCAATCTGAACTTAACTGTTCTGTAGTCATTAGCAATTCTCGCAAATATGTTTATCTGCCTCACCTGCGCTGCAATTCGACTACAAAATGCAACGGAAATAGTAACAGTGCGATGACTCTTCTGTAAGAGTTAATGATAAATCTGGTTTTTGCGGCAGCTTTATCGTATAACATACAAGCTTCGCAAACCGCTGTTTTTATCCTATACATACATACATATTACAGGTAACAGAGACATGGAGTGTCTTGTTTGGCATAACACCTACAGGTATTTGCAATTGATTATACCTCTATGTGTGCGTGCTAGCGAGATGCTGCATAATGCAACGAAAATGAACAAGAGAGAGTACTTTGTTGAAGTCTACCACCGGTTGTGACTATACCATCGAATTTTGCGACACGAACACGTATCATGAGGCAGGTCAGCTGAGAATTGCTAGTGAAATTCACATTCTCAAGCAAAAATGCACTTGATCAATTTCTACTTTCCACTAATCAATCTACGCTGTAATGATATGCTATGTTTAAAGTTTAGGTATGCAATAATATTGTTGTTTGAAAATTTCGTTCATTGCAGTCATGTCTTCGACCTACATGTAGAGAAACATTGGTTAAAAAAAATGTAATTTGTCAATCTGAACTTAACTGTTCTGTAGTCATTAGCAATTCTCGCAAATATGTTTATCTGCCTCACCTGCGCTGCAATTCGACTACAAAATGCAACGGAAATAGTAACAGTGCGATGACTCTTCTGTAAGAGTTAATGATAAATCTGGTTTTTGCGGCAGCTTTATCGTATAACATACAAGCTTCGCAAACCGCTGTTTTTATCCTATACATACATACATATTACAGGTAACAGAGACATGGAGTGTCTTGTTTGGCATAACACCTACAGGTATTTGCAATTGATTATACCTCTATGTGTGCGTGCTAGCGAGATGCTGCATAATGCAACGAAAATGAACAAGAGAGAGTACTTTGTTTAAGTCTACCACCGGTTGTGACTATACCACCGAATTTTGCGACACGAACACGTATCATGAGGCAGGTCAGCTGAGAATTGCTAGTGAAATTCACATTCTCAAGCAAAAATGCACTTGATCAATTTCTACTTTCCACTAATCAATCTACGCTGTAATGATATGCTATGTTTAAAGTTTAGGTATGCAATAATATTGTTGTTTGAAAATTTCGTTCATTGCAGTCATGTCTTCGACCTACATGTAGAGAAACATTGGTTAAAAAAAATGTAATTTGTCAATCTGAACTTAACTGTTCTGTAGTCATTAGCAATTCTCGCAAATATGTTTATCTGCCTCACCTGCGCTGCAATTCGACTACAAAATGCAACGGAAATAGTAACAGTGCGATGACTCTTCTGTAAGAGTTAATGATAAATCTGGTTTTTGCGGCAGCTTTATCGTATAACATACAAGCTTCGCAAACCGCTGTTTTTATCCTATACATACATACATATTACAGGTAACAGAGACATGGAGTGTCTTGTTTGGCATAACACCTACAGGTATTTGCAATTGATTATACCTCTATGTGTGCGTGCTAGCGAGATGCTGCATAATGCAACGAAAATGAACAAGAGAGAGTACTTTGTTTAAGTCTACCACCGGTTGTGACTATACCATCGAATTTTGCGACACGAACACGTATCATGAGGCAGGTCAGCTGAGAATTGCTAGTGAAATTCACATTCTCAAGCAAAAATGCACTTGATCAATTTCTACTTTCCACTAATCAATCTACGCTGTAATGATATGCTATGTTTAAAGTTTAGGTATGCAATAATATTGTTGTTTGAAAATTTCGTTCATTGCAGTCATGTCTTCGACCTACATGTAGAGAAACATTGGTTAAAAAAAATGTAATTTGTCAATCTGAACTTAACTGTTCTGTAGTCATTAGCAATTCTCGCAAATATGTTTATCTGCCTCACCTGCGCTGCAATTCGACTACAAAATGCAACGGAAATAGTAACAGTGCGATGACTCTTCTGTAAGAGTTAATGATAAATCTGGTTTTTGCGGCAGCTTTATCGTATAACATACAAGCTTCGCAAACCGCTGTTTTTATCCTATACATACATACATATTACAGGTAACAGAGACATGGAGTGTCTTGTTTGGCATAACACCTACAGGTATTTGCAATTGATTATACCTCTATGTGTGCGTGCTAGCGAGATGCTGCATAATGCAACGAAAATGAACAAGAGAGAGTACTTTGTTTAAGTCTACCACCGGTTGTGACTATACCACCGAATTTTGCGACACGAACACGTATCATGAGGCAGGTCAGCTGAGAATTGCTAGTGAAATTCACATTCTCAAGCAAAAATGCACTTGATCAATTTCTACTTTCCACTAATCAATCTACGCTGTAATGATATGCTATGTTTAAAGTTTAGGTATGCAATAATATTGTTGTTTGAAAATTTCGTTCATTGCAGTCATGTCTTCGACCTACATGTAGAGAAACATTGGTTAAAAAAAATGTAATTTGTCAATCTGAACTTAACTGTTCTGTAGTCATTAGCAATTCTCGCAAATATGTTTATCTGCCTCACCTGCGCTGCAATTCGACTACAAAATGCAACGGAAATAGTAACAGTGCGATGACTCTTCTGTAAGAGTTAATGATAAATCTGGTTTTTGCGGCAGCTTTATCGTATAACATACAAGCTTCGCAAACCGCTGTTTTTATCCTATACATACATACATATTACAGGTAACAGAGACATGGAGTGTCTTGTTTGGCATAACACCTACAGGTATTTGCAATTGATTATACCTCTATGTGTGCGTGCTAGCGAGATGCTGCATAATGCAACGAAAATGAACAAGAGAGAGTACTTTGTTGAAGTCTACCACCGGTTGTGACTATACCATCGAATTTTGCGACACGAACACGTATCATGAGGCAGGTCAGCTGAGAATTGCTAGTGAAATTCACATTCTCAAGCAAAAATGCACTTGATCAATTTCTACTTTCCACTAATCAATCTACGCTGTAATGATATGCTATGTTTAAAGTTTAGGTATGCAATAATATTGTTGTTTGAAAATTTCGTTCATTGCAGTCATGTCTTCGACCTACATGTAGAGAAACATTGGTTAAAAAAAATGTAATTTGTCAATCTGAACTTAACTGTTCTGTAGTCATTAGCAATTCTCGCAAATATGTTTATCTGCCTCACCTGCGCTGCAATTCGACTACAAAATGCAACGGAAATAGTAACAGTGCGATGACTCTTCTGTAAGAGTTAATGATAAATCTGGTTTTTGCGGCAGCTTTATCGTATAACATACAAGCTTCGCAAACCGCTGTTTTTATCCTATACATACATACATATTACAGGTAACAGAGACATGGAGTGTCTTGTTTGGCATAACACCTACAGGTATTTGCAATTGATTATACCTCTATGTGTGCGTGCTAGCGAGATGCTGCATAATGCAACGAAAATGAACAAGAGAGAGTACTTTGTTTAAGTCTACCACCGGTTGTGACTATACCACCGAATTTTGCGACACGAACACGTATCATGAGGCAGGTCAGCTGAGAATTGCTAGTGAAATTCACATTCTCAAGCAAAAATGCACTTGATCAATTTCTACTTTCCACTAATCAATCTACGCTGTAATGATATGCTATGTTTAAAGTTTAGGTATGCAATAATATTGTTGTTTGAAAATTTCGTTCATTGCAGTCATGTCTTCGACCTACATGTAGAGAAACATTGGTTAAAAAAAATGTAATTTGTCAATCTGAACTTAACTGTTCTGTAGTCATTAGCAATTCTCGCAAATATGTTTATCTGCCTCACCTGCGCTGCAATTCGACTACAAAATGCAACGGAAATAGTAACAGTGCGATGACTCTTCTGTAAGAGTTAATGATAAATCTGGTTTTTGCGGCAGCTTTATCGTATAACATACAAGCTTCGCAAACCGCTGTTTTTATCCTATACATACATACATATTACAGGTAACAGAGACATGGAGTGTCTTGTTTGGCATAACACCTACAGGTATTTGCAATTGATTATACCTCTATGTGTGCGTGCTAGCGAGATGCTGCATAATGCAACGAAAATGAACAAGAGAGAGTACTTTGTTTAAGTCTACCACCGGTTGTGACTATACCATCGAATTTTGCGACACGAACACGTATCATGAGGCAGGTCAGCTGAGAATTGCTAGTGAAATTCACATTCTCAAGCAAAAATGCACTTGATCAATTTCTACTTTCCACTAATCAATCTACGCTGTAATGATATGCTATGTTTAAAGTTTAGGTATGCAATAATATTGTTGTTTGAAAATTTCGTTCATTGCAGTCATGTCTTCGACCTACATGTAGAGAAACATTGGTTAAAAAAAATGTAATTTGTCAATCTGAACTTAACTGTTCTGTAGTCATTAGCAATTCTCGCAAATATGTTTATCTGCCTCACCTGCGCTGCAATTCGACTACAAAATGCAACGGAAATAGTAACAGTGCGATGACTCTTCTGTAAGAGTTAATGATAAATCTGGTTTTTGCGGCAGCTTTATCGTATAACATACAAGCTTCGCAAACCGCTGTTTTTATCCTATACATACATACATATTACAGGTAACAGAGACATGGAGTGTCTTGTTTGGCATAACACCTACAGGTATTTGCAATTGATTATACCTCTATGTGTGCGTGCTAGCGAGATGCTGCATAATGCAACGAAAATGAACAAGAGAGAGTACTTTGTTTAAGTCTACCACCGGTTGTGACTATACCACCGAATTTTGCGACACGAACACGTATCATGAGGCAGGTCAGCTGAGAATTGCTAGTGAAATTCACATTCTCAAGCAAAAATGCACTTGATCAATTTCTACTTTCCACTAATCAATCTACGCTGTAATGATATGCTATGTTTAAAGTTTAGGTATGCAATAATATTGTTGTTTGAAAATTTCGTTCATTGCAGTCATGTCTTCGACCTACATGTAGAGAAACATTGGTTAAAAAAAATGTAATTTGTCAATCTGAACTTAACTGTTCTGTAGTCATTAGCAATTCTCGCAAATATGTTTATCTGCCTCACCTGCGCTGCAATTCGACTACAAAATGCAACGGAAATAGTAACAGTGCGATGACTCTTCTGTAAGAGTTAATGATAAATCTGGTTTTTGCGGCAGCTTTATCGTATAACATACAAGCTTCGCAAACCGCTGTTTTTATCCTATACATACATACATATTACAGGTAACAGAGACATGGAGTGTCTTGTTTGGCATAACACCTACAGGTATTTGCAATTGATTATACCTCTATGTGTGCGTGCTAGCGAGATGCTGCATAATGCAACGAAAATGAACAAGAGAGAGTACTTTGTTTAAGTCTACCACCGGTTGTGACTATACCACCGAATTTTGCGACACGAACACGTATCATGAGGCAGGTCAGCTGAGAATTGCTAGTGAAATTCACATTCTCAAGCAAAAATGCACTTGATCAATTTCTACTTTCCACTAATCAATCTACGCTGTAATGATATGCTATGTTTAAAGTTTAGGTATGCAATAATATTGTTGTTTGAAAATTTCGTTCATTGCAGTCATGTCTTCGACCTACATGTAGAGAAACATTGGTTAAAAAAAATGTAATTTGTCAATCTGAACTTAACTGTTCTGTAGTCATTAGCAATTCTCGCAAATATGTTTATCTGCCTCACCTGCGCTGCAATTCGACTACAAAATGCAACGGAAATAGTAACAGTGCGATGACTCTTCTGTAAGAGTTAATGATAAATCTGGTTTTTGCGGCAGCTTTATCGTATAACATACAAGCTTCGCAAACCGCTGTTTTTATCCTATACATACATACATATTACAGGTAACAGAGACATGGAGTGTCTTGTTTGGCATAACACCTACAGGTATTTGCAATTGATTATACCTCTATGTGTGCGTGCTAGCGAGATGCTGCATAATGCAACGAAAATGAACAAGAGAGAGTACTTTGTTTAAGTCTACCACCGGTTGTGACTATACCACCGAATTTTGCGACACGAACACGTATCATGAGGCAGGTCAGCTGAGAATTGCTAGTGAAATTCACATTCTCAAGCAAAAATGCACTTGATCAATTTCTACTTTCCACTAATCAATCTACGCTGTAATGATATGCTATGTTTAAAGTTTAGGTATGCAATAATATTGTTGTTTGAAAATTTCGTTCATTGCAGTCATGTCTTCGACCTACATGTAGAGAAACATTGGTTAAAAAAAATGTAATTTGTCAATCTGAACTTAACTGTTCTGTAGTCATTAGCAATTCTCGCAAATATGTTTATCTGCCTCACCTGCGCTGCAATTCGACTACAAAATGCAACGGAAATAGTAACAGCGCGATGACTCTTCTGCAAGAGTTAATGATAAATCTGGTTTTTGCGGCAGCTTTATCGTATAACATACAAGCTTTGCAAACCGCTGTTTTTATCCTATACATACATATTACAGGTAACAGAGACATGGAGTGTCTTGTTTGGCATAACACCTACAGGTATTTGCAATTGATTATACCTCTATGTGTGTGTGCTAACGAGATGCTGCATAATGCAACGAAAATGAACAAGAGAGAGTACTTTGTTTAAGTCTACCACCGGTTGTGACTATACCATCGAATTTTGCGACACGAACACGTATCATGAGGCAGGTCAGCTGAGAATTGCTAGTGAAATTCACATTCTCAAGCAAAAATGCACTTGATCAATTTCTACTTTCCACTAATCAATCTACGCTGTAATGATATGCTATGTTTAAAGTTTAGGTATGCAATAATATTGTTGTTTGAAAATTTCGTTCATTGCAGTCATGTCTTCGACCTACATGTAGAGAAACATTGGTTAAAAAAAATGTAATTTGTCAATCTGAACTTAACTGTTCTGTAGTCATTAGCAATTCTCGCAAATATGTTTATCTGCCTCACCTGCGCTGCAATTCGACTACAAAATGCAACGGAAATAGTAACAGTGCGATGACTCTTCTGTAAGAGTTAATGATAAATCTGGTTTTTGCGGCAGCTTTATCGTATAACATACAAGCTTCGCAAACCGCTGTTTTTATCCTATACATACATACATATTACAGGTAACAGAGACATGGAGTGTCTTGTTTGGCATAACACCTACAGGTATTTGCAATTGATTATACCTCTATGTGTGCGTGCTAGCGAGATGCTGCATAATGCAACGAAAATGAACAAGAGAGAGTACTTTGTTTAAGTCTACCACCGGTTGTGACTATACCATCGAATTTTGCGACACGAACACGTATCATGAGGCAGGTCAGCTGAGAATTGCTAGTGAAATTCACATTCTCAAGCAAAAATGCACTTGATCAATTTCTACTTTCCACTAATCAATCTACGCTGTAATGATATGCTATGTTTAAAGTTTAGGTATGCAATAATATTGTTGTTTGAAAATTTCGTTCATTGCAGTCATGTCTTCGACCTACATGTAGAGAAACATTGGTTAAAAAAAATGTAATTTGTCAATCTGAACTTAACTGTTCTGTAGTCATTAGCAATTCTCGCAAATATGTTTATCTGCCTCACCTGCGCTGCAATTCGACTACAAAATGCAACGGAAATAGTAACAGCGCGATGACTCTTCTGCAAGAGTTAATGATAAATCTGGTTTTTGCGGCAGCTTTATCGTATAACATACAAGCTTCGCAAACCGCTGTTTTTATCCTATACATACATACATATTACAGGTAACAGAGACATGGAGTGTCTTGTTTGGCATAACACCTACAGGTATTTGCAATTGATTATACCTCTATGTGTGTGTGCTAGCGAGATGCTGCATAATGCAACGAAAATGAACAAGAGAGAGTACTTTGTTTAAGTCTACCACCGGTTGTGACTATACCATCGAATTTTGCGACACGAACACGTATCATGAGGCAGGTCAGCTGAGAATTGCTAGTGAAATTCACATTCTCAAGCAAAAATGCACTTGATCAATTTCTACTTTCCACTAATCAATCTACGCTGTAATGATATGCTATGTTTAAAGTTTAGGTATGCAATAATATTGTTGTTTGAAAATTTCGTTCATTGCAGTCATGTCTTCGACCTACATGTAGAGAAACATTGGTTAAAAAAAATGTAATTTGTCAATCTGAACTTAACTGTTCTGTAGTCATTAGCAATTCTCGCAAATATGTTTATCTGCCTCACCTGCGCTGCAATTCGACTACAAAATGCAACGGAAATAGTAACAGTGCGATGACTCTTCTGTAAGAGTTAATGATAAATCTGGTTTTTGCGGCAGCTTTATCGTATAACATACAAGCTTCGCAAACCGCTGTTTTTATCCTATACATACATACATATTACAGGTAACAGAGACATGGAGTGTCTTGTTTGGCATAACACCTACAGGTATTTGCAATTGATTATACCTCTATGTGTGCGTGCTAGCGAGATGCTGCATAATGCAACGAAAATGAACAAGAGAGAGTACTTTGTTTAAGTCTACCACCGGTTGTGACTATACCACCGAATTTTGCGACACGAACACGTATCATGAGGCAGGTCAGCTGAGAATTGCTAGTGAAATTCACATTCTCAAGCAAAAATGCACTTGATCAATTTCTACTTTCCACTAATCAATCTACGCTGTAATGATATGCTATGTTTAAAGTTTAGGTATGCAATAATATTGTTGTTTGAAAATTTCGTTCATTGCAGTCATGTCTTCGACCTACATGTAGAGAAACATTGGTTAAAAAAAATGTAATTTGTCAATCTGAACTTAACTGTTCTGTAGTCATTAGCAATTCTCGCAAATATGTTTATCTGCCTCACCTGCGCTGCAATTCGACTACAAAATGCAACGGAAATAGTAACAGTGCGATGACTCTTCTGTAAGAGTTAATGATAAATCTGGTTTTTGCGGCAGCTTTATCGTATAACATACAAGCTTCGCAAACCGCTGTTTTTATCCTATACATACATACATATTACAGGTAACAGAGACATGGAGTGTCTTGTTTGGCATAACACCTACAGGTATTTGCAATTGATTATACCTCTATGTGTGCGTGCTAGCGAGATGCTGCATAATGCAACGAAAATGAACAAGAGAGAGTACTTTGTTGAAGTCTACCACCGGTTGTGACTATACCATCGAATTTTGCGACACGAACACGTATCATGAGGCAGGTCAGCTGAGAATTGCTAGTGAAATTCACATTCTCAAGCAAAAATGCACTTGATCAATTTCTACTTTCCACTAATCAATCTACGCTGTAATGATATGCTATGTTTAAAGTTTAGGTATGCAATAATATTGTTGTTTGAAAATTTCGTTCATTGCAGTCATGTCTTCGACCTACATGTAGAGAAACATTGGTTAAAAAAAATGTAATTTGTCAATCTGAACTTAACTGTTCTGTAGTCATTAGCAATTCTCGCAAATATGTTTATCTGCCTCACCTGCGCTGCAATTCGACTACAAAATGCAACGGAAATAGTAACAGTGCGATGACTCTTCTGTAAGAGTTAATGATAAATCTGGTTTTTGCGGCAGCTTTATCGTATAACATACAAGCTTCGCAAACCGCTGTTTTTATCCTATACATACATACATATTACAGGTAACAGAGACATGGAGTGTCTTGTTTGGCATAACACCTACAGGTATTTGCAATTGATTATACCTCTATGTGTGCGTGCTAGCGAGATGCTGCATAATGCAACGAAAATGAACAAGAGAGAGTACTTTGTTTAAGTCTA